>LT795065.1:451734-474380 GCA_900162835.1 Sporisorium reilianum f. sp. reilianum | reverse complement strand
GGCGGCGGCGGCGGCGGAAGTGGCACCGGCGGGCCGCCAGCAACGGCCGCCGACGACCGCGAGCGAAAACGCCACCGTATGGACGAGAATTGAGTTTGATTGCCGTTGCTTTGCGTTTCTTTGGTCGTTGCTGTACTCTACTCCAAAATCACACGACTCTCACCCTCGCCATCGACTGTGCACTTCTCTCAACGCCTCATCGGCACCCATACGACGCACACATACAATCACTGCAACACAAAGCTCTTTCTTGAAACGGCGATCTACCGCACTAGCCGATACGATGGACGCCCGTCTAGGGGTCAAGACGCTTCGGGTCACGCGGGAACATGCTGGCACGGCGGATGTTGCCCAGACCCAAGTAGAACATGACGACCCGCTCGAGTCCGATGCCGCCACCCGCATGGGGCGGGCATCCGAGCCGGAACGCCTCGACGTAGTGCTTCATGCTCTCGACGGGGATGCCGAACTCGGCCATGCGCTTCTCGAGGAACGCGGCGTCGTGCACACGCTGTGCGCCGGACAGGATCTCCTGCCCGCGCATGAAGAAGTCGTACGAGTTCGAGTACTTGCCGTCCGCCGGGTCGGGCATGGTGTAGAACGGTCGGATCTCCAAGGGGAACTTGTCGAGCATGAAAAAGTCGGTCTTGTACTTGTCGCGCACCAGGCCGCCGAGCGTGCGCTCCATCTCGGTCGACAGGTCCTCGAGGTCGCCCAGCTCCTTGCCGTGCTCGCGCAGCAGCGCCACCGCGTCCTTGTACTGCAGACGCACCGTCTTCTCGGGCAGCAGGAACTCTTCGCACGGATACTGGCGCTTGACCGCATCGATCTCCTTGCGGTAGCGCTTGGGCAGCTCGCGGAAGATAAACGTAAACAGGCCGTCGAGCACGTCGACCACCTCGTGGTAGTGCTCGTTGAACGCCATCTCGAGATCGAGGCCGGTGAACTCGGTCATGTGGCGGTGCGTGTTCGAGTCCTCGGCGCGGAACACGGGCCCGATCTCGTAGACGCGCCCAAAGTCGGCGGCGATGGCCATCTGCTTGGCGAGCTGCGGACTCTGCGCCAGGAACGCCTGCCCCTTGAAGTAGGACACCTTGAACACGGACGAGCCGCTCTCGGTGGCGGCGCCCTGCAGCTTGGGCGTGTGGATCTCGACAAAGTCGAGGCTGTCGAGGTACTCGCGGAAGAGCTTGCACACGCCGTGCGTGAGGCGGAAGATGGCCTGGTTGGTGGTGGTGCGCAGGTCGAGCACGCGGTTGTCGAGACGCGTGTCGAGCGCAATGGGCGGCAGCGGACGGTCGGTCTGCTGCGACGCCTGGATCTCCACCTCGGAGCGCGTGGCGTCGTCGACACCGAAGGGGAGCTGCTCAAACGCGATTTCGCTGGTGGAGTGGATCTTGGAGATCTTGATCTCGGCTTCCTTGACGGTGACCGTGTTCGACTCGACGGGCTTGGGCGTCTTGACGATGGTGCCTTCGACGAGCACGATGGTCTCGGCAGCGAGGCCGGCCGCCCACTTGGTCATCTGGCGCGACACCTTCTCGGGCGCCTGTGCAAGGGTGGCCTGCACACAGTCGACACCCTGGCGGAAGGTGAGGAAGACGAGCTTGGCGGAGGGAGCACGGCTGGTCTGAACGCGCGCAGAGAGCACGATGTGCTCGCCATCGCGCTCCGGGCTGATCTCGGAGATCTTGGTGAAGGTGCGGCCCGAGCGCTCCTGGGACATGTTGAGGGGCAGCTTGCCGTAGTTCTGCGAGGCAAAGTCGACATCGGCGGCTTCACGGGCAGCCTTTTCAGCAGCAAGCTTGGCCGCCTTTTCCGCCTTGATGCGCTCCTTTTCGGCTTTGGCAGCACGCTTCTTCTTCTGGTTGTCCGACAGAGGAGTTCCGTCCGGGTTGAGCTCCTCGGTGGCGTCGGCGGGGGCAGCCGGTGCGGGAGCCTCAGCGGGAGGGGGCTGCTGTTGCTCGTTCTGGATCGTAGCTTGGTCGGCCATGGTTGGTGATGGTGGACTTGGGTGTGGAGAGGGAAGAACGAGAAGAATCGACCGACGTAAATGTGCGCTGAGCGCAGTCAATATTTTCTGACTCGAATCAGAAGAAGGCCAAAGTGCCGCAGAAGAAGAGTCTCTGCGCTTCTGCTGTGCTGCTGCCGCGTGACTGTGCTACAGCATTCTTTCGGAACTCGGACAATTTTCTCGAAACTGCGCATTCAAGCCAAGTGCATGGGCCTCTCTCTCTCTCTGGTCGTTGACTCTTGCCGCACCACTCGCAAGACGGTCACCAACGACAGCGACGACAACGTCGTCAACGATGGCAGCCTCACGCAGAGCCCAAATCCAGTCGCTGTGCGGCGCACGCACTGGTCCACTCATCGACCGAGTCGAGTCGTACCTCGCTGCGGTGGACATCTGGTCACGCAGAGGCAACCAAAAGGCGGTCAAGAATGCCGGCACGGGCGTAGTAGCCATCTGCTGCTACCTTGCAGCTGAGAGCCTCGATGCTCGCGCTCCAGACCGAAGCTCGGCCATCCGAGCAAGCGGACTGCCACCAGCCCAGTTTGCTGCTGCCGAACGCGATTTCAGGACGGCTGTGCAATCGGTTTCAAGCACATCTTCTCAGACGCTATCGGGACCGTCGGATGGTGGCATCAACAGTGCATTTGCGGCGAGTCTCACCGCGACGCCGACCAAGCGGGCGATTCGATCGACGACACCCAGGACGCCGACTACGGCGAGCAAGAGCAAAGAGGCGCTCTTGGCGAAAGCGCAGGCTGTGCAGGCGGGCAGTCTGTTCGATCAGACTATGCGAGGTGCTGCTTCGGATGCGACTCCGACGTCGAAGAACAAGGGAAGAGCGGCCCAGTCAAGCGCAAGTATTGCTACACATCCAGCAGAGGGTGCCGTCGACAACGCAGCCCCCAGCATCGAGCCAGCAAACGGAGACGCCTCGATCGAGATGCATCCTCGCAGGAACAAGCGGAGGCGCATGGACAAGGTGGTGTTTGGCCTGGCGATCCATTCCAGCCTGAACCGGCTGGACGACCAACAAGAGGCCGACGACGAGCGACGACGTCGAACGAGGATTCTGCACATTCAGTCGACGATGGAGAAGCTGCGCTCTTCGAATCCGACGTGGCGCTACCTCGATGCGCCTAGAGACTTTCTCGTCAGCATTTCCCCGTCGCAGAACGGTGATGTGCAGGAGTCGTGACACGCAATGCATCTCTTGCATGACTTGAAGCAAAGCCACGGTTGTGTTCGACATGGCATGCTGCGAAACGGAGATCGGGGCGATGTGCAAGCAAGCAAGCAAGAAGGATCGGCGATTTGTACGCCTGGACCGGCCATTGCGCAAATCGCATGGCGAGCCTGCCAAGACCGAAAGTGTGACAGAATGGCTCGTGGCGACGCTTGGCAGGCATTCGCATGGCTTGTCCGATCAGCCGCACCTCGATTGCTCGGCATCGCCCTTGTCACAGAATGCGAGCCGCTTGTCCGCATGCTCATGCATAATGCACACACTGGATTCGGACGGGCACGAGGCCTTGCGCGAGATTGGCCCGCTTTCCACGTTGGACGGGACTGCGACGACCGGCCAAGTGATTCCGACAAAGACGACGTGTGAGCTCACACGCACTAAAGCTGGTGGACGAGACTCGTTTATCGTGGGCGTCGTGAGTGATACGAGCTTCGGCATCGTCGCTGAGCGAAATCAGTGGCTCCAGAAAGCGATATCGAGGCAGCAAGGCGGGTGAAGGAAGCCAGGAACAAGGCTGCCGGATGAACCCAATACAAATCTTGCTCGGATGATTTCAAAATAGTCCCTCACCCGCGGGTCAATCGAATTTCAAAATGTCAAAGGCGTTTGTATTTGTTTGCAATTCGTGCTTGCGCACACTGGTCAACGGCGAGCGGGCCGCTGCTTTCCGACTGTGTGTTCGGCACTCGCTTGCTGTACGAGGGATTAGGGTTGAGGCTCGTCAGCAGCAACAGCAGGGAAGGGTGCAAGTGGGTGTTGAGCAGATGAAGCGCAGAGCAGCAGGGCGAGTTAGGAGTTGTTGACAAGCACGAAGCTTTCAATCACGGTGGGACAGCAGATGCTTAACCTTGTAACAAGTGCCAGAATGTGGGTTGGTGGTCGCTTGGTTTACGTTGGCAAACAAGCACAGGCTTCGAGCGAGGAAGATGACGACGCAACTGTAAACTTTTTTTTTTTTTTTTTTTTTTTATTGTTTGCATTCTCGTCCGGAAGATTCCATCCGTCCCTCCTTTGGCCGTATGCGCCCGGCTGTGCACGCCGACAGCGCTGACACCATCGCTGTTTGTCGAAACGCGGAGTCGAGGGTTTTGGATTTGTCTTGGCATCGGGGGTTGAGCAGCAGCGGAAAGAGCCTCATGGACCCAAAAGGCTTGGCAAAGCGCCAAGACCTACGGTTCAGCATGTCGACGGGGTGCAGAGCGCACTTTTGCTGTCATCGTACGCGCGCATCAGGTCTTGGCAGAGATCTTGGAGGACCAAAAGAAAATAAATTCGATAAAATCAAAATCGTGCGTCTTACTCACTGGTGCCATGCCGCAATTCAAACAGCGCGACGGCACGTTCTTGCAGAGCGAGAGAGTGTGAGAGAGACAGAGAGGCAGAAAGGCAGTCGCGCCATGGAAATTCGATACTCTTGGTGAAAGGGGACTCTGCCGAACTGCCCGCTGACGACGATGGACTAGGCTGCTTTTCTCACAAGCTCGAGTCGAGGGGCAAGGCTAACTCAGTCTTGGCAAGGATGAGGCACTTTGGCACCATGTTCTCTCTGCCCATGCTGTGCCAAGAACACAAAAAGACTCTTGGACTTGGCTTGGCCGCTCTCGTGCCTGCCCAAAAGTCGACTGCACCGCCCTGCATTCCCAATCAGCTGGCTCTGCAGGCTCAGCTGGCTCAGCTGGCTCAGTTGCCAAGACCTTTCAGCGCTGTTGGCTTCATATCATCTCGCCGCCCTCTCCCTCTTTCCCTTTCTCCCCCCCTTTCATCATCCTCATCCTCACCTTCATCGAATCCAGTCGAGTCGAGCCCTCGCCTTCCATCGCCTACGCCAACGCCAAGCCTTTTACCCTGCGTCGTCTTGCGTCCAAGCGCCCCTCGTCTGCTTGCCAAGCCTCTCTGCAAACGTGGATCGACCGCCAAGCCTTGGCATTCCCTCTCCGACTGTAGATTCTTGGCATCCCCCGGAAGTCGCTTCCACCACCATCCATTCATATACTCGACACCTCTCGTCTCAGCTGCTTCTCGTCAACCCCCTTTTCACCCCTCCGTATCGACCCGCCGCCATTGTCAGCTTGCTTCTCCACCATATATACATCTTGATCACTGGACACATCACACCGACGTCGACACTTCCCCACAATGAGCAGCCATCTCTCGCCGGCTGCCGCCAGCGAACACTCGAGCTACGCCACCTCCAGCAGCCATCTCGGTGCTAGCCCTGCGCCATCTCACCACTCGACCGCCACCTCCTTCTCGTCATCATCACCATCACCATCCGCAAAGATGTCCGCCGCCGGCTCCGACGCCGCCGACTTTGATCCTCCCGCCAAGCCCATCACCTGCCGATGGGACGACTGCGGCAAGGTCTTCTACGACCCCGAGGTCGTCTACAAGCATCTCTGCGACGACCACGTCGGCCGCAAGTCCACCAACAACCTCTGCCTCACCTGCCGATGGGAGGGCTGCGACGTCACCTGCGCCAAGCGCGACCACATCACCTCGCACATCCGCGTACACACCCCGCTCAAGCCGCACAACTGCGACGTCTGCGGCAAGACCTTCAAGCGCCCGCAGGATCTCAAGAAGCACGAGCGCATCCACACCGAGCAGCACCAGCAGCAGCGTCAGCACAAGGCCGCACAGAACGCCGCCGCTCGCGCCTACTCCATGTCCGAGCACACCGCCCCCTTTGGCGCTTACTCTTACCCACCTCCCACCCACTACATGGGCTACCCGCAACTCCCTGCTCAGCACGGCCTCTACCCCTCGGCCTCGGCCTACCCTTCGGCATACCCATCGCTGCCCACCACCGACTACCACTACGCCCACTCGTCCTCCAGCGCCTCGCTCTCGCCCATGTTGTCGCGCATCGACACGCCCCAGGGTAGCAGCCCCGTGCCCAACCACCACCAAGCAGCACACGACGGCGCCTCGTACATGCACCTCGCTCCGGGCCTCGACCCCCGTGCCAAGGTCTCCACCGACCCCACCTCGTACACCTACCTCGCTCACGGCGCCACCACCAGCCACAACTTGGCAGGCAGCAAGCGCGGCCACGAGCACGTCGAGGACTTCTTCGGTGACCTTCGCCGCAAGAAGATGGCGCCCGCCTACGACTCGCACATGGCCGAGAGGCTCAACCAGACCTTTGGCATGGGTGGCATCGACGACGTCTCGCTCAACGCCATCCTTTCCACGTTTGACCCTTCCGCCGCTGCTTTCGCCTCTCAGGCTGCCATGAACCCCGCCGCCGCCGTCAAGGTCGAAGGCGGCGCCTCGTCTGCGCGTGCTCCCATCAAGCAGGAGCCCGCCGACCTCGCGCAGCTCAACGCCTTCCTGCTCCAGCTCGGCGCCAGCGCCGCTTCGCTCGGCTCGCAGTCTCACAACAGCTTCTCGTCCGCATCGTCTTCGGCCTCGTCGTCCTTCTCGTCGCAGGGCAACAACGCCGAGTTTGACCTTTCCTCGCTTTCCCAGTACGGCCTCAACAACATTCCCGGTTTCGACGAGTCGTTGCTGGCTGCTAGCAACGCCACCGCCACTCAGCGCTCCATCGCACAGCTGCCCAGCCGCGCACACTCGCACTACCCCGACACCAGCTCGTACGCCTCGTCGTCGCACCACATGCACCAGCCTTCCTTCGACAGTGTTCGCGTGTCGCACGGTGCCGCCATTGTTCCTCAGCTCGCCCCCATGGACGCTGGCGGACACAGCTACCGCCGTGTCGAGGCGCTCACCCGTGCCGCTCCTGAAGAGGTCGATGTGCTGCGCCGTGATGCGCACCGCACGCCCATCAAGATGGAGGACAACTACGACGACGACGCCATGGAGGAGGATGAGCTCGACGACGATGCCTCGCAGGTCAGCGGCCGCTTCCGCTCGGTGAGCCCCGCTGCTACTTCCGAGAGCGGCTGGTCCGAGGCTCCTGCTGCTGCCGGTCGTCGTGGCAGCTCGTCGCCGTCGCACGGCCTCTACCCGCGCGTGTCGCCTACCGAGGCTTCTCGCCGCTTGCCACCCGTGCGATCCAACTCGGCCGCCAGCACCTCGGCCTCGATCAGCTCGTTGCTCGAGTCCGACAGGCGTGGCTCGCTGCGACGCGACAGCACTCCCTTTGAGGGTTCGTCGTCGCGCCACTCGGCGCCCGCTGCTCCGTTGCCGGCGTCGGCGGCGTCGTCGTCGTCGTCTTCCAGCACCAACTCGCTCTACCCGAGTCTGGTGGATCGTGTCTCGCAGATGCAGGGCCTCGGTCGTCCGCTTGGGCGCTCGTCGCCTTGTGCCTCGTCGTCGTTGTCCGAGGAGGCCACCGAGGCGATGCGTCGCGAACACGTGCGTCTCATCCGCGACCTGCTCATCGCCATCAACTTCCCCGACCAGGCGCGCGCCAAGCTGCAAGCCCAGCACGACCGCGTGCGGCTCCCGCCCATCCTCACCTCGTCGCTCCCGCGCCGTCGTGCCACCGACGAGGGCGAGATCACGCCGCTCGCCGCCGACACGTCGGCCAAGCTCGACGGCGCGAGTAGCGAGGGCGGCAGCGACCGCAACTCGACGCCGACGCCGCCGGGCAGGCCGACGCTCCCGACGCTCTCGCAGCTGCTCAATGATCTGCCGGAGCGTACTCACTCAAGGCCGATGGCCGAGCGCGACATGGAGTGCGATGTGTGAGTTTTGTGTATTTGTATTGTTAGTATGTGGTTGGGTGTCGTAAACGATTTCGTGATGCACACCATTCACGGTTCGACTTGGGATAAGATGGACATTGTGAGCATGTGCGTTGTGCCGGCGGGCATGCACGGTGTGGTGACTGAAAGAGTGACAGAGTGACGGTGCGCATGAGAGGTGCAGATTCGACGTGATTGATTCGAACGAAGGATGCACATTGCGAGTGATTCGATCGCGTTAACGTAATTCATGTACTAGCGACGCGCCCGTAGTAGCGACGCGATTTTGAGCTTAAATTTTAGTATGATGGTAGTACTCAGCAATGATCGTGAGCTTGACTGTGGATGATCACAACGAAACAAAACTCGCATTGAATGATCGTGAGAGGCTACGGTACATGATGAACAGAATGAATCAACGCTGCGTACAAGAAGGACTGGGCTGGGGAAGTGTGTCGAAGAAACTGAAAGGGTTGTCATCGCCATCACTGATGGCGCTGAGAGGCTTGCTGTTGTCGAGCTCGTCCAAGAACATCCACATTGGAGGCGGAGGTGGTGTCATTGTCAATGCCAAAAGGGCTTCTTCGCAATCATCTGATGCGTCTTTGCCATCAGAAACTGCGGCCAAAGGTGGTACTACCACCTCCTCCTCCTCCTGCCAATGTTTCTTCCAACGATGCTTCCTCTTGTTTGCGGCAATGGCAGGCTTTTTGGTGACCAGCTCACGCTCAGCATACTTGCAGGTGATCATGTTGTCTTTTGACAACACCATCCAATCACCCGCCCTGTCCTTGCGCTTGGCCTTCGTCGCAATCCTGCTGTTTCACTCCTCCTGCTGCCGCAGCAGCTTGTTTTCAGCCTCCAATACCGAATTCCTGGCTCGTACCTCTTCATGTGCCTGAATGACCGTGCGTTTGAGTCTGTTGGCATCCCGAAGGTTGGGTTCCTGGCGGAAGGCGTTGAGCATGACATTGAGTGTGGTGTTGGTCTGCAGAATGGTGAGGTCCTGCATCGGCAATCGTTGAAACGTCTGTGATTGGTCGGATGAGCGGACATAACTGGGAAGTTGGTGAAGAACCCTCTCGAGGTCCGGATTGGTTGTCATGCCAGTGTTGGAAAAGGCTTTCCGAGCAGCAAACTGCGATAGAACCTTCTCCCATGCCTGGGCATAGAAGGTGGTGAACTGCGCCTTATTGATGTCAGCATCCATGTGTCTGGCAACATCATTGATGATGCAGTGATAAGCGGCCGTCAACGGGCCAAAGATTGAGACATCGAGTGGTTGCATGATATGTGTCGAATGTGGGGGAAGCAGAAACAGGATGATCTGCCAATGCCACGCGGCATCCAGAAACTTGGTACTGACATGCGATTTGTGGCCGTTGAGGATGAGCAGATGCCATGCTGATGATGTTGACAGCTTTGTGTTCGGATTGAAGATGTTTTCCAGCCATTTGACGGCAAGAGCGTTGCTGGTCCAGCCGTTTGCTGACTTTGAGAAATGCCACAAGGTCGGGACACCTTCCATGTGCTAGTGTTCTCCAACGGTGTGGATCCAGCCTTTGGTGATGACAAGCAGTGGCAGTACCTGACTGCCACTTCCAATGCATTTGATGATGGTTGCCGACTCTCAGGTTCCTGGCTGCGCCCTGAACTGAGAAGCCAGGTTGCCAACAGGTACCACCACACACTTGCTACCTCCTTGGCCAAACATGAACCCAGTCTCATCCATGTTGTATATGTTGGTTGAACTCACATTGAATTGATTGATGGCTTCTGCAAAATGCTGGTACCATGATCGAATTGAGGTCTCGTTGGCAGCATTGAGCCTGGCATTTTCCAAACAGCAACTCCAGCATGACCGAATTGATGGATGGCGCAGCAGGAAGCCCTGCATCCAATTGCGCCCGATGTCGACAGACTCTGAGCGCCCAGGAACAGGGCAGCTGACAATGTTGGCATGGTCTCAGATACTCGCAGGCGTCAGAGGATACCCGCTGCAGGTGGATCAGTGGATAAGGTCAACAAGGGCGCTCTTGGCATCCGGCGGAAGCGTCTGCATACCCGTCTGGGCATCCTTCTTTGGTTGACGACCATTGTATTGTTGGCATAGAATTGCTTCTGGAATGTCGTAGGCTTCTGCGGCTTGTCGAATGCTGGAATACATCCCATTGTGGATGTCGCTGACAGCTTCCTGCAGCTGAGCTTCTTTAGCATCCCAGTTGGCAGCGGATGCCATTCGAGATGCCGTGGAGCGCTTCAAGAAGCTGGGGCCAGTCATTGTGGCGTCAGGAACACATGAAAATGTTGGTCATGGACGGCGATAAGCAGATATGAGGTCAGAGACGGAGGCGACAAAGGTACCAAAAAGCCGGTTGGTGGGTCTCAGGAACGGAAGAACTCAGCAGACGCGATCCATCCACACCACTACCACCATTTTCGGTGGGGCTCAGTAATTCTATTTTCGCGTCGCTACTACGGGCGCGTCGCTAGTACATGAATTACGTTAAGTTAGGGATGGACAGTGCGGATGACGCAACGGCAACGTACACGGTCCGGCGTGTCGCTGCATCCAGCTGAGGGGACGGCGTGGCGGCTACCCCGTCTCCCTCGCCGCGACCAACCGATGCAACGCCTCCACCGCGCCTGCATCCACGTCGGGCGCAAACACGCGCCGGAGCAGCGCATGCCTCTTGCGCTCCAACGCGCGCCGATGCCGCTGCTCGAGCTGCGCCGATACGCGCGCGGCGCTCTTGAGGATGCCCTCGGGCAGCCCCGCCAATCGCGCACAGTGAATCCCGAAACTCTTGCTCGCGATGCCCGCGCGCAGCTTGTACAGGAACTCAATGTGGCCGGTGGCGGCGTCGTCGTCGTCGAGGCCGCCAAACTCGGCAAAGTCGGCGGGCGAGGTCTCGACGAACGCCATGTGCATGTTGCGCACCTTGCACGCAAAGCGGCGCTCCATCTCGCCGAGCTGCAGGTAGTGGGTGATGAACACGACATTGGGCGCGCGCTCGCGTGCGAGCAGCCACTCGAGCACGCCGCTGGCGATGCACACGCCGTCGTGCGTCGACGTGCCGCGCCCGAGCTCGTCGAGCACCACCAGGCTGCGCGCGGTCACACTGCGCAGGATGTCGGCCGTCTCGGACACTTCGACCATGAACGTGCTGCGCGCGGCAAACATGGCGTCGCGCGCGCCCATGCGCACGTACACGCCGTCGTGGATGCCCAGCCGTGCCGAGGTGGCGGGCACAAAGCTGCCGAGCTGCGCCATGATGACCAGCAGACCGAGCGTGCGCACCACCGACGATTTGCCGCCCATGTTGCAGCCCGTGAGCAGGATCGCGCGCGTCGACGTCGGCGTCGAGAGTGCAATGTCGTTCGGGATGTACGGCAGCGGCGAGACGAGCTCGAGGATCGGATGGCGCATGCCGTGGATCTCGACGGGCACCGACTCGCCGTCCGGCGTGGCGACGAACGTAGGCCGCGTATAGCCGGCTGAGCTCGCCACCTCTGCTAGCGAGAGCAGAACATCGAGCACGCCCAGGCTCGCGACGACATTGCGCAGCGCCACGTACTCCGTCCGGCACATCTCGCCCACGAACGCTGCAAACGCCTCGTCCGCCGCTGCGTCCAGCGTCTCCCTGTGCTGGTCGCGAATTTTCGTCAGGCGGATCACCTCGGGCGTGTGGAACCGCACCATGCTCTTGGTCGCGCTCACGCGCAGCCACTCGACAGGCACCTTTTTCGCATCCGCCACCCTCACCTCCACCAAATAATCCACCCCCGCCACGCTGACATAGTCCAAGCTCGGACGGTGGAGCAGCTTGCCGATCTCCCGCAAATGCTCGCGCAGCTCCGTGTCGACGATCGCAATGTTGTCCTTGGACGCCTGGATGGTCGGGTAGAGGTCCGGATCGGGAAACAGGTCCGGCTTGTTGTTGGCGCGTGCTTCTTTGATGGAGATCTGGTTGAGATACTTTTGCACGGGCTGCTTGCCGCACAGCAGCGAGGTGAGGTGCGTGTCGATGAGAGAGGATTGCGTGTTCCACGTAGCCGCCTCGTCTGCCTTGAATTCCTGCGTGACGCGGTTGAGCGAGAGCAGCACCGTCGCGAGCTCGGTCGGTGTCGCGCGGCCGTACGTCATCCTGGCCAGCCCGCGCTCGAGGTCCGGCAAGCCATGCAAGAGGTTGGGCAGCGTACGCAGCACATAGCTCTTGCCGTCCCGAAGCGCCTGCACCGCATCCAGCCTCTCCTCGAGCCTGTCCACATCCGTCAACGGCTTCGACACCCACTTGCGCAGCAGTCTGCGGCCCATCGCCGTCTTGCACTTGTCGAGCAGCCAGATGAGGCTGCCGCGCTCGGTCTGCTCGTCGGCGCTCCGGAAGATTTCGAGGTTGGCGAGCGTGTTGCTGTTGAGCAGCATGGTGGTGCGCGAAGAAAAGGAGCGGAAGTTGGTCGAGAGCGTGCAGATGGATTCCAGCTGGAACGCCTCGAGGTGCTGGATGATTTGGGCCAGTGCGATGAGCGAGAGGTGGGGCAGAGAGAGGATGAGCGACATGAACGGCGTCGACTTGCTGCTGCTTGCATCGCCTGCAGCCGCAGTTGCAGAAGGCGCCGTGGGGTCCTCCTCTGTGGTGGCCGATGCTTCTGCCTCGAGCCCTCGATCGCGATAGAAATGTGTGACGGCCTGAAACGCCTGGTTGTAGTCCGGCTTCGCAGCGAGTCTCTCGATCCTCACGCCGCCTTCGGCCCCACTGCCAAGCAGATACGAGATGACTTTTTCAGTCGGCCTGGTCAGCTTGGGCGGAACGAGCACCTCCGCAGGCGCGAGGTGCGCAATCCTCGTCTCGAGCTCGCTCCTCGCATGGCCGTCCGAGAACTGGTCGTACGTCAAATGGCCCGTGTTGACCTCGACGCTGACGATGCCGATGCTGACGCGATCCTCGGGCCCATTCCCGCCCTCAGACTGTTCCACGATCGCCATGAGGCTCTTGGGCTGGTTGGTGTACGCATCGCCCATATTCGCAGCCAAATCATCCGAGCTCGACAGGTCGTCGATCCACGTACTGGCCGTATACAGCGCGGTAAGCTTGCGCACAAACGGCGTATTGGCGTTCTTGGAAGCAGCCTTGAGTGCGCGCGTCTCGATCTGACGCACGACGCCGACCTTGTGCCCCGCCTGGATGAGGCGCTTGACGTGGATGTGGAGACGGTGGACAGGGATCATGGCGGCGAGCAGGTTGCGTTCGGGGAAGCACATGATGTTGAGCTCCTTGGATGCGATGCGGGCGTCTTCTCCGTAGAACTTGAGCTTGTAGCCCACTTCGATGATGAGCAGCACGCCCGGGTGGGCGGCTTTGAGTTCGAGGATCTGCTTTTCGAGGGGGGTATATGTGGGGCCGGAATCCGTGTCGTTGGCTTTGGCTTTGGCTTTGCCTTTGGCTTTTGTTTTGCTGCTTGAGGATGCGGCGACGGAGGATGATTTGGCAGCGGCAAACTGGCCGAAGCGGTTCGTACTGCTCGGGCCCTCGTCATCGTCGTCGTCATCGTGGTCACCATCAACGACTATGGCCTCGTCCTCTGCACCCGTGCTTGGCCGTGCCCCGCCGGGCGAAAGGGGATCCCTGCTGGACATTTGCTCGATCTGCATCTGGTTCCTCGCATGTCGATCCACGGCAAAGTTCGAGCCGAGCAGCTTCTTCCGGAAAGCTTCGTGGCGATCCTGTTCCTTTTGCGAGCGGGCCGGCTCTTCCTGCGATGTTGCTGGATCCAATTCATCCACCTGGCTGCTCGAGACTTTGACAGGCGTAAACTTCCACTTTCCCATGCGGTCGATCGTTTCGCGGCGAGGCTTTTCATCGTCGTTGCTCAACTTGGAGCGCTTGAGTGGAGGCTGCGTCGACGCCGAAGCACTGCCGGCATCGAGGGAGCTTGAGGTTCGAGCTTTTCCATTGCTGCTGCTGCTGCTGCTGTTCTGGACAGGGTCGGGTTGGGAGAACTTGGTGATGACCGAGGGGCTCGACTTGGGCTTGAAGAAGGCGCTGATGCTGGCCTGGCCCGGTTTTTGGGAGGGTGGCGTCGGGGCCATTTTTGGGTGAGTGGTTGTGAGTGGTGGCGATCACAGTGGCGTGACCGAAGAGGTGGTCAGTCGAAGCATGGATCGCAGACCTCGAGCCTCGGGGTGATGGGAACGGGTGAGTGAAGGCAGAAGGGAAGCAAGGGGACGGTGGGGCGCTTGCTTCTTATAGCAAAGCAACACGCAGGCTCGAGCGATTCGTGGGATGATTCACTTTTCGACACGCACTTGCATGAGACTCTTTCCGCCCACGTTGACGCGCAAAACGAGTCTCAATCAATACCAAAAACTCAGCCGGAATCAGGGTCCGAAATGCGCGATTCTTCGTGGGAAAAAGTGTTACTTTTTTCGGACGACGCACCGATCAGCTTACTCACCACCAACCACTCCCTCAGCCACTCACTCGCTCTCTCTCTCTTTCACCATGTCGACAGCCACGGACGCATCACGGCACCTCTTCATCCCGCTGCATGTAGCCTTCGTCGAGGCGCTCGACAAGAAACGCGACTCGCTCGCCTACCACTTTACGACGCATCTGCGCATGAACGGCGTCTACTGGGGTCTCACCGCGCTCGAGATCCTGGGCAGGCGCGAGGTGCTGGACCGACAGGCGCTGATCGACTTTGTGTTCAGCTGCTGGGACGACGAAGCGGGTGCGTTTGGCTCGTTTCCGGGTCACGATGCGCATGTGCACAGCACGTTGTCGGCGATTCAGATTCTGGCGATGAAGGACGCGCTCGGCGAGATCGATGCGAGAGGCTTGAGGCAGAGGCTTGTCAAGTGTAAGTGCTCCAGGACAAAGAGGGGGAGTGGGAGGATGGATCTGAGCTGACGCGGTTTTCTTGGCTTGGACAGTCTTGCTAGGCCTCCAACTGCCCAACGGCGCCATCCAGGGCGACCGATGGGGCGAGACAGACACCCGCTTCCTCTACTGCGCCGTCTCGGCGCTCGCACACCTCGACGAGCTCCACCAGCTCGACCACGCACGCACCATCGCCCACATCCTCGCCTGCCACAACCCGGACGGCGGATTCGGCACCGGGCCCGGCGCCGAAAGCCACGCCGCGCAAGCATGGGTCTGCGTCGGCGCCCTCTCGATCCTGCAGGCTCTCGACCGGATCGACCGGGACCGTGTGGGCGGCTGGCTGGCCGAACGCCAGCTGCCCAACGGCGGGCTCAACGGGCGGCCGCAGAAGCTCGAGGATGTGTGCTACAGCTGGTGGGTGCTTTCGACGCTGAGCGTGCTGGGCAGGTTGCATTGGATCAATGCGGGCAAGTTGGCGCGGTTCATTCTTTCTGCGCAGGTCAGTATTCGAGCGTTTCTAGAGCTCATCCGAGCGAAGGCTGATCGTTGTTCGTTTATCGGCTGGCAAAACAGGATCCTGAAGACGGAGGCATCGCCGATCGACCCGACAACGTCACCGACGTGTTCCATACTGTGTTTGGCTGTGCTGGTAAGTTTGCCATAGACATCGTTTCTTGGTTACACCGAGGACAAGCTCAACTAACCAAGATCTTCTTTCCGTCCAACACGCTTGGCTCATCGCAGGCCTGTCCCTGCTCGGCTTCGAAGGCCTGCAGCAAGTCGACCCGACCTACTGCATGCCGCTGCGCACCACGAAAGCGCTGCGCATCGACCGGGCGTATCAGCGGCCTCCGCCGATCGAGTGGGAGCTGTAGAGTTGTGCTTTGCTTTGCAATGCACCGCTTTGACGGACTTCGTGAGCGTGATTGTGGATTGGGGTTGGATAGCGGGATGCCCGCGGTCGAGTGAAGAGTTGCAAGTGATATTGGATGGCAGACATGTGAGCTGGTGATGGATTGGGGGTATCAGGGACGATACGCCGGTTCGAACACCGTATCTTGAGGCTGGACGAACACCCTCCTGCCCCCCTCCCTTCTAATCGTCCGCTCCCCAACATCGCGCGGGAGCGCCTTGCGCATATCGTACCCGTCCTCATCGCCGCCCTTCCCGCCTCCGCCATAATAGTACTCCCTGACCGTCCTGTACACATGGTAGTCCATCTTCTCGTACATGCGCACCGCCGTCGTATTGCTCGGTCGCACAAACAGATCGACAAAATACGCATCGTATACGCGGCTCGACACGTCTTCGAGCAGCTGCATCAGCCCTTGCGCCAGACCGAGCCGGCGGTACTCTGGTGCGACCGTGATGGCTGTCACGTGGCCGTGTAGCGTCGGTGTCCGCGAGGTGGAGGCGGAAGAGCGTCCTTCCGCTTTGCCGATCACGTAGCCCATCGTGCGCGCTGATGAGGGTGCAGTCTGGATGAAGGATAAGTCCGGCCATTGCGCTAGGTAGGATAGGTAGAAGGAGAGCGAGTACGTTTCCGTCCAGTGGTCCAGGTTGACATTGTTGAACTTGAACAGGTCCGTCGCCCGGAATGGCCGCAGCAGCGACATCTTGCGCCGGTGAATGTGTGATGGAGAGGTCCGGTGCGAGTCTGATGCCCAGTGGAGTTGAGTCTTCCATGGAATCAGTGGCGGCGAGGGCGGTGATCGTGGCGATGCTGATAGTGATCCTGATGCTGCTGGTGATGGTAGATGCGAAAGCACGCTGAAAGGTCGATCTTCCTGCAAAGGTGGAGGAAGCCCGCCTGGTCAATCTAACAAATTTGCATTTTTTCTCAACCGCCTCCTCCCTCGCCATCAGAACGCTCCTCTCATCTCGACCAGCAATCGACACTCAGTGACCGCAACCTCAAACGAACTCGGCTCTCGAGCCCCGACATGCACTCTGCTAATGATATCGTTGATTTCTTTTTAGCTAAGCCCTTACCACAGCGACCCGTCTACGAGATCGCGTGTGAGACTCTAGCGATACGAACCAGCCATCTCGCCCTCCAACGAAGTGACGCTCGCCAAGCTCGGCAGGAACGTCTTGCCCTGCGGACTGCCCATGCCCATCACGGGGAACGACTGGCTCAACGGGCTCGACATGGCAGCCTTGTAACTCGGGTGGAGCGACGGACTCGGAGGCAGCTGTCCGAATCTCGACCGCGGCGAAGTCGAAGGTAGTCTTCGGGCTGACGGCGCTGCGACTGCGACTGTGGCTGCGGGAGGGGGCGAGCGAGTCAGCCCGTCGATATCCAGATTGAGGCGAGACGGCCTGCGCTTGGGCGACGATGCGTTGCTCCCGCTGCCTCCGCCGGTCGAAGTGGGGTTGAGGCTCGAGGCGGAGCCGCGGCGTCGGAAGTGGTCACCCAGCGACAAATGGCTTGACAGGGGCGATGCGGTGGGCGAGGCCGAGCTCTTGGGCGATTGCGGCCCGCCTACCGGGGCTATTGTAGTCGAAAGAGGTGCAACAGCAGGCAGGATGTTGACGTGGTGGGCGGTCGACTGTGAGAGCGCCTCGCGGACGGCCGCACGCGTATCCTCGTGCATCGTGCGGATCTCTTCTTCATCCAGCGAGTCTTCATGCGTGCCGGCGAGTGGTCGAGTCATCGAAAACGTGTCGGCATGGATAGGCGAAGAGGCGAACCTATACGCTAAAGCAGGGATTGGACCACTTGTCGCAGGTTGCTCCACAGCCGCAGCTGCCGCAGCTGCGTGATACTCGATCGTCTGCCCGTTGCTCACATCCTCGTTCGTCAGATGCTGTTGAGCAACTTCCGTCACATCCCCTTGCTCCACGTGTTCGAACACCGCTGTATCGCCCTGCTGTTGCTGTTGCTGCGGCTGCTGCACCTCCTCTCCGCGCGCCGGCCCAGACGAAATGAAAAACGTCTCGTCAGACGGCGAACTCGAGAGATCCGACTTGACCACCTCGCCCGCCACGGACAACCCCTCGCCATCCGCACTGGCGCTGCTCAGCTGCGTGTCCACCGTCGTCGGCTCCGAGCTGAGGTGAGCGTCGTACGTGAAGCTGGGCGTGCGCACCTCGTGGTGCAGATCGCGCTTGGGGCTGTTGGAGTGCAGCGAGTATCCCGAAGGATGATGAGAGGAGAGGTCGCCAGCGACGTACGACGCCTGACTCCATCGTGGATCTGAAGCCGTTTCTTGATGGACCGAACCAGCAGCAGGCGCGTCGCGAACATCACTAGCGCGCTGCTCCGTTGCGGCGGAAAGCAGATCGCTGTCCTGGCTAACCGACCTCTCGATGATGGTGCCAGCGGCGCTGGACCCCGGATGCTGGCCTGAGCCAGAGACAGATTGATCCGGCAGCACCGAAGCATCCGAGTCGACGCCAGAGACCACCTTTCCGCGCAAGAAACGCTGGATGGACGCAATGCCGTCCTCGTGATCGTCCGTCATGAAAGCGGACAGCTCCTCTGTGTGCTCTGCCTCGTCGATCTCGGCATCCGGCGCGGAAGGTGCTGAAGTCGGAGCTGCAGCAGGAGA
Organism: Sporisorium reilianum f. sp. reilianum; assembly: GCA_900162835.1. Taxonomy (NCBI): domain Eukaryota; kingdom Fungi; phylum Basidiomycota; class Ustilaginomycetes; order Ustilaginales; family Ustilaginaceae; genus Sporisorium; species Sporisorium reilianum. Next base: position 456,033 of record LT795065.1, on the reverse strand, counting down.
CGAAGCCTTTGCATGGACATGCTCGCTCGAGACCTGCTTCACAGCATCGTCCTCTCGACTCTTAGCCGTCGAGGTGGTGTCCCTTCTCGGATCGACGCGGACCACCTCACCAGCAACCGAATGCAAAGAGGCGCCCGATGGCAGAACATGCTGCGCATGGACAACAGGCTTCGACACGACTTGCCGCTCAGGTTCGATGCCCTGAACGCTGCCCGTGCCGTCAGAACGGGTCGATTCGGCATCTCCTCCCTCGGTCATAGCCTGATGAGGCACAGCTTCGACCTGCGCAAACTCGATCAGACGCGAGGCGCTCAGCGGTGCACGGAAGCCGGGCGAGCGAGCTCGAGACGACGACACAGCCGACGTGCTGGCAGGTCGTGGCGAGACCTGAGAGAGATCAAAGGGGCTGCCACCGACGGCAAAAGTCCTTCGTGCATGCGTTCGAGTCTTGGCGGTGGCTGCTTTGGCACGGGCGATCCACTTGGGACTGGGCGTCACCGAGGCGGAGAGGCTGCGTGCGTACGCCAGGCTGTCGCGGCTGCTCATCTTGCGTCCCATGGGATCTGGGCTGTGTCCGAGTGCTGGATTGGGCGAGCAGCTGGGGCTGAGCAGCTCGAGGGCTTTCTCCATCTCCTGCAGCGTATCGCTGAGATCGCCCGAGCTGCGACGGCTGGCGGTGCTGGCCTTGCGATCGAGAGGGGGTGCGAGCGACGACGGCGACGACGGTGGGTGCGACTGAACAACGGAAGTCGACACGGAGCGCTGGTCCGGTGATGCTCGGGGCGTGTTGAACGCGTCGCCCACCGCCGTCGGACTGAGAAGCTGCGGCGACAGGGGCACGGTGAGATTGCCAAGCTGTGGCCTGACGCCAGCAAATGCAGCAGAATCGAGGTGGATCGGACTCAGAAGCGAGACGGCTGGGGCCGTGTTGGCTCCCAAGCTGTTGGCCTCGCCGATGCGCTGGTGCACCCCTTGATCCTGCATCTCTGCGTTGTGCGCTTCGTCGTGCGCCTCGTCCCTTTGAGCGCCAGTGATCGCGACTTGTTCCTCCTCGCTAACGCTGGCGGCTGCGGTGGGACCGCTGATGTGCGGAATGCTGTACGGATCTTGATGCACCTTGCTGGCCCAGAGACCGACCACCTCGTCGATCTCCGACTCGGCGGGCAACTCCAGGCCTTGGTCATCCGCTTGCCGGTCAAAGTGGTGGAGGTCGTCGTCAAAGGCACCAGAGGAGCTGGGTCGACCGGTGGGTGTTTTGCCGATCCAGCTTTGAATCCTGGCCATGTTGGAGCGCTGCGGACTGTAGTAGGCATCCTGGGCGAAATCGTCGACTCGAATGAAGCGCTGCTGGTGGAACATGTCTTGAGGCGCCTCATCATCGGCGAGTGAAGCCCAGTGGTGTACGGTAGGCTGAGCCTGCTGAGGAGCCACGTCATCGTAGTGTGCCCTCTCTCTCAGCTCGAGGCCGTTCGAGTTCCTCTCGCTCCTCTGCGCATGTGCGTATTGCGCCTCGTCGTCGGCGTCAGCTTCGTGATGCTCAGACGGCATGGTGTGGCTGTCGTCGCGAGGCTCTGGGATCATCTGGTCCATGCCGTGGTGGTGCAGATCGCGCCACATGGCCTCGTCGCCAGCGTCAACGATGAAGCTGTGGCGTAGCGGGAAACCGCCTGGCGAGAAAGTGGGCTGTTCGCGCTCAGAGGCAGCCGGACGGCCGACAAGGTGATGCGTCTCGGAAGTGGGAGAGTCAGGCAGCGCCGAGTAGCCGCCGCCGTGAGCATGCGAGAGTGGATCTCGGTGGAGATCGTCCTCCTCCTGTTGCTCGTGCTCGTCGTCGGAGTCGTGCTCGTTTGCATCGTTGACGTCGAGGATCTCGGTGTATCCAGTGCGGCTCTGGTCCGAAGCATCGTAGTGGCTGAGCGCAGCTGCGCCGGGATCGAGAGGTGACTGCGGTGATGCCGTATCGCTTCGAGCCTCGATAGAATGTGCCGACGCACCGACGACCTGTGGGTCTTTTGGCGCTGTCGATGTGGTTACGCGTGAAGTGGATGACATGCGTCGCGAACTGCGTGGGCTCATGGAGACGATGCTGGCGCGTTCCGATCGAAGTGGTGCGTCCGAGGGTGAAGGTGACCCACGACCGGCTGCGAGCTCGGCGACCGGCGCCACTGCTCGCTCCTCGTTGCTGATTGCACTTTCCTTGGAAGACGGTGGCGCCTCGAAGTTATTCCCGATGGGAGGAAGTGAGCGAGCAGAAGTGGAAGGCGCGAGGGAGCGTGGCGAGTCTTGCTGCTCGTCTCGTGCGGTGTCGGAATGAATCAAGCCAGACAAGGCCGGGAGAACTTGAGGTTCTGCAAGGCTGCGGTGTACTGGCGATATGGATCTAGGCGCAGACGGACCTGCGTCGGTCGTCTCGACGTGCCCTAGAGGCAATTGCTGGATATGCGGCTCTGGGCCACGCGTGAATAGGATCTGACTCTCTTCTTCGTCCTCACCCTCGTCGTCTGCTGCCTGGATTTTCTTTTCACCTTGCTGCTCCTCTGGTCGCTCCATCTCGTGGCTAGGCTCTTCATCTTCATGTGCATCCAGCACACGCTCCTTGGGCTGCGACAAGTTATCGGCGAGATGCATGCTTTTCCTGGTCTTGTGCGAGGGACGTTCGCGCACCGCACTGCGGGAAGCGATCCAGCTGGACCACCATGGAGCCTTGTTGGGGTCGACCTGCCACTCGATGCGTGCAAGGATAGGCAGCTGCGGGAAGGGCGTAACGGGAACAGCGACTCGACCGGCTGACGAAGAGGCATGGCCCGACCAAGCGGCGCTGCGTGCGGATGGGCTCCAATCCGCCGAGGCGTCACGACGAGAGAAGGCGGATGCGTCCACGCTTGGCGAGGGCCGAGATGAGAGGTACGGAATGCTGGGTCGACCAGACGAGGCTTCGCCCAGCGTCGAGCGGGACAGGTCGGCGGCGTGTGCGCTGGAAGAGGCGTTTGGATCGACAAGCGAGTCTTGAGCGATGGTGGATGTGCGACGGCTGGGAGTGAATGCGGTCTGGGGCTTGAAAGCCAATGTAGAGGGGGCATCGTCTTGGTTAAAGTATCGGGCCCAGAGCGCTTGCCAAGAGGCGTCGCCGATGCGCGGGCCTCGATTGCCTTGGCCGTCGTCGGATAGGTAAAGCATCAAGCCTGCGAGCGAAGGCAGAGCGAATTCGCGCGAGATGGCCCAGAGCTGGCCACCGAGGGTGGGGTAGAGCGGCACAAGCGAACCGCGTTGGAGACGATCGCGTTCGGTCTGGCTGATGTCGGGCGACATGCGCACATCGTCTGGCGGCACGACGGTGACAAAGTAGGTGGGACTGGGCGGATAGGGAGATCTGAATGCATTGATGACGGGGCTGACGCCATGCTCAGCACTGCGAGCTGCTGCGTTGTCGAGCGATGCGGGCGACGGTACCGGCGCCGTGCTGGTGAAGCTGGACGACGCAACATTCGGCATGACTGGAATGGCCTTGTGTATTGGTGATGACGATGAGGCAACGGCTGCGATGGACGGTGTTGGATGCGCAGCAGATTGAGACAGGCCGAGCTTGTGCTGCACAGCACTGAGGTCGGGCTGGAGAGACGGTGTCGAGTCAAAGGTGGTGAGCAGCGTTGAATCGTGCGCCTGTGTGCTAGGGGTCGACATGACGGGCGAGGCTGGAGCGGATGTCGGCGTATTGGATTCTGCGCGCATCGATGGAGGGACGACGACCGACATTTGTGAGATGTATGCGCAAGCCGCGAGATGGTCTGTGCTGGGAAGCGGCGCGTTACAGAGTCATTTGTCACTGAAGAAAAAGAGGCTGACGTTGGGCGAGCGGCTTGTTGCAGCAGCGGTGGTGGCTTTTGCGCTTGACGGCGTGCTAGACGAGAATGTGATGTGCGAAAGGGCGTTGGACGGATCGGAGCGCGACAAGGCGGTGCAAGCGGGCGTGCATGAAGAAAAAAAAAAAAAAAAAAAAAAGTGGAAGACGCTGTCGAACGAGATTTGGCGAGAGTCGTCGCTGGAGATGGTGGTGTAAGAGAAAGGAACGCGTTGTGGTGATCGAGTCGAGAGACGAATGACGATGACGATGCTGAGTGTGTGACTTCAGAAAGAGAATTGGCTGCTGCGGTTGCGGTGGCTGACAGCGACAGCCAATCCAAAAGCCAACCAGTTGAATTTGTGATGGTGGAGAGGCACAGGCGACTCGCGACTCGCGACTCACAACTCACAACTCAGCCGGCTTCCACAGCCCGAACTTTTTTTTTTTTTTTCCTTTTA
>LT795065.1:441452-451482 GCA_900162835.1 Sporisorium reilianum f. sp. reilianum | reverse complement strand
CCTTGGGTCTCCGTCTTGATCAGCTGTCTTTTGAAAAAGAAAAAAAAAAGGACATTTTTATTTTTCAACAGCATCGTTTGCTGGCAAGATCCCGTTGGCTGTCGTCGATGCAAGAGATATGCCACTTGAAGCATTGTCCATGGCCTATTCATTCATATGCGTCCAGCAGCATCCGACAGAATGCTCGCGCACCATTGATCTCGGTCGACAAAGCGCACAAGAGCAAGGTCGACACCGAGTCAGAGTCTACCTTGACTGCGATCGTCGGTCATTGTGCGAGCCGCAGCAGCAGTCGAACGGCTCAAAGCTGAACCTGCAGAGGCATCGACGGTGGCACCTCGTTCGAGCCCGCGCTCTTCATTTTGGTGCATCTCACAGCTCTAAGGGAGTACGTGCATCGACGGCATCTGGACACTGTCGATTGCAATCCGACCCTGAACATCATGCGAAGCTGCACCACGGCGGTGAATGGGGTTCGCTACGCTAGTTGAACAAGGCATGTGGGCTCGGCTAGGCGATGCACAGTCGGAGGATGAAGCTCGCTTGTGCTGCGCTGCTGCGCTGCTGCGGTGATGCCAAGTGTCTCTTGATCGACGCTCAAATGGCCATGCCTGTTGAAGCAACTGCAAGGAACTCTGCAGAAACCGGCTTTTCGTTTTTTGTGATTGTTCATGCAGCGTTGTCATGTGTCCTTCTTCGCTTAAATTGAATTGCGAAAGCGAAAAAAGGCGAGTCGAACCAACACTCTCACTCTCGGCCCGCTTTCCGCTCACGACTCCGAAAGTGCGCAACAAAATTTGCCAAAAAAATTGGTGTCACTCAGCATTACTGTAAATTACTATTTTTGCGTGTTGTTCTCGTTGACGCGTTTGGGCGCGCGTCGCGCTTCGTCGAGACTACGCTCAGCGACTCCGATCAGCCGCAGATCAGCCGCAGATCAGCCGCAGATCAGCCGCAGATCAGCCGCAGCGCAGCATCGTCTCGTCTCGATGTCGTGCAGAGGACCATGATGCGCGCTCGTCAGTCAAGTCACACGGCCTCATGCTCCGTCGGCACACGGTGCTGAATGACACTATCCAACTCGACTGTGCCGAGCGCTTTCAGGAGCCTCGTCAAGCTATCATTGTCTCCTGGTCCTTTCCTTTAACGATGCGCTCGGCTTGCTTCACGGAGCAGGTCAAGAACCCGAACCGCCCTCTTCATACGCTCTGACTCTGCTGAATCGAGCATGGCCCATTTAGTGGGACGTTCTGCGCAGGATGACCTACGATCGTCGGTCTGCCGAGCGCCGCATGATTCGTGCCACGCATCCCAATGCTTGACTCTCCATTGTCGTGTCAGCTCGGCATTGTTGTGCCTCAGAGCTGCGAGACGTGCAGCCGGCGAGTGTTTGTATCTTGCCTTTTCGTTTCTCCTCCGAGACCTCGCGTCGATTTCCAGCTCCGCTCGCCCCTTTTTTTTTTGTCTCCTTGAACAATTCACAGATTGGCTCGGTCTCTTGCTCGTCTTCCTTGATACTTCGCCGTACCGGATCACAGTGTAAGGAGCGCAAAGGCGGAGTGAGAAGCGGGGAATCATGAGGCGATCGCGACGCGCTGCTAACCTTGTTTCCGTCAGTTAGAGGTGTGCTGGCCGTGTTGGCACGGTGAGACGATCCGGAGAGATAGTACCGCCCAAACGACGATCGCCGAGGGATGCTACAGTAACTAAACACATGAAAGGCCCTCGTTCAGAAACGCGCGCGCCAGAGTCAACAAGGAGGTCAACCGCCAAGCCGCATCGTCAAACCCTATCCCCAACCCTGCGAGCTTATCACTGTTTCGTCTTTGTGTGCTTCTTCAGCACCAATGCGAGCTAGTCCCGCGCATCTCTGGTATCACCTCTCCAAGCACGCCCCTCACAGCGACTTCAGCGTCCTTGTCTAGCGTACAGTAGCCGAGATCTCTTTTGCTTGGACCCTTTTCACCGGCCATGGCTCGCCGGAACAATGTGCTCGCTCACCCGAACTGTCGGTCCCCCTGACATGCTTCGCCAAATGGCCTTCTCTCCCGCTCGCGCACGGCATGCTGCCCTCATCGTCATTGACGGACACAGTGGCTTGCTCTCGCTCGACAGCTGACAATGCAAGGATCGACACTGTGAGCGAGATGCAGGCGTGTCCGGCTGAGGAGCTTGGTTGATTTTCGCAACCTCATTTTCCAGCCTTCTTTTCTCCAAACCTTCTTTTCGAAAAAGCGGAAATCCCAGCTTCATTCTGCCCCCTCACAGCCCTGAGACTGCAACCTTGACACTCACCGCCTCGTCACACGATGACAACACACAATGTACAAGCCAGAATCGTAGTTGCTTTTCTGATGTGAATGATGATGAAGGAAACAAAGGAGACCGAGTCTCCCTAAAATACAGTTGACTTTTTGGCTTTTGGAATGCAGACGCCAGAACTCGTACTCGGCACTCAGTACAGACGCAGGGCGACGTTGACACTCATCAGCTCCTGCATCAGCAGCTTGGCCGCATACGGAATGTGGATCTGCGAGATGGCCGTGCGGTTGCGGCACGAGCGACACTCGTACGTGCCCTTCTTGAGGTTGGCCAGCGCCGTGAGACCGCACAGGTCGCACACGTGGATGCGGTACGGATCCGACACGTCAAACATGCGCTCCTTGAGGAATCCGGCGATGCCGTGCGCGATCATGCAGTCGCGCTCCATCTCTCCGAATCGCAGTCCACCGCCGCGCGATCGACCCTCCACCGGCTGGCGCGTCAGGATCTGCACCGGTCCACGCGCTCGCGAGTGGATCTTGTCGTCCACCATGTGCTTCAGACGCTGGTAGTACGTCGGGCCCAGGTACACCTGCGCCTGCAGCTTGCGGCCCGTGTGGCCGTGGTACATGACTTCGAGGCCACGCGACTGGTAGCCCAAGCCACGCAGGATCGACGACACGGCCTCCACCGTCAGCTCGGTGAACGGCGTCGCATCGCCCTCCTGGCCCGACAGCGCCGCCACCTTGGACAGCAGACACTCGACCAAGTGGCCGATCGTCATTCGCGACGGAATCGCGTGCGGGTTGATGATGATGTCCGGCGTCACACCTTCTGCCGAGAACGGCATGTCCTCCTGCCTGTACGTGATGCCGATCGTACCCTTCTGACCGTGACGCGAGGCAAACTTGTCGCCCGTCTGCGGCACACGCGTGTTGCGCACGCGCACCTTGACAAACTTGTTGCCGTGCGAGTTGGTCGTCAGCAGCACCTGGTCGATGATGCCGTTTTCGGTCGACTTGAGCGAGATGCTCGCGTCCTTCTTGGTGTGCAGCTTCGAGCGCATACCCAGCTCCTCCGAGTCCGGCGGCAGCGGCGCCGTCTTGCCGATAATCACGTCGTCGCCCGACACACGCGTGCCTGGTGCGCAGAATCCGTCCGCGTCGATCTTGTCGTAGGTACCGTGTTTCATCCGGATCGTCGTGTCGCGGTTCGGCTTTTCGAACTCCTCGAGCTGCATCACGCCCACCTTCTTCTCCTCGGCCACGTAGCCTCGGTAGTACATCGAGCGGAACAAGCCGCGGTCGATCGACGACTGGTTCATGATCACCGAGTCTTCCTGGTTGTATCCCGAGTAGCACATGATGGCCACAATACAGTTGGTCCCGGCGGGTAGTTCTCGGAACTTGAGATGCTCCATCGAACGTGTCGTTCCGAGAGGCTTTTGCGGATAGCAGAGGACATGGTTCATCGAATCGGCACGCGAGAGGAAGTTCGATATGTTGACCGAAACAGCCTGCTTGCCCATGGCGCTCTGTAGCAAAGGAAAAGTGGAGGTCAGCCATCAGCAAGAGAGAACGAGCGAAAACGAGGAAAGGCGGACACTTACCTGACTGGAGACGCAAAAAAATATGCGCGTTGACAGAGAGAAAGGTTAGGGGGGCAAAGAGGGGCAAAGGTGGTTAGCATGCAGCTCTGATGATAACTCGACGAAGGGAAGGAATAGCTCTACACAGTATACGTTTCTCGGGCTTTGGTTGTGATCCGGGAAAGGAATGATGCTGGCACAGATGCCAAGCACCATAGCTGGGTGGATCTCGCAGTGGGTCCATGTGGAAGGCGCAATATAGTGCGGAGACTTGAGTCGGGCCGAGGGATCGGCCGAATTGAGGCTGATCTGTCCATTGCGAGCCTGATACTCTCGAGACTGCTCGAGATCGGTGGGGGACATGCAGATGAGCGCGGACTCTTCCTCCTCGGCGTCGAGGTACTCGATGACGCCTTCCTGGACGAGGTGGGTCCAGCCAAACTCTTCGCCGGTCTGCGGCACGGGCTGACCGATCATGTTGACGTGGCGCTTCTTGATGAGCAGCGACATGTCGTTGGGGTTGACGATGAAGACGGGGCGCAGGACGCGCGAGGCGTCGGTGTAGATGCGGAGCTCGCGCTCGCGAATGTCGCGGACGACCGAGACTTCGTGCGAGATGTCGTCCTTGCGACGGAGGTCGCGGAGCGTGTCGACGAGCTGGCCGGGGTCGTCGTGGGTGCCCATCCAGACGCCGTTGACAAAGATCTTGGTGGCCTTGGCGTGGGCGAGCTGCATGTCGACGAGGCTGTCGAGACCAAACTCCTCGAGGAACTCGACGATGGGCGCCGAGGGCGTGCCGACGGTGACGGTGGCCATGAGACTGAGGTTCTTGACGAGACCGCACGCCTGACCTTCGGGCGTCTCGGCGGGACACACCATGCCCCAGTGCGTGTTGTGGAGCTGACGCGGCTTGGCGATCTTACCGTCACGGCCGATGGGCGTGTTGGTGCGGCGCAAGTGCGAGAGGGTCGAGGCGAAGGCGAAGCGGTTGAGCACCTGCGAGACACCGGCCTTGGCCTGCATGGCCTTCTTCTGGTCGCCCCAGTTGCCCGTGGCGAGCGAGTAGCGGAGACCGTTGGTGATGGTGCTCGACTTGACGGCGGCCTGGATGTGGAACTCGCGGTGCTCCTCGACACACTTTTGGAGGTGGCGGTAGACGTCGCGGGTGACTTTGCGGAAGAGCATGCGGAAGAGGTTGGCCATGAGCGGGCCGCCGAGGTCGATGCGCTTCTTGCCGAAATGGTCGCGGTCGTCGATCTCGCGACGGTCGAGGGCGGCGAGCAGGAGACGGTGGATCATGTAACCGAAAAAGTAGGCCTTCTTGGTGTTGGAGCCTTCTGAGGTGGAAATGTGCGGGAGCATCTCCTTCTGGAGGATCTCCTGCGCGTAGACGGTACGCTTGGCACGCGAGAGACCGGTGGTGGTACCGCGACGACCGATGAAATCGAGGGCGACGTCGCGGTCCTGGATGACAAAGGCCTCTTCGATGCAGGGCTTGAGCATTTCGAGCATGGGCGTGTCGTTGAAATCGTAGCAGATGTGCTGGAGCACCTCGCGATCGGGGACGATGCCGAGGGCACGGAAGACGATGACGATGGGGATGTCGTTGCGGATGTAGGGGAGGGTGGCGCGGATGGTGTTGTTGGCGGTCTTCTCCTTGTTGCGCGAAAAGAGCTTGACCTGCATGGTGGAGATGGTCTTGCCGCCCTTTTCGACGGCGCTGCGGATCTCGGCGAGGAAGGTGACGGGAGCGGGGGGAGCCTTGGAGAAGACGTAGACGTGGTTGGCGGCCATTCGCTCCTGAGCGATGAGCACCTTTTCGGAGCCGTTGATGACAAAGTATCCGCCGGCGTCGTAGGGGCACTCGTTGAGCGAGTAGGACATTTCGTCGTCGAGGCCCTTGAGCCAGCAAAAGTCGGACTTGAGCATGATGGGCACCTTGCCGATGAAGATCTGCTGCTCCTCGACGTCGGTCTTGCCGTGCTCGGGCACCCAGGCCGGGTCGCCGTTGAGGTCGACCTCGTCGTGGCTCTGGACGAGCACCTTTTGCGTGACGTCGACAAAGAGCGAGGCCGAGTAGGTGAGGTTGCGGAAACGCGCCTCTTGCGGGAAGAGTTGCGCGGAGCTGCCGTCGGACTCAGTCATGGTGGGCTTGTTGAGGTAGATCTGGCCAAACTCGATCTCGTAGCGACGGGTCTTGTCCTCTGCATGGCCGGAGTGCTGGTCGCTCTGCTCGAGGGTGAGGCTGCGCACCTCTTCGACGAGCTCCTGGATGGTGTTGGACATGAACTCGTTGAAACTGTCGAGCTGGTGGCGGACGAGGCCCTTTTCCTCGAAGAAGGCACGAATGACATCCCAGCAGTCCTCCTGCGAGATCTCTTCGGCATACTCGTCGTCGCCGTCGTCGTACTCGACACCCTTGCCGGCGGCGTAGGCGTTGTTGTAGCTGGCGACGTCGAGATCGTCGACGTCGATGGCGGCTTCGTCGAAGGTGTCCTTCATGTACTTGTCGTAAGCGACAGAGTCGGCCATGGTCGCGGCTGTGGACGCTCACCCAGCGTCACGGGAAGATTCTTACTGGAGACGAATCGAGGCTATTGCAGCGGTTGACTGAGATGATGTGACGGTGGTGGTGGTGGTGCTGAGAGATGCCCTCTGATGATAGCGGATGATCCAGTCCGCTGCGCTCAGGAAGAGATGGTGCGCAGTCGTCGATGGGCTGCTGGGTGAAGAAAAGAAAGGGGTGAAAAGAAGAAAAAGTGAGCGTGATCGGACGCAGTCGTCGACAAGCCGGCAGTTGAGAAAGCGGGATGTCGGTGTGTGAGAGAGACAGCAGATCAGAGGCTCGGTTGCAAGGAGCAACGATGATGAAAGAGGATGGAGGAGAGGTGAGGGAGGGATGGAGGTAGAAGGATGAGAGAGAGATGAGCCAAATGGCGGCGACGACGACGTCCAAAATGCGCGCTTCCTACACTGCTCTTTCGCTGCTTTTCCTCTCTGCCAAAGTGCGCCAACAGCAACGCGCTCTTTTCGACTAGTGCTGCGCAGTGCTTCTTATCGTGCGAGTGAATTTGCCATCGAAACTCGGAATTCGGTGATTCATTTCGAAACCCTCTTTTGGAAAGCTCAGCCGTAACTCACTCAGCTTCCTTCCACCACCATCATCAACACTGTCACTCTCTACCCGGCACCAAGCCGCACCGGAAGGCGCATCTCGAATCCACCAAACGACAAGCCTGCACCGGCTAGGGCGTTCATAGTCAGGTCAAGATGGGTGGCGGCGATCTCAACATGAAAAAGTCGTGGCATCCTCTCCTGCAGGTCAACCAGGAGAGGGTGTGGAAGCGCGAAAAGGAAGCGCTCGAGGAACGCAAAAAGCTCGAGGAACTCCGTCGCGAGCGGGAGCAGGAGCGAGAGATGCAGGAGCTCCAACGCCTGCAGGAGGAAGCGGGCGGCAAGAAGCGCGTCGATCGGGTCGACTGGATGTACGCCACCCCTGCTACCACGGGATCCAACTCGGCTGCCGAGATGGAGGACTACCTGCTCGGAAAGAAGCGCGTCGACAAGCTGCTCCAAGCAGACGAGAACAAGGATGTGTCCAAATCCAGCAACAAGAGCCTCATCTCGCTGCAGAACGCCAACTCCGCTCGAGACCTCGCCGCAAAAGTGCGAGAAGATCCCATGCTGGCCATCAAGCAGCAGGAGCAAGCAGCATACGAGGCACTGCTTCGTGATCCAGCCAGGTTGCGGCAGCTCAAGATGCAGGCTGGTATCGATGTTGATGGCAAGAGCAAGGAAGAGAGGCGACGCAGGAAAGAGGAGAAGCGGCGCAGGCACGAGGAAGACGGTCATCGTCGACATGAATCACGACGCGGAGACTCCCGCAGCGACTCTCGCTCACATCGTCATCGAGACGATCGGGGATACAGCGATCGCACCTCAAGTCGTGCTGAAGAAGGGTCTTCACGGCGCAGACACGGAGATGACGAATCCCGCTCATCCAAGAGGCGTCGGGAAGACGACCGCCGCGAGCGGGACCGTTCTGAAGACCGGGACCGTTCATTCGAGCGTCGACACCGTGATGCTGACGAAAGTCGTCCCGCTCATCGCAGCAATGGCGATCGTAGGGACAGAGCAGAGATTGACGATTCTAGATCTCGTCCAAGACGTTCCCGCAGCCGCAGCCGCTCTCGCTCACCACCCGCCCGCGATTCGTATCGCCCTTCCAACCGCGACCGACCCTCCACGTACACTCGCCCACCCATCAACGGCTCCACCCGCAACTCTGAACAAGCCGACAAGCGCAAGGAAGAGATCCGTCAGCAAAAGCTGCGGGAGATGGAGCAGAACGCAAAGTCGATGGAGGAACAACGCAGCTCGTACGTGTCCAAGATCAACGCCGAGGAGGCCGAGCAGGAGCGCAAGGAGGCCGAGCTGCGTCAAAAGCTGCTCGATGCGCGGTCCAAGGGGCACGGCGATGGCAGGGGTGGCTTCATCATGGATCAGCAGCGCAAGACGTTTGGTGATACTGTGGAACTTGCGGAGCGCATGAGGCGCGATAGAGGAAGGCTGCAGCAGCAGATGGACTGAGCCGCTCGGAGTCTATAGGGAGATCGCATTTCAATATACCCCTGATCGCCGTTATCCCCTCTATGGTCACGATTTCGACTTTGCGGCGGCTGACGAAGACGTTGAGAGAGTACAAGCCATGTCGAGCCATCCGATGAACGATTGGAGTTGGTTCAGGGTCCAAAGGACGAATCTTCTCGCTCTCTGTATGCAGGGTGCAGCGTAGCGGATGCAGTCCAAAAAATGCGACTCGTGTGGCGGCGTCCGTGTCCGTGCGCCCTCGTTTCGAACCGAACTGAAAACGGATCTTGTCCTCCCACTTCCACCTGTCTCTTTCCGCTTTCACACGACCACAGCCTTCAGCAGTCAGAAGCTAGCCCGAGACCTTATCGTCATTGGCCGGATGACGACCCGCCATTGTCTTTCTCTCGCTAACACTCCCCGTGCAAGCTGAGGCTTCGTATTGCCTACACGATCGCAACCATGCCGCTCGCCAACATGACGAGCAGCATGAGCAGCTCCAACTTGACGAGCATCCCGGTGCCCGCGCTCATCGCACGCCGCACCACCGTCCTCGCCCCGCCGAGCCTGTCCACGGTCAACCACCTCGATGGCGTCACCGCCACCTCCACCCCCTCCTCCATCCCGCGCCTCTCCACCTCCACCAGCACGCGCCGACCGCGCCCAGACCTCCAGCAGGCTGTATCGCAGCCCACGGCGGCGGTGCCCATCTCGACGCACGAGAATATCTCGACGTCCAAGAGCTGGTCGTCGCTCCACATGCTGCACGGCGTCCAGCGCAAAGCGGTGGGTGAGGAACAAGGCGGCTTTGCGGTGCATCCGACGTTTAGAAGCGATGCCGAGTGGCGCGGCGACGTGCTGGTGCGCGTGGACGGCGTGGAGTTCTGGGTGCACAAGGATGTGTTGTTGTTCTCGTCGCCGTTTTTCCAGAGTGTGTTGGCGGGTGGGTGGCGCGAGTCGCGGTTGTCGAGGTTGATGGTTCAGGATGGGGTGGAGGAGGCGGCGGCGCAAGGGCGGAACAGGGAGTTGAGGGAGGATACGGTTCGCGGCAGCACTTTGCGCGATGCGGCATCGTCTAGACGGGAAGACGAAACATCAGCCCCAGTAGTCGTCGCCGAACTCGCAGCGGAAAGCCAATCCGACGATACGCCCCATACCGAGCTCGACCCGGAACACCTCGGCGGCGACGCACGACACAGGAGCCTGTTGCGCGCCTCGTACCATACGGCGCTATGGAGTCAAGACGACGGGTCGAGAGGCTCGCCTACGCTGTCGCAGTCTGCGGCGACGTTCGAAGATTCCATCGAGGAGCCGGATCAAGCGGGTGACGACAGTGCAGAGGAACCGGGCAGCGCGAGCGAGGACGGGTCTGTTCCGGACGGCGATCAGGATGCAGCGAAGGAGAGGGCGGCATTTGAAGATGCGGAAGAGGCGGAAGAAGAGGCGCAGTCCAAGTCGAAGCAAATGGCGACACGGCTGACGCTGCGCAAGCTGGAGTCTGCGCGCCGCGACACGACGATTCCGACGAGGAGCACGAGCCGAGTCATCGACGCAGCATGCGACGCCGCCCGCACCACCACACGCTCGCAC
>LT795065.1:354540-437991 GCA_900162835.1 Sporisorium reilianum f. sp. reilianum | reverse complement strand
AGCCACGGCCAGCCACGGCCAGCCACGGCCAGCCACGGCCAGCGCCCGCCAAGCCGCGGAATGGCTGAGGGATGGATGCTCGCTTGCTGTCGCACCAAATTCTCTTAGCTGAGCAAAAGAAAAAACAGAGCGGAGATGGACGCAATCAGCCACGTACGATTTTGATGTCGAGATCGGCGAGTGTCTGTTCGGCATCGAGTTGCGCTGAGCCTTGCCTTGCTTTCGCAGCCCGTGTCAAGCCATCTCGGGCTCCTGTCAACGTCGCTGCTGAAAGACCCCTTCTCCAACCCTTGACAAATCAAGCTCGTGGGTCTGCACTCAAATCCACGGAGCAGTCGAGCGAGACCTCTCCCGCGCCATTGAGCTTTCCGCGGCACGAGCAAGCGCACAGTGTCCAATGAGGATCGACTCAGACGGAACACGCAACTCGGACGCACGCCTTTCGTCGCTGCATATATCACAAAGAATCACATCTCGAAGCGTGCAAAGAGTATAGTGTACATTGGTCACCGCCAACAGCGCTCACTTGAACTGCGTCTCGGTGACACCCTTGCCCATGGCCGACGTCGAGGCCGCCTTGAGCACCGTGTTGAGGCACGCGTCGACAAAGTTGGCGCCGGACCACTTCTGGTGCGTGAGCACGTCGCAGCCAATCTCGCGCTCCTTGCGCTGCACCAGCTCGACGTACGCCTTCATGCCCTCCTTGGCGAACCCGGCGGCGAACAGGTCCGAGATGTACGCCGTCGAGTGCAGACCGCCGAGCGTGATGAACTGCCACACGAACCCGAGCTTGCCCAGGTCCCACACGTAGCTCTTCATCTGCTCGGTGCTCAGCTTGGCCGCGTCCCAGTTGAACGACGGCGACAGGTTGTATGCGAGCCACTGGTGCGGGCGCGCCGCCTTGACACCCTCAGCAAACTCCTTGGCCTGCGCCAGGATGGGCGACTTGGTCTCCATCCACAGCAGATCGGCGTAAGGGCCAAAGGCGATGGCACGGTTGATGGCGCAGTCGGTGCCGCCCTGGTATCGGTAGTATCCCTCGCGAGTGCGGCAGGCGTCCCAGTCAAAGGCGACCTCGACGCCCAGGCTCTTGGCCTTGGCCTTGGCCTTGAGCAGCGACTGGCCGATCACCTCCTTGCGGAACGCCTCGGCCTCGGCCTTCTTGCCCTTCTTCTCGAGCTCGGCGGCGACAGCGTCGCCGTAGCGCACGGGCTGCGCCTTGGCGAGCCACTCGTCCTCGAGCGCGATGAGCTTGGGACCGTCGGCACCCTCGGCCTCGGCGCGGTTGAGAATGTCGACGAGCGGCTCGAGGCTGGCGTTGGTGGTTCCGAGGATAAAGGCGTGGTCGCGCTCGTCGACGTTGGTGGTGATCAGCGTGGCCGCCTCCGAGTCGGTACGCGCGACGACGAGGTTCTCGACGCCCATAATGTCGTACTGCAGACGGATGGCGACGAGACGGTTGATGTGCTCCTGGATGGGCACGAGCACCTTGCCGGCCATGTGGCCGCACTTCTTGGTGCCGGGCGCCTGGTCCTCAATGTGGATGCCCGCGGCGCCCTTCTCGACAAAGAGCTTGGTGAGCTTCATGACGGCGGTGAGGCCGCCGTGGCCCGTGTCGGCGTCGGCGACAATGGGACGCAGGTAGTCGACGACGGGCGTCTTGGCGCGCTGCTCGGGCGAGAGGTTGGTGCGCTCCTCGCGCTGCTTGCGGTCGTGGAAGAGCTGCGCCATGAAGAGGTGCTCCACCTTGAGCGGCACCGTGTTGTACGGGTAGTCGGCCAGATCGGGACCGGGCTCGTTGGTGGACGAGGCGGTGGACGAGCACTGCCAGCCCGAGACGTAGACCGTCTCGAGGTGCTTGGCCATCTGCGTCACCTGCACGGGGTCGAGCGCACCGTACGTGTGCGAGGTGGTGCCGTTGGCGGCGTGCGCCTCGAGCGTCTTCCACAGCTTCTTGCCCTGGATGTTGGAGGGGTACGTCTGCTTGAGCGTGCCTCGCTTCGAGACGACCTGCTCGGCGGTGTAGGGGCGCGTGGTGTTGGCGAAGCGCGGGATCTTCCACCACTGCTTGACGGCCTCGACCTCTTCCTGGAAGAGTTTGAGCTCCTGGTCGGCCATGGTTGCGATGGTTGCGTTGGCGATGGGGTAGGAAGTCTAGATGACGGTCACGACGTAGCAAGCGTGAGCTTTGAGTGTTGATGGTGATCAACGAGGGAAGCAACGGAAAGGAAGCGTGTGGTAGGATAGGAAGGAAGGTCTTGACTCAGTCGCTTGATGTATATATCAGCTGGCTCGATCGAGCCTAGTCACCCACTCGCAAGGACATGGCGGAGCATACAGTCAGTCAGTGCGGCAGGCGGGCTGGTCGGGAGGCGAGTCTGTGCAATGCCGGAGAGGAGGCGGCTGGAGTTCTCCACCTCTGATCCAAGGATGCGCTTGGCTGTTGAAACCCTTCGGAGCAAGCGGATTGCCAACGGGAGCAGCAGACCCTCGCGACGATTGACTTGGGTCCTTTGAAGGCGCTGGCGCGCACGATCCCCGCAAGTGCAACTCAGTCACAGCGAACACGGCTTTGCAAGAAGCCAGTTGAACCGGTTGCGCGGTCTGCTGCCTCAAAACCGGCTTCGCGTTCTGGTTGCACATGCGCTGCCGCATCGGTCTGTGAGAGTGCGGAGAATTGGAAATTTCACGACGATTTTCAGCCCAAAAAGGGGGTCATGCGCTCGCTGTCTCGCCGCGTCTCTCTCTCTCTCGAGTTGACTCAAATGTCCGATCCGTCCGGCGCCCAGCGTCATCTTCTTTTCAGAGCGTGAAAGCTGCGCTCTGGCTGGCAGTCGTCGTCGTGCAGCAAGCAGCCTCTTGTCTGTCTTGACTCCGTATGCTTCGGCGGCCTTGCCTCTGACCACCAATCGTCGCTGCGCCATGTACGACGTGCTCAAGGCTGTCAGGCACAACAGTTACCATATCACGTTCCTGAGCATGAGAGCAAGAGTCGATACAGTGTCGGCTCAACAAGAGAGCGACCGAGCCGGAGTGAGAGAGGTGAGCAAGTGAGAGAGGACAATGGCGGCCTCAAACGGATTTTCGACGTTGGATCGCTGTCGGCCTGGCTCTCGATTCTGAGCTCCTTGCAAAGCCGTTTTTGCAGTGTCCGGCTCAGACCTTTTTTCTCGTACGTGTGATTTTGCAACGCCGACTTCCGAGATTTTTCGCTCAAATTTCTCTCCACACACCGACACTTGACTTTCTTCTCATGCAGGACAGGCTAGTCCGAACGCCGTCCTCCAACACCAAACAAACGGCTCTGGACGCAAACACAGCTGTAATACGTTATGGGAAAGCCATCAGCATCAGCAAGAGGCGGAAAGGGCGGTCGAGGAGGCGGAGCTGGAGCTGGAGCTGGTCGAGGCAAGGGACGAGGTGGCCGTGGTGGAGGACGCAACCTGGCAGATCGGTACGCCTCGGCCTTCGAGACCGACAGCTGGAGACCGGACAGCGCCATCGACGAGCCAAGGCGGGGCGGTGCTAGAGCTGACGACTCTTCCGAGCAAGGAGGCTCAGATGACGATGATAGCGAAGAAGAGGATTCCGAGGCCGGTCCATCTTCGAGAAGGAGAGGCGCAACTGCCTCGAGCGACGACGACGACGACGACGACAAAGAGCAGGACGATTCTAGCGACAACTCGGTGGATGGAGGCAGCGACGTCGAATCGGTAGACGTGCCCGTCGCCATGTGGGATTTCAACCACTGCGATCCCAAGCGCTGCTCGGGCAAGAAGCTCTCGCGACTCGGCCTGATCCAAGAGCTGCGTGTCGGTCAAAAGTTCCGCGGCATCGTGCTCACTCCCAACGCCACGCAAACACTCTCACCTGCTGATGCGCACATTGTCGCCGAGAACGGAGTGGCTGTGGTCGAGTGCAGCTGGGCGCGCCTGGACGAGATCCCCTTCGGCAAGCTCAAGAGTCCGCACGAGCGGCTGCTCCCGCACATGATCGCCACCAACCCGGTCAACTACGGCAAGCCGATGAAGCTCAACTGCGTCGAAGCGCTCGCTGCTGCCTTCTACCTGTGCTCGATGCCCGCGCAAGGCAGGCTGCTTTTATCTAAATTTGGATGGGGTGAGCATTTCCCCAAGATCAACGCAAGGTGGATCCGCGCCTACCGCGATTGCAAGGATGCTCGCGAGGTGGACGAGCTGAGCCGCAAGATGGTCGAGCAGGATCGACTCGAGAAGGAGGAGTTGAAGAAGCGCTTTGACGAGGCCGGCGGCATTCAAGGCACGCTCGACCGTATCGCTAACGAGGCGACTCACCACGACAACGACGACGACGACGCGTTTGACAGCCAGGACGAGCGTGAGGCAGAAGCAAGAGCACTCGAGCACGACTTTTCCAAGATTGTTCGCGTTACCGATCCCACTGCTGCCAGCAGAGGCTAGATCACCTCTTTCCACCGCACTCGAGCGTCAACATGCATCTGTACTTGTATCTGGCATCGCCGATTCCATTCCCTATTGCATTTTGACACGCGCAAGGCTCTTGAGTCTATGCGAGATGAGTACGCAGACGCCAAATGGCTTCGGACAGAAAACAGCTTGTCACGAACAGCAGCGGAAGGAAGCAGCCCGATTTCGAGAGAAACGCGATCGGGAGAAACGGCGATACTGTAGACAGACGGAGAAAAGGAAATTTTCAAGCAGCGTGGACAAGCGTGCAGCAAGCTCCGCGAGGTGCAGCAAAACGAGACAACGATGACTTCACCTCACTCGAAAAGAAAAAAAAAACAACCGCCGGAATCGCGCGTCTCTTGGCCGTCTGCATCGACGACGGCGACGCTCTCTTCCTTTCGTGGCAGCTTGCCGGTCATCTCTTGGAGAGCAACCGATGCATGCTCTCCGAGAGGAATGAGTCGTAAATGAGATGAATGTCAAGTTGGGATGACCCGAATGCGTGTGCCGATCCAAGTCGATGCAAAATGTCAAAAGGGCAGAGCGACTGGATCGGATAGGCACCACATTCCTGTCTCCAACTCGGATGAGCTTCTTATCGCAGACGACCGATTACGGCCAACAGATACGATACGAGACGCTACGTCAGCATCACCCTTGGCGTGAACACGACGCGATGGAGCCAAGCATCCGATCGATGGATTCGCTCGGTGTCAGCACACGGCATTGTGAGCAGCCAGCCAGCCAGCCAGCCAGCCAGCCAACGAGCGTCCCGGATCGCAGACAGCGTGCTACTGTTCACTCGCAATCGATATCGTCGGTCCGAAGCAAGCTGACTCTGCAAGGCTTTGCGTTGCATTGCTCTTGGTTCGTTTTCGAGGATGAATGGACGGACGGCAGCCTGTTCGGATGGTTCGCCGAAAACGAGGGAAATCGCACAATTGACCGACGCCGTTGCTTTGGGAATCGAGTGTCGTGCTGTGCTGCTGCTTTCGTTTCTTTGACGAGACAAGTCGCTAAGCGAGATCGGCGCGTCTGCGTCACTGTTTGCAGTGTGGTGGTAAAAAGCCGTAGGGCAGAGGCACAGCGCGGGACAGCGTTGCATTGCATGTGATGGCAGAGCGTGTTGTCTGAATTTGATTTCTTTCTTTTTTTTTCCACAACTGCCAAGCCCTTTTGGACAGCGCAGCACGCTGCACACGCTGCAGTGCAGAGCAGAGGAAAGCACCGATTGCTGCTGCTGCTGCTGCTGCACCCGTTTGGCCGTCACTTGGACACCAAAAGAGCCGGTTCGCACTTGCATGGTGACCAGCACGAGCACGGCACAGCGCTTTCCACCTCGGACTCCATTCCTGCTTGCGTCAACTCCATCACCATCACCATCACCCATCACGAATCACCAACCTTGGGCGTCTCTTCTCGTCGTCCTCGCCCCTTTTCTTTTCCCGCAACCGCTCCGTCTCGCATTCATCCTCCTTCTCCTCCCTGCATCGATACCCGGACAGCCTTCGGTTCCCACCACCTGCGCTTCAACTCATCGTTCGCGTCTGCTCATTGGTCAACCTTGCTGCGCCTCGATACCAGCACCTCAGCATAAGCTTTTTCTTGGCCACAGCCACAAGCCTCCGAGCTTCTTCTTCTTCTTCTTCTGCATCAACTGCTCCAGGCCCGAGTTTAAATTGGCATCGCATACTATCGCTCAACCCAATCCGATCGGCCCACACGCTCCTACGACTGTTCCTTGGCGCAGCCCGTGCGCGCTTTCTCTCGGATCAGCTGCCAGAGCTTGTTCAGCTCGATCGTCTGGCAGCCAAGCACCGCCTTCGCAACCGCCATTGCAACCCACTTTGACGGCTAAACTGCCCCTTTTCAGCACAGCCTTGCTTGCCTGCTCGATATCACCTTGCCCTCGGTTGCATCTCGGCCTTCCCTTCCCAAGCATGGCAACATCACAGATCGACTCGACTCGGCAGGATGCGCAGCCGTCCAGTCCGAAGCGCGCGCTTGCATCCAGTGACGATGCAGCTCCCTCAACCTCCAAGCCGCGCTTCATGAGCTCCAACGCGCTGCGTCGCTCCTCCGGCTCCTTTTCCGGCGGTGGAGGCGTGCTGGCCCGCTTCGCCAGCTCTTCCTCCTCCCGCTCCAACTCGGACTCTCACGACAGCGCAGAACCCAAGCAGAGAAGACCTTCCATCGGCCAGCATCTCTCCTCTCGCTCTTCCCGCAAATCCATGGATGCAGCCACGGGCGCAAACTTCGCCGAACTCAGCAGGCCCAACGGCAAGTTCAAGAGCGGCATCAAGTGGGACTCGCAGCAGCCGGCGCCAGAACCCTTTATGGAGATCTCGGATTGCTCAGCCGCACAACGCGAGCTCGCCTCGGCCCTCGACGCCAACGCTGCGCTCGCTTCTGGCAGCACTGCAGCTGCTCAAGCCCACGCTCACTCTCGCAGTCTAGGCCAGCCCATCTCCAACACCACCACCACCACCGCATCCGCATCCTCTTCCTCCTCGTCCGCAAAGCACAACTCTCCACTTCCTACCGTATCCCAGACCATCTCCGCGATCGGAAGCAGTGGCGTTCATCCCGACATCCTTGGCAACACGCGCTCCTCTGCAATGCAGACCGAGCCAGCGCCTGCCCTGGTTGCACCGCCGCCTGCTTCTGCAAAGGTTGACGCACTCCCAGCCGCACCGCTCGAGACCGAATACGATACGAGGAGCGGCGACGGCGCTACTCCTTGCATGACACCACCCACCAAGAGCAGACAGCCCTCCCACTCCGAGCAAGGCACCGCCGACAACCACATGCTCGCGCGCGCAGCACAGCTCGTCCTCGAGGCCGCTCGTCAGCAGGCTCGCGTCGAGACCAGGAAGAAGGGCAAATCCGCCCCAGCTTCGCCCAAGCGCAGCACCTTCAACCTCTCTCCCATCAACACCGAGGCCAACCAAGCCAAGCAGCACGACGACAGCGCCATCCACGATTCTGCCGAAAACGCCGACTCGGAGCTCTCTCGCACGCCTTCGCAGCGCGCACGTTCCAAGTCCGATGCGGGTGGCGACTCCAAAGTCAAGCGACGCAAGAGCTTCCTGCGATCCATGAGCTCCAAGGCGCGTCGCGAACGTTCAGCCGCTTCAGAGGCTTCGGACGCCGGCGGCTCCGAGACGCCCACTCCCGGTGCCAACAGTCCCACCACGGGCTCAGCTGCCACCTTGGGCACCGTCACTCCCGGTGGCCGACGACGACGATACGCCGACACGCGCGACTTGGACCTGCTGGCGCGCGAACTCGCCGCCGAAGCCATCGCAGAGCAGGTTCCCCAGCCTCCGTTTGCGCGCGCCAGCCGCAGCGGCAGCTCGTCGCCTCATCGCATCAAGGCGGGCGCGGGCAGCTTCAACGATCCCCGTCGTCGCTCGTTCCCCAGCATTCTCGAAGACTCTCCGCTCCAGGACGACAGCATCGTGCCCGTCCCTTCGTCCTCCAACGGTCTCAAGCCCATGACGCCCTACCATCCATCGCGCAACGGTGCACGCGTCAGAGCCGCCGATGGCAAGCCGATGGCCGGTGTCGGCTCGGCCAGCTTGCCGCCCGCTTTGCTTTCGGATCCCACCAACGGGCTTGTGCCCAGAGAGATGTTTATTGGATTGGGCGGCTCGTCGTACCCGAGCCTGCCCCCTCCCAGCTCGCGCGCCAACGGCTCGACGCTCGACAGCATGGATCCGTTTGGCATCCCTCTGACGCAGGAGAGTTCGCCCTTTGATGCGACAATGGCCTATGCCAACAAGACCAGCGTCTATCATACGCCGAACCAGGTGGCCGTGTCCCGCAGCCGGTCCAACGCGTCGATCGGGTCTGCAACTGCCACGGCTACGAACAACAATAAGCGTCGGCCGGTGCTCACCATGACGATGAACGATCCCGAGGCCGAGTTGCAGGGCCTCACCAAGCCGCCCAAGGAGCCTGGCAGCAAGAGACTCACGCCCTTCGGAAGCCGTGCAGGCAGCCGCGCAGGCAGCCGAGCGCCGAGTCCGAGCCCTTCGTTTACCGATCTCAAGAAGGCCGCCGCTGCACAGAAGCCGGCGGACGAGCAGAATCTTGCGGCTAGGGAGGATGACGCTGCAGCACAAGAGACAGTGTCCACTGTCGAAACCAAGGCAGTCGCAACTGGATCCACCGCTGCTGATGCTGGCTTGCGTCCCGAAGATGCAAGTGTCCTGATGGAAAGCAGGCGAAACTCAATGGCGCCGTTTGAGAGGAGCACCTGGGCTGGGCTCGCCCCCGTCAAGTCGAGCAGAATGCATCGGCTGTCGGCCATCTTCCGGTCCAACAAGTCGAGAGAGCAGGTGGACACGGTGTCGAGTCTCAAGGCGCCTTCGCCTTCGAACGATGCTTCACTCAGCACATCGCCCGAGATGAGTGCCTATGCCACTCCGGCTGGCGAGATGGCTTCATCGGCTATGTCACCTCAGTCTGCTGCAGTTTCGGCAGATAGCGATGCCGACGTGTCGCCCGTGGCGTTCCGCACTCTGGAGCTCGCGCCTACGCAAGGCACGCCTCGCTCCAGCAAGCCGTCGAGTGCCAACGCGAGCCGACGATCGAGCATGGCGCTCGACAATGTGGAGCGCACCACAGCCAAGAAGCGACCCGTCCGGGCGTTCTTGCGCCGACTGAGCAGCTTTAGCTCCAAGAAGAAGGAGAGCAAGGAAGAGAAGCCTACGTTCCCGGACGCCAGCACGATGCCTGCAGTGGATACGCGCAAGATCAAGCAGCTCAGCGAGTCGAAGGCAGATGCTCCGATGGACTCAAAGGTGACTGGCGGGGTCGAGGCCGCAGCTGCGAACGCCCCAAAGGACGACAAGATCGAGGCGGGGCTTGTTCCTGCTCTGCAGGGTCTGGACCTCTCGAATGCGTCGCCGGCGCCTGTCAACGAGGAGATGGCCAAGCACGGATTTGGTACACGATCTGCTTACAAGCTTGGTGGAGGAGGCAACGCAGCCGAGGAGGTCAGCGGGGACAAAAGCCGCGAGGAAGCTATCGAGCCGGAGCTCAGGGATGACGCTCGCCATGACGAGGATGGGATGGCAGCCAGGCAAGATGTCTGGGATGGATCGCGACCGGCTCAGGTTGTGAGGAGCGACTCTCAGACGCCCTCGTCGGAGGACTCGTTTTTCATGGACAGCAGGCCGAGTCTTGCCAGTCGACCGGGCAGCGGTGCGCTGATGAAGCACGGAAGCGAGAGCGCCATCAGCGAGGAGCTGCACACGCCCGACCCGTCTACGGCGTACCTGCCCGCGACCAAGACGGACGAGGCGATGCTGGAGGACGCCACGCTGTCCTCGACGTTGTCGTCGAGGGTGGGCAGCGTGGCTGTAGCTGCGGCGGCGGGCGAGGGCAAGAGCCCGGTGATGACGGCTGGGAACAGCGAGCCGGTGCCGACGGGTGCTACGCTTTGACGTGCAGACGGGCTCGGGTGTGGAGCGAGAATGCCATTCAGTTGCCTTCAGTATGCGCTCTACGATGGGCGGAGATGGACTCGGGACGTGAGAAAGCGGGGAACGTGTCCGTGTCTGTTGTAGCGAGGAGGCGGTGTGATTGCGTCGGATTGTGATCGTCGCTGTTGCCGTCGGCAGTGGGAAGAGGAGAGCTGAGCCGCGGCAACACTAGCGAGGCGAGGTGAGGGTGGGGGGAAGTGAGCACGTTTCGTGCCATATCGCGGCCATGCGAGCGATGAGGGACAAGCGGAAACGTTCTAGGAACGAATCGCTGCGATGCGATGCGCAGTGCCGGCGGCGGCGAGACCATGTGTTTGCCGCGGACAGTTTTCCTTTTCGAGAAGATCGGCGGAGAGTGTGGGACTCTGTGGTTGCGCACGGATCGGTTGTGTGCGGAAGGATCGATGCCGTATGATGTCTGCGAGGAAGGGTGTCCACGTTCTCATTTCTGGCGATGTACGAATCATGCGAAGGTCGACATGACTGTCAAGGTGCCGTTTGACGAATCGATCAGATAGCGCAATCCAATCAGAAGAAGATTTTTTTGGGGGGTTTCATGAGGAAAAAGAAGTGGGCAATGACCCGCCGGTGGGTTTGAGCGGCACCAAAAAAGAAAAAGAGCCGTGGGTTCGTCTCGTGCATGAGGAGCGCGGCCTCTCGCTAGGGAAGGAGAAGTTCTTCGTTCTTCTTAGAGAGAGATCAGCGCTCCTCTTTCGAAATGCAGATCATGGCAGATTCACATATAAGGCGCATCCAAGTTGTTCCGTCAATTGAGCGACACCCATCCTCTCAACTCTCTTCTCCTTTTGCCCTTTCAAAAAAGCCATGCACTTTACGGCCAACTTTATCGCGCTGCAGGCGCTCGTGGTCAGCGCCGTCTCGGCGGCGGCTGTCATGCCGCGCGACTCGATGCCGACGTCGATCAGCCCCGACAACCCGTTCCCCACCGACGTGGGCTATGCGGGCAAGACGATCTACGGCGCGGCGCCGTTTCTCGCGGTGACGGACCGCATCGCGGGCGAGCTCAAGGACAGCTCGATCGAGACGCGCTGGAAGCCGCTCAACGCGAGCGCCGAGTGCACGTACAACATCTTCCAGCACCTGGGCAACGAGTCGCCCTACTTCTCCAGCCCCATCTTTAGCGAGTTCCAGAAAGAGCACGCTCGGCTGGACGACAAGTGTACCGTCAAGCAGGTGCACATTCTGCACCGGCACGGGGCGCGGTATCCGACGTCGTCGACCACCGAGGGTGCGCCGTACTTTGGCGCTGTGATGCGCAACGTGTCCAAGCTGACGCATCCGGAGTCGAACTTTTCGGCGTGGGGACCGCTCGAGTTTCTGAATACGTGGACGTACCAGCTCGGCGCCGAGGTGCTCAACCCGGTGGGCACGCAGCAGCTGTTCGACTCGGGCGTGCACCACTTCTACCAGTACGGCCAGCTGTACAACGCTTCCAGCCAGGCGCACAAGCCCGTGATCCGCACCACGAGCCAGCAGCGTATTCTCGACTCGGCGCGCTACTGGACGCTCGGCTTCTTCGGCTGGGACGCTCCGAGCAAGTACAACCTCGAGATCATCCTCGAGGGCGGCGAGGGCCTCGGGCCTGCGGATGCGTTCAACAACACGCTTGCGTCGTACGACACGTGCAACAACTCGGACACCATCACGGTCGGCGACACGTACCTGCGTCCCGTGTGGGATGCGATTTACTTGCCTGCGCCGAGGGAGAGGCTGCAGCAGTACGTGTCCGGGCTCGAGCTGACGGACGATATGGTTTACGGGATGCAGAGCCTGTGTGCGTACGAGACGGTGGCGCTCGGGTACTCGAACTTCTGTGGGCTGTTTACCAAGGAGGAGTGGGATGGGTTCGAGTACGATCTCGACCTGCAGTTCTCGGGCGACTATGGTATCCTCAGTCCGAATGGGCGCGCACAGGGCATTGGGTGGGTCACCGAGTTCCTCGACCGACTCAGCAACACGTCGTGGAGCGCCGCGACGCTCACGACCGAGAACAGCACGCTCGACTCGAACCCGACCTACTTCCCGCTCGACCAGCCGATCTACGTCGACTTTACGCACGACGACATCATCGTCTCCGTCCTCACCGCGCTCAACTACACGCAGGTGGTGGGCGACTTTTTGGACCCCACGTGGGCCGACCCGGACCGCACGTTTGTGCTGAGCCACATCACGCCGTTCGCCGCGCGCCTGGTCTTCGAGGTCATCGAGTGCGAGGGGGATGCGCAGAGGTATGTCAGGACGAAGCTCAACGAGGCCGTCATTCCGTACAGCGGCGCAGAGGGGTGCGAGGAGGGCAAGGCGCTGTGCAGGCTGAATGACTTTGTGAGCTTCCAGCGCGAGCATGCGTGGAAGGACGCCAACTTTGACAAGGCGTGCTTTGGCGTTAACGGCACCGACTTTGTCGTTACGGGCCCTGTGAGGAACGGCACCATCTATTAGGGCGGAGGTAGGAAAAGCTTCGTTCTAGAAAGGATAGGTCTTCTTTCCTGTCGAGTAGAGGGCAGTAGATGTCGAGTTGCGAATGCGAATGATAGCGTATCATCCTAGAAGCTTCGCTTTGTGCGGGTTGAATGTCGTTGAGCGGAAACCGGCATTATCCTTCGGGAAAAAAAAAATTGTGGGGAAGGGTCCAGTCGAAAATCGCTCTCTCGAATAGACTTCACTTATTGCCGGCGAGCGGTGTATGCGCATGGTCCAAGCGGCGTCATTGGCGTCATCCAACGACGAAAGCGCCTTTGCTGCGTTCGACCATCTTCTCCTTCCGGCAACAGCTTCCGGACCCGAAGTGAAGGGCCAAGACGACAGGTGACCACCGCCGACTACCCGCTCCTCGAAGCTACGTCTACCCAGACGCTCTTATTTAACCTCTGCACTTTGTTCTCGCCTCTCCACACCTCACCTCTGCACATCCAGCGCAACACGGCAACAATGTCGACCAAGCCCACTCAGAACGACAGCAGCAGCCCGCGTCGGAACAGGACGGAGCTGCTGCGGCCCGAGTTCGCGCCGCACGCGCCCGTCCAGCCGCTGGGGCACGACGTGCTGCACGGGCCGGCGCTGGCGGACCACATTGTCGTCGTGCTCGGCGTAGGCCCGGGGCTGGGGCTCAGCATCGCGCACACGTTCGCCGCGCGCGGGTACACCACCGCCATCCTCTCGCGCAGCAAGCAGCGGCTCGATGCGTGGGCCGACGCGCTGCACGACACGGCGCTCGCCTTCCGTCGCGAGCATCACATCGCCGCTCCACACGCAGAGCGGCTCTCGGCAGCGTTCGAGTGTGACGCCCTCGACAACGCGTCGATTGTCAAGGCGATGGAGAGGGTTTGTGCCTTCTGGCCCGCGAAGAGGGTGGGTACGGCGTGCTACAATGCGTCGGTCCGCAAGAGGGGCCCTTTTTTGCAGCAGAGGCTCGAGCAGGTGCAGCACGGCGTACAGGCGTCGATTCTCGCTGGATTCACGTTTGCCCAGGCGGTGTTGGGGATGATGGACGCGCACGGCGAGGGGGGGAGTTTGATCGTCACCGGCGCAACGTCGTCGACGCGCGGCAGGGAGGGCTTCGCCGGGTTCGCCGCGAGCAAGTCGGGCCTGAGAGCCATGTGCCAGGTGCGTTACTCTTGAGCCGTTCCTACGTCGATCGAGCCGAAGAAGCTGACACACCTTGCCTTCCGCCCCACGGTTGATCCTCGACACGGCGCAACAGTCGGTGGCAAGAGAGTACGGCCCCAAAAACGTCCACGTGAGCCACGTCATCGTCGACGGCCTCATCGAGTCGCACACCGCGCTCGAGTTCCTCGGCATGCCCAAGGGCAGCCGCTTCCCCGACGGCTCGGTACGTTTTGCTTCCCCTCCGCACACTCGCTCGCTCAGACTGTTGCTGACCTGCTCTTCGGTTGCGCAGGCCTTGCTGCCGCCTCAGATGGCCAAGACGTGGCTGTTCCTCGCCCAGCAGCATCCGTCCGCGTGGACGTTCGAGATGGACCTGCGACCCGCTCGTGAGCACTGGTGATCTCAACAACGATTCTACAAACACTTCGACACACACAGTTGGATCCAATGAAAAGTGTTGAAAACGCTTCAATTTTTAGTGTGTACCATACCGAGGATGCAGAGACAAGCAAACCCTGGCAGGACGAGAGTGATTTGTAGTTGTTGTTGTAGTTGTTGTTGGCCGATGGTTGGGGGTCGACGAAACTTTCGAGCGGACTTGGAACATCTGGCATCGACGATCGGAAAGCCACAGTGAGGACTGATGGAGACATGCGGCAACGAGTGTGAGTGACGAGTTCTGGACTAGAGGGTTCGCCAATGCAGTCGCCGTCGCAGTCGCCTGTGGAGTAAAAAGAAACACGTACCATCGCTAAAGGCTATCCGATGCAGATACCGGACGCGGGGAACCAAGCCGTTGAGTGCTCTAGGTCGCATCGACGGGGTGTAAGCAGGTCACCTGTTGAGGGGTGAGCTGTTTACTTGGATCGGGCACGCATCTTTCTGCGCTTACGACGAAGTCGGCGCATACGCTTCTTCCTCCACTTGGCTCGCATGTTGACAAAGCTGTGTTGATAGAATGGCGTTGAAACGGTGCGCAAAGTGTAAGCGTGCTGATCTGGAATGGGGATGTGATGCTGTTGGCTGCGATCGACCGCTGGAGACTGCCGATGTGTGGATTCAACTGCCAGTCGGCATGAACTGCTGCTCCTCCTGCTGATGACGATGACGAAGAGTCGCAGATTTGCTTCCGCCGCGATGCTGTCCAGTGACTACCATGGTTGCGATGCTGCTGTTGCTGCTGCCATGTCGAGGTCTCCAGCGGTGTCGATGCGCGTTGAGGAATGGTACCTACCTGACTTGATCAAATGAGAGCTACTTGGTGGGAGGGAAGAGAGTAGCAGCAAGAGCCTCGACGAGCTTTGTAGCTCTAACCTCTCTCTCTCGCACTCGCTCCACCTCGAACGAGCAGCTCGCGCGCTGCAGCCATTTCAATTTCGCAGCTCCACTGCGGTCATCGACTCGCACAGCGCAAAGGGGAAAATTCCAGCTGAGACTGACCACCTGACCTGTTTCTCGCTTGCTCTCGTCGAGTGCCTGAACTTAGCCGATCACTCGAGTCAAGCAAAAGTCATGTGATCCGAGAAAAGCCCGGCCGAGGATGCGCATCGGGACGTAATTTCGTTTTTGTCGGATCGGTGACCACGAGATCTCAGATGAAAAAGCACGCTTCGAGCCGCGGTGGCGGTCTAACAAAGCCGAAAAAATGCATCGGTGGTCGACGACGAGATCGGCTTCGAGCATCGATGGCCGTACAACGGTGCTCGACGGGGGTAGAGACGCCTTTCAGAGCTTCAGGGAGCAACGTGTCACTAGGCTGCATGTCGTCACAGGTTGACCATTCCGAAAAGAACCACTAGCGATCCTAGTTGCAACGCTAATCAGGCCAGAGTCTACCCGATGACGAGGAAGCTTCTGCGAGCCTCCTTGTCCTGCATCCGTGTCTGGGATGAGCCAGATCGATGTGCGACCCTCGACGCTTCTCCACCACCTCCGCTTCTAGTAGATGGCTTCGGCTTCTGCACTGACGCAAAGCCGCACGACCTCCTAGTCAGCGATCCAGCATCGGTGTAAGCGCTGAAGACGTCCAAATCCCCACGCATTCCTCGACACGATCGGCTTGGATGATGCTATATTTGAGAGGCAGTAAAGTACATTGGCAGACGGGAAAGACCGGAGTAAGAACGAGACAGAGAGAGGGGGCAAGCTGATGCGTGGACGTCGACGCGGCATCAGCATCGCATCAGGACAACGCCACGAGCAAGGGCATCGAGCCGGAGGTAGACGTGGGGCAGGTATAAGAGGATCTAATCTGGATGCAAGGCTGAGCATCGCGGAGATCCAGGAATGGCGAGGAGAAGCTTACTCGCTGACGATGAGCTCGCTGACGGTCCAGTCCTCGTAGCTTCCGTCCGGGAGGTATCGCCTGACGACCAGCGGGATCTTTTTGGCCGAGAGCTCCTTCATGGCGATTTCCAATGGGTCGGTCTCGCCTTCAGTGGGCACCAAGACGGGGGCGTTCATTCTGCGAGATTTAGAGCAAGATGTGGTCAGCATTCGGATCCGTTTGCATCAATGGCTTCCTCGCCTCTGGTTGGAAGGCTACGGAGCACGGTGTGTCAACTTACGAGATCTGGAGGGCACGGGTGCCAAGGATCCTAGCACGCTCGTACTTGGTCATATACGGGGTTGTGATGCGTTCGGCATTGGCTTGGCCGGCCATCGCGTTGGAGGGGTCTCCGCCTGCTGATGAGTGGATGATGCCATTGGCAGCGCCATCGGCGCCATCGTCGAACTGCTCCTCTCCGAGATCATCGCCATCGTAGACCGGCTCCTCGTCCTCGTAGAAGCTGTGTAGCGGAAGAACGTGCAAGGAGAGCACGAAATCGAGTCAGATTGTCTGAGAAGCACTTGAAATCAGCCCTTTTGGGCATGTAGGACTACTTACGTCTCCTCACCGCCGTCCTCGCGATCCGACATGATGCAGGTTGATAGCCGAGCGGGTCGAAAGTGCGGGTTCGTTTGTAGACGCTACGATGCGCTGAGCCAGAGTGTCTCCGGCTTGGTCTGTCTAGCACTTTGCTTGCTTCAGCGATGCTAGATGTGGCGGCGGGTGCTGCAGGGCTATCGTGTCGAGATGGTTGGTCAACGTCAAAAAACTCGAACTCAGAGTTGAAATTTGGCTTGACAGCCGACAGCCGAAATTTTCGACGTGTGTGGAGAAACGCGTGTGGATCTGAATCGGGAAATGGGCACTAGATCGGCGATGCAAACTCCATTCCAACGGCATCCTCGTTGCCCTTCTCTCTAACTGCCAAGCTCAACAGTCGGCCATCAAGCTTTCGTACAATGCAGCAAGCGTCAGTCCGGATCTCGATCGTACTGCCGCAGGAATCCTGGCTGTGTATGGCATTTGCGCGTTCCTGGCCGGGAATGGCAAGTTTTGGTTGTCATCTTGATGGGACTCTGAGGCTTCCATGAATGAGAGAATTGGGCGACGACGGCGCATTCTTTGCGTCGACCGGTCTCGGCTGGCTTTTCAAGGCGATTTCAAAGGGAATTTACTCTATTTTTCAGTTAGGTTGACCCTATTCAACAACGAACGCGCAAAGCAGGTTGACCCCGGTGTTGACGCAATTTTCTGCCAAAATTAATTTTGATTTTTCAAGTTGACCCTGCCATTTTTGACGTGAATTTTCAAGTTGATCTTTTCTGCAATTTAGACATTTTTTTCGGATTTTTTCTGAAGACTGACGGGCAAGGGATCACTGATTTATTCCAAAAAAAGTGGGTTTTGACCTTGCAGCTCAACTTGCTCGAGCTGAATTTTTTTTGGCCGTGGTCAACTTGGTCTCGTCACTTTGGATATTTTGGAAAATTCACGTCACCCCCGGGGTCAACCTGCTGAGCGCGTTCTGGCCCGACGGGGTCAACCTAACTGAAAAATAGAGTAAGCTCACCTTGCAGTCAGGGGCAAAGTGTTGGGGTTGGGTCTCTGCGCGTAACACTGCTCGACTGCCTTGACACGACTTTGCTGGCATGGAATTTTTGACTTGGACGTCGGAGCTGCCAAAATGTGACTTCTACGCGCTCTTTTGCGCGCAACAAAGGGTCTTTTTGTGCGTGTGTGGGCGAGTGCTGGAGAAGACAGCTGCAGGCACACACGACCCATGACTTGGAGCATGCGCTGCGCTGCACCCTCTGTAGCGTCGCTGGCAGACGGGCGCATGTCTGAGAGCGGCAGGTGGCGTGCAGCAAAGAGAGGTGCCGACTGTCTCGTCGTTCACCCATTCTCTCTGGCGTCTCTCTCTCCCTCTTTAAAGACCGCATTGCCTTCTTCCACCATCACGCCGGGTGCTCCTCCTCACTTCATAACGGATACCCACGCTCCTAGATCTGTAGACAAAGGGCATTCTACAACGAGGTGCGCCGAACGCAAACTATTCCGCCCATGAGCCAATACAATCGCCACGGTGGCGCCGGTCACCCCTATGAACCTTATTCTGGTTCGCAGCAGCAGCAGCAACAGCACTACAACAACAACCAAGATGCGCACTCTGCATACACCGCAGACTCGCAATATCAATACGCTCAGCAGCAGCGTTCTTACTCTTACGACAACAACCCTCAGCAGCCCGAGTATCAAGAGGCGCCCATCAAGCCACAGAGGTAAGCCCTCCCTTTCTTTCACTTCATTTGGCGTTCCAGCCGACTGACCCCCAAAGCCCACTATTATCCTGCGCACCCCCACGCCGCAACAGACAACCGTCCAGGCTCAGATCCAACTCGTCCAGCAGCCGCTCAGCCGCTCACACCCCTGCCAACTACAACACCGACATCCCTCCCGTTCCCTCCAACCTCTCCGCCGCTAGACAAAGGGCAGACCCCAGCCACGGCCTACCGCCTTCCTCGTCTTCCTACGCTTCCAACCACCACCGCCCGAGTCACTGGGATCCCAACGCTGCCTACGACGCGTCGCCCACCGCTCCCCTCTACGACCCGGCACCGCTCCCCGGATCGGGCCAGCTCAACGCAGACCCTTCGCAGCACAGCATCGATCTCGGCTCGCGCGATCCCACCTACGACGACCACACCATGCAGCACAACTACCCCTACGGCGGCTCGGCGGCCTTTCAGCGCTCCAAAAGCTACCAGTCGCGCAGGCCCGCTGCCAACGGCTACTACTCGGTAGACGACGAGAAGAGCACCTACTCCAAACACAGCAACCACCCTCCCGGCGCGTGGAACGCAGGCGCTCCCGCTATGCCCTACAACGACATGCCCGCTTCCCACTCGATGGTCCAGATGGGTCAGCCCGGCTATCCTCCCACCCCTTATGGCGACTACGAGATGCACGCCCAAGCCATGCCCGAGCCCAATGTGTCGATTGGTGGTCTCGGCGTACCGGGTGCCGTCATTGCTGCTGCGCCCATGTACAACATGCAGCACTCGAACTCCACCTTCCAGCGCGAGGACCGCGAGCGCATCATGCGCAAGCGCACTGTCAAGCGCATCCCGCTCCAGGACGGCAACCTGGTGCTCGACATTCCCGTCGCCTCGAGCATCAGCAAGTCCAACACCAACAACCCCGAGTTCCGCGAGATGCGCTACCAGGCCTGCACTTCCGATCCCGATCGCTTCATCGAGGACAAGTACACGCTCCGGCCCTGGCTCTACGGCAGGCAGACCGAGATGGCCATCGTGCTCACCTGCTACAACGAGGATGACGTCCTCTTTGCAAAGACCATGGGCGGCGTCATCAAAAACATCGCCCACCTCTGCAGCCGCACGCGCTCCAAGACCTGGGGGCCCGACGCGTGGAAGAAGGTGGTGGTCATCATCGTCGCCGACGGCCGAAAGAAGGCCAACGAGCGCATGCTCAAGGCGCTCGGCTTGATGGGCTGCTACAACGAAGGCGTCATGAAGGACCACGTGCTCAAGAAGCCCGTCGAGGCGCACATCTTTGAATACACCACCCGCGTCCAGGTCACCGAGAAGGGCGAGGTGCAAGTCACTCCCTGCCCCATCCAGGTCGTCTTTTGTCTCAAGGAGCAGAACAAGAAGAAGCTCAACAGCCATCGATGGTACTTTAACGCCTTCTGCAAGATGCTCCAGCCCAACGTCTGCATCCTCCTCGATGTGGGCACCAAGCCGACTGGAGACTCGATCTACAGTCTCTGGAAGTCGTTCGACAAGCATCCCCGCGTCGGAGGTGCCTGCGGTGAGATTTGCGTCGACAAGGGACGCGGCTGGGTCTCGCTCTGGAACCCGCTCGTCGCATCGCAGAACTTTGAGTACAAGATGTCCAACATCCTCGACAAGCCCACGGAATCCGTCTTTGGCTTTATCTCGGTGCTGCCCGGTGCCTTTTCGGCTTATCGGTACAAGGCGCTGCAGGGCCGTCCGCTGGAGATGTACTTTAAAGGCGAGAAGCTGCACTCGGGCCAAGGCAGCAACTCGATCTTTGAGGGCAACATGTATCTCGCCGAGGACCGCATCCTGTGCTTTGAGCTGGTCACCAAGGAGCGCGAGGCTTGGCTGCTGCGCTACGTCAAGTCGGCCAAGGCATACACCGACGTTCCGGACCGGGTGCCCGAGTTCATCTCGCAGCGTCGACGATGGCTCAACGGCTCGCTTTTCGCGTCCTACTACGCAACGTGGCATTGGTACAAAATCTTCACGTCGGGCCAGCCTTTCCTTCGCAAGCTGTGGCTGCTGTTCCAGGTGATCTACAACTTGGTGCTGCTCGTCTTTAGCTGGTTCGCCATTGCCAACTTTTTCCTCGCGTTTTACTTTTTGCTCAACGCGTCGGTCAGTGCGACGGGCAGCGATCCGTTCGGCGGGCAGGGTGCCGCCGTCATCGAGATCTTTCAGAATATCTTTATTGCCATGTTCATCGTGGTGCTGGTCTGTTCGCTCGGCAATCGACCGCAAGGCTCCAACTTGGCGTACACTTCGGCGATCCTCATCTTTGCGCTCATCATGGGATTGGCGCTGTATGCGGCCGGCTACACGACGTACCTGGCGATCAAGGCGGCCGGGCTCACGCACAAGAGCGGATGGAGCATCGACAACATCGAGACGCTCTTCAAGACGTCTGGCTTCCGCGATATCGTCATCTCGCTGGCGGCGACGTACGTGATGTGGGTGGTGTGCTCGTTCTTGCACTTGGAGCCGGCACACATCCTGACGTGTACGATCCAGTATCTGTTCCTGACTCCGACGTACATCGTGATTCTGTCGGTCTACTCGATGTGCAACACCAACGATCTGTCGTGGGGCACCAAGCAGTCGAACGGACCGGCGACCGACTTGGGCGGTGCGACGGGCTCGGGCTCCAAGCAGGATGGCAAGGGGGAGATGGTGGATGTCAAGATCCCCAATTCGGCCGAGGACGCGGAGGAGCTGTGGGCGCACTACCGACAGACGCTGTCGCAGCCTACGGCCGAGGTCAAGCAGAAGCGCGACAAGGCGACCAAGCAGGAGGACCACGCCAAGAACTTCCGAACCAACCTGGTGTTGATCTGGATGTGCACCAACGCGGCGGTGGTGATCGTGTTTACGAGTACGTGGTGGAACAAGTACGTGCGCAACCACATCTTTGCCGATGCGGTTCGCAGGGGCGAGCCGGTCATCAACCCGTACCAGTCGGTCATCTTTTGGTCGACGGCTGGTCTGTCGGCGGTACGATTTGTTGGCAGCATCGCCTTCCTGATCCTGCGCATGTTCGGACACTGAGGTCTGTTTGCTCGCCTCGACTCGCTTCTTCTATATTGGCCTCTCATTGGATCTGCTTTTGTATCACGTTCGCTACTCGACCCTTAGGCGCTGTCACCCTTCATCTTCAGCTTTTGTTTGCTCCGTCGTCGCTGCTCATCCTTGACAGCTTTTCTTTGCGAAATGAAATCGATTTACAGTCAAACTCTTTCTTGCTTGCCTGCAGCTGGAAAAAAAAAAATTGCGAAAAAAAAAAGGTGGAGAAAATGAACCGAAATTTGTGTTTATCTGCGTGTCTGCTGAGTGATTTTTTTGGTCCGACATCCGAGATTTGACGCTGGAAAACGAGAATTTTTTGGTTGAAAAGCGAAGAAAAAGAGCGCTTTTTTGACGCTGTGCAGCCGCAGACCGTTTCGTCCTTCCTTCTTCATCGTCCACAACGACGACCAGGGACGATCAGCAGGACAACCCTCAGCTGGACACTCTTCCAGCCCCGTCAGCACTGCTCCTACAAGCTGTTGCCAAGATGGCGCGATCTGCCGCCTCGTCCCCGCTAAAGAAGGCGGTGCAGGTGCCATCTACTCCCTCGCAGCCTGCATCGCTACCCACGACTCTGGCTCAATCGACTCCTCGTCGATCTGCTCCAGAAACAACGCCTCACTCTCAAAATAACGATGCATCCACCAGCAATGCAGCTCCAACCACCACTAGCAAAGTCCGTCATCGCAAGAGCAGAAAGAGCTACTCCGGCTTCAAGGAACGCTCCTCCGAGTTCTCGCCCTTCCAGACCATCAGCGAGGGTCGGGTCTCGCGTCTCCCCGTCGTCTTTACTCGCGATGCCGATTATTTCTTTGCTGTCTCCAAGACCTCGGTCCGTATCTACTCGCGTACCACCGGCCAGGTCGTCTCGACGCTTTCCAGCGGTCCCGGCTCGCACTTTGCTGCCATCACTGCCATCATGATCAACCCCGCCAATCCTCTGCAGCTGCTCACCGCCTCGCTCGATGGGCTGGTCAAGGTGTGGGACTTTTTGGACGGCGTCTTGCTTTCGTCCTTCGACCTCCAGCTGCCCGTCTCCGGTCTGGCTGCCCACGCCTCCAACCCCAACACCGTCTTTGTGCTGCTCAAAAAGTTCCGCCACCGCGACGCCGAGACTGCGCCCAGAAACATGGCAGAGATCTTGACTGCGCTCGACAATGGTACGCCCTTCAACAGCATCATTGGCCACTTTAGCCTCGATCTCTCGACGCAAGCTCAGAACCCCGCAGGGCTGCCCAAGTTCTCGCAAGGCGCCTCGTTGCGTCCCGAGCTGGTGCGCCTTGCCAAGACGCGCGAGGCTGCTGCTATCGGTGTCTCCCCCAACGGCCAGTGGCTGGTGGTGGTCGGCAACGACAAGGTGCAGGTAGCGCGAACCAACGACCTCGCCTCCGGATTCACAAGGTTCATCTCGTCTCACCCTGCATCGCACCAGCACTCACGCGAAGCCATGACCTGCATGGCCTTCCACCCGACCGACTCGACTCGACTTGTCACGGGCGACTCGACCGGCCGCATCCGCGTGTGGTACTGTCTGCAGAACAGCTTCATGGCCCCCTCCAAGGCTGAAGCCGACGATGGCATGGAGAGGCACGCTCCCTCGACGGTGCTCCACTGGCACGCCCACGCCGTCTCGTCGCTCTGCTTTTCGCCCAACGGTGCCCATCTCCTCTCGGGAGGTGAGGAAGGTGTCTTGGTTGTCTGGCATCTGGGTGCATCGGGCAACGCCGCTTCCAAGGAGTTTGTGCCGCGTCTCGGTGCTCCCCTCTCGGCGATTGCAGTAGCCAACGGTCTCGACGGCAGGGAGCAGGAGTACGCCGTCTCGCTCGCTGACGGCAGCATCACCTTTGTCTCTTCCATGACGCTCAAGCCCACGCGAACGTTCACGCGCATCAAGATCGATGCGTCGCGCCACCTTCCGGGCGCCTCGATCCCCGAAGACACGCCCGCGCCGCTCGCCGTACACCCTGCCAGCCGCAACGTTGTGCTCTTGGCCGGTCACCCTTCGTCGCTGCAGTTCTACGATTCGGTCAAGGACGTCAACACGATGGAGCTCGAGGTGGCTCCTTCCAATCGCGTCTCGCGTGTCGACGAGGAGCAGATCGAGCCTACGCGTGTCGAGCGTGTCGTCTTTTCCCCCTTTGTCTCCTCCAAGACCGCCGAGGCTGGAGAGTGGATGGTCACCTTTGACAGCCGCAACCTGTCCGACATGGAAGGCGAGGTGGAAGTCGTCTCGAAGTCGAGTCTCAAGTTTTGGCGATGGAACCCGCTCAACCGACGCTACACGCTCAACACGCGCATCGACCGCCCGCACAACGGCAAGCGCCTCACGTCGATCACCTTTTCGCCCAGCTCGGCGCTGCTCGTCACCACCGCTTCCGACGGCAAGGCGCGCAGCTGGCACCTCGCTTCGCACAAGCTCAAGTCCGGCAAGATCGAGAGCTACTGGGCTTGCCGTTCGGTGTTTGGCTACCGCGAGCAGACGCCGACGACGGCTGCCTTTTCTGCGGACGGGTCCATTCTCGCTGTGGGTCAGGCGGGGTCCGTGACGCTGTGGAGCCCGGAGAGCAATCTCATGTCGATGGTCATCTCGGCGCCCGAGCTGGTCGAAGGCGTTCAGAGTCTGGCGTTTTCGGGTCGATACCTGGGTGTGGCGACGGCGACGACGGTGCTCATCTGGGATCTGGTCCTGTCGCGACAGGTGTCGCGCAAGCGCATCGATGTCGGGCTCGAAGCCAAGCTGCTGCTGCCCGCCTCTGACAGGACGAGCGCGGCGGATGCGGAAGAGCGACCCATCTTTACGCTGGTCTCTTCGAGCCATGCCGACGGTGCGGACGAGGTCGAGTTTGCGCCTCAGCAGGTCAAGACGGTCGTCGAGCCGGTCTCACTCGTCTCGGATCGCGAGATGGCCTCTTCGTCTGCGTGGATTTCGTTCGCTGCATCTAAGAAGGCAGGCTCCACGGCGGGCAAGCTGGTGTTCCGCACGGCTGTCACCTGCGTCGCACCCGTTCCGGTGGCTGCTGGCCTTGCGGGTCAGGCGCAAGACTTTGTCGCCATCAGCAAGGAGATGGACCTGGTCACGTTTTCGGCTTCGCGCTCTGGCTCGAGGCTGGCTGCTGCTGACGGTGCTTCGGCTGAAAGCATTCGTGGGATCTCGAATGTGCGCAAGACGCTGTTTGACGATCTGTTTGGACCCTCGGCTTTCCACGATGCGCGTCTGGATGCGCAGGACGACGACGACGACGAGACGCTCAGAGTCGCTGCCGACGGCGCAGGCGGTATTGGGTCTGGTGTGGCCTCGCTCTTCTCGACGGCTCCTCACCTGCTGCCGCCCGTCACGCTGCTGTTCGACGCGTTCCTGTCCAAGATGCTGCCCGCGGCAAATAGCGCTCCAGCACAAACCGCTGCGGCGACCGACTCGACAGCACACGCCTTGATCACCGCCGACGCCGAAAAGCCGGATGCAGTCCCGAGCGAAAAGGTCGACGCAGCAGCAGTGCAGCAGGAACGCGGCGTGTCGGACGTGCTGCTCGCCGACACGGACGAGCTCGTCGAGCTGTTCAAGAACCAGATCCTGGTGGATGCCGGCAGCGATGCGGATGCCAAGCCGGTGAAAGCGAACGGTGCGGCGACACCGGTGAAGAAGGCTCAGGTCAACGGTGGTGCTTCGTCGGCGACACCTGCTGTGAAGGTGACGCCCAAACCTAGCGTCAGCACTCCCAAACAGACAGCAGCAGCAGACAGTGCGTCGCCGTCCAAGTCGTCTAGGAAGCGCAAGATGTAGGCCGGACATGCTGACGCAATAGGCATGTGATTCTACGATGTTTCTAGAGTGTTGTCTCGCAACGAGTACGAGTATGATTGCACATCGAAGCCACCAATGCTCACGAG
This sequence comes from Sporisorium reilianum f. sp. reilianum, assembly GCA_900162835.1. Classification (NCBI taxonomy): domain Eukaryota; kingdom Fungi; phylum Basidiomycota; class Ustilaginomycetes; order Ustilaginales; family Ustilaginaceae; genus Sporisorium; species Sporisorium reilianum. The sequence goes on along the minus strand of LT795065.1, from coordinate 412,841 downwards.
ATCGGTGTCGAAACAGCGGTGCGAATGCTGTCGTGAATGGTGCGTGACCAACACTGAGCCGCACTCCAAACCTGCGGGAGCTGAAACCCTCCCCTTTCGCGGCAGCAGGCGCCACCACCGCGGATCCCCGGCAATAAGTCGCGTCCGGAAATAAGTGGGCGGCTGAAACTGACAAGCTTGACGTGCGCACCAACGTCTTTTGCCATTCGGCTCTCGATTTGGACAGACCCAAGCCGCACACATGCCTGGCTGCTGCATGTCTCACAGCTCGGCATCTCTTCTTCGCAGATGAGTGCAAAGCGGCCGGCTTCGTTGCTGCGATCCGGAGTGGAGAGTTCGTTCCAGCCGGAAGGGTTGCAGCGCAGCAGAGTCACGTTGCCGAACAGTCGCATGGTGCTGCATGTCCGGACCCTGTCCCATTGCACCCTCTGACGCTGCGTGCTCAGCTTTACGTCGTCACTTCTTTCACTTTCCCCCTCTGACCACCATCACCTCGATTTGGAGTCATCGATCAGCCCATCATGGTCGTCACCGCCGCCGCCGCCGTCGCTGCCAACGAGGGAAAACCGCGCACGATGAACCGCTCGTGCATCCAGTGTCGCGAGCGCAAGATCAAGTGCGATCGGCTCGACCCTTGCAACCAGTGCATCGCCAAAGGCGCCGGAGACGAGTGCAAGCGCGAGCTGCACAAGAAGAGGGCCAAGAACAAGCGTCTTTTCCCCAAGCGCAAGAGCCGCGCCGCCGTCGCCAGCGCATCGCAGCCAGCGCGCGGCATCGAGGCAGCATCGTCCGCCACGACGCGTGCGTGGGCCGAGCAGTCGATGAACTCGGCATCGCACCACAGCGAGAACAGCTATACCCCATCCAGCGGCTCCGGCAGGGTGGTGACGCCCAACACGTCGTCATCGGCGCACGATTTTGGTGTCTACTCGACGCAGGCCACAGGTGCGCTTCCCGCCAGTTCGGGCTCGCACCACGGCAACAAGCGCGGAGACCAGACGGACTCGGACGACGACAGCTCGATCGACTCGGACGATATGGATAGTGACGATGCCGATGTGCAGGACGACCGTCTGCAGATGCTCGAAGCCAACCAGCTGATGCGCCTCCACAGTGCCCCGCCCTTCCGGTGTCCGTTTGCGCTCAAGGACGTCTATGCAGAGTGGCGTGCCACGCCGGTCGCCGAGCGCCTCTCGATCGTCCAAGATGTGCGTGCTGCGCTACCGAGCCTGCAGCAGACGCTGCATCTGGTGCACGACGTGTACGTGCAGCGGCTGCATTCTCTGCACGGCAACGTGGTGCACATTCCGATGGTGCAGGTGGTGCTGACCGAGCTGCTGAGCGATGCCACGTTTGAGCAGCGCGATCGATACAACTTCGGCACGATCACCACCGCGCTCATGGTCGTGTTTGCCGCTCTGCGCTTTGCGCCGCTCGACCGCACCTACACCTGGGGCCGGTCCTCAAGCTCGAGCAGCCAGGTCGAGCCGCTCGGCCAGAAAGAGATCCGCCAGCGCCAGCGCAAGATCTTTGCTCTGGTCAAGCGCATCCAGCGCTTCAACGTGCACTACACGTTTGGCAGCGTGCCCGAGCTGCAGACCGCCGTGCTGATGCTCGCGTGCGGCAAAGGCTCGACGACGTTCCTCGAGACGCTGGCGGACTGTGCGATCCGCTCGGCGATGCGCATGCGCATCCACCGCGTCGGCACGCTCGAAAAGGTGCACGATGCGCGCTCCACGCCCACCGAGGTGGTGGTGGCCGAGATGGCGGTGCGCTGCTGGTGGGTGCTGGTGCGTCGCGACTGGGGGCAGAGCAGCAAGAACCGCACGTACCGCATCTCGTCGTTGCAGTTCAACACGCGCCAGCCGCTGAATCTGTTCGATGACGAGCTCATGGTTACGCCGTGTCCGCGCTCGCATCTGCGGTCGACGTGGACGCACGTGAGCTACTCGTTTGCGACGATTGATTTCGCCATCATGACGCGCACGCTGGTGGACCAGGTGAATGCCGAGTCGGCGCTCGACGACGGTCCGGACTCGGCGCTCGGCTGGGGGCTGGCGGCGGTGTTTGGACAGCGGCTGTCTGCGCAGCAGCGCGACTCGCTCGACCAGATGTTCCAGTCGCTCGTCGCGGCGTTCCCGGCGCACTACTCGCTCGAGGTGCGCTACGAGGTCATCGGGCTCGTCGACGTCGAGCGGTGGCTGCTGCACCAACGCCTGTTCTATCTCTTGCTCGCGCTGCACATGCCGCTGGTCTCGCAAGCGACGCGCCCGCACGGCAGCCTCATGTACATGGCCGGCCACATGCTCGACATCCAGGACAAGGTGAGCGACATCTGCGTGCGCCTCGACAACTGCTACCTCTACACGCTCCAGACGCTGCGTGCGTGCCTGGTGCTGCTGCTCGACCTGTTCTTCACCGAGGCGCCTGTAAACATCAGTGGGCTGTCGCGCCTCATGACGCGCAGGAAGATCACGGCGGCGCTCGAAAAGGTGCCGATGGACGTGCTGTCGAGCACGACGCGGCTGTGCGTGCAGCTGCTGCGGCTGCTGCTGCGGCTCGAGGAGCAGCGCCACCAGCTGCAGCTCGGCGCGGCGGCCGAGGCTGCTGACAAGCCCGTGCTGGATGCGGCGGCGTTGCGACACCGGTGGCATGCGACCTGCCAGGTGCTGGATATCTTGTTGAATGACGGCTACTGGCGCTCGTTCCGCCAGAACCTGCTCAAGTTCGAGAACGTCGTGCCGGAATGGCTGCAGAATCTGCTCAGGGACGTCTCGGAGGATGCGCACCAAGCCGCACAGACGCAAGCTCCGCAGTGTCCCGTCGCGCCCAACCCGGCGTCCACCTCGGCTGCATCTGGACACACTGCGACCATCACTCCCCCCGACCCGTCCTTCGCGACTCACCCCCCTCCGCTTCCGACACCGACAGCGCGCAGCTCACCGCGCTTGACCCCTCCGAACCTGCGCAGTTCACATTCGACCCACAGCTGTTGGACGACTTCGACGTGTCGAGCTTCGACGTTGGCGGCGGCACCTCGTCGCAGATGCCGCAGTTCGACATGGACCTCATCGGACACCCGGACCTCGAGGGCATCGGCAACTCGAGCCAGGCGATGGACTTTGCAAAGATGCTCCTCGAGTGGCGCGTCGAGGTTCCGCTCACCTTGTAGGTTTCAGTCATTGCTGTTGAAATTGTTACCCTTTTGGCAAGTCGTCGTCTGACTTGGATGAGGGCTGTGAGCTTTTTCTAAATGAGCGATCGGCAGCCGAGCAAGACCGAGGGACAAAGGCGCAGGTGGTATTCGTATCAGCAGTTTTACATCGAAGCGAAGGACATTACGCGAAAAGCAAGGGCGGCATCGACAGGCAGACAGCTCACTTGGACTTGGCAGCCGAGCCGTTGACTGCGCGCCACTGCGTGCGTGCGCCCATGATCGAGGACGCGCAACCGGCGAGGCCGAGGATGCCCTCGTCGAGGCCGAGGATGTCGGCGCCCGTGGCGGGGATGAGCCAGTCGAGCGCGTCCTGCGTCATCTGGTAGCGCACCGCCGCCTGTTCGGTCGAGATCTGTGCGAGCTCGATCTTGCGCTCTGCCTCCTTCTCGGCGGTGGCGCGCGGGCGCTTGGCGCTGGCGACGCGCTGCTGGAGCACGTACGTCTTGTAGCTGCCGGAAGCGAGCGAAAACGTGAGACCGAGCAGCCAGAATCGAGCCGCGTTCTTCGAAATCTTGTCGGCAGTCGCCTTTTCAAACGTGTAGACCTTGGCGCCGTGGATCCACTGGAGCGTGTCGAGGATGAGGTAGAAGCCGTAGCCGAGCTGTCGGCCGATGGCGGCGTACGACACGACGGGGTCCTGGATGGTGGTGGCCTTGAGCGCGGCCTGGAAGTGCTCGAGGAACTTGCCCACACGCATGAGCTTGCGGCTCAGGCCGAGCTGCGACTTGAGCGCGGTGAGGCGCGCAACCGTCTCCTTGGTGGCGCCCTTGCGGTATTCGTACCAGGCGAGGAAGCGCGCGGCATACTGGATGGTGCGGTACGTCTTGTCCCTGCCGACGGTGGTGGACCAGAATCGCAAGAGCTGCGAGAGGTAAGGGTGCAGGATGATCTGTTGGAGTGCGGACATTGTGTGGTATACGCTGGCCAGAGGGAGGAGATGGTGGTGGTCGCTGGGATGGAAGCGCAAAGTGGCCCGTTCCTTTGTGGTGTGTGATTGCGACAAAGGCGAGGTCGCAATTTCCAGTGTGAATGCTCGCAGAGACTGCTGTGCTGCCGCTCGAGCCTATTTCACACTCCAATTTTGGTCAAAATCTGGCCGCGCTGATTCTCGCGCTTGTCCGGCTGAGATGCCCAAATTTGGCCGGGATAAGCTCGGCGATATGTGGAAAGCTTTCATTTCGGCTCGATTGCAGGTGCGCTGGTGGGGCAAAGCAAGATTGATTGAGACTCGACAGCTGCCACCACTCGCATCTCTCGCAGGATACGATTAACCGATCATCTTGTTGACCATCGTACAGAGGAGTAAATAGCGAACAACCAAGCAAGGTCCGTAAAGGACGAGGGCTCGTGGCGCACCTCTGCTCCGCATCCGCACTCGGTGTGTCGCGCCGTTTCAGTCGAGAAGCGTGAAGAAGCGTGGATTGCGGTACAAGTACAGAGTGTATTTTGATCATGCCAAGTCTAGAGGAATCCGCGTTTACTTGTCATCCGCTACCGAGGTCTTTGCGAGTGCATCGGCGAGCGCGTCGGTCTCGTCGGGCTTGGCCTGGCTCTCGTCAGCGTCGTCGTCGTCATCGTCCTCTTCCTCCTCTTCGTCCTCGCTCTCCTCGCCTTCAGGATCCATCTCGTCGAGCTCGAGCAACGCATCCTCGTGGCCGTGCTTGGCCAAGGCGCTCTTGATCTTTTCGATGCATTCGTCGTCCTCGTCGGCCCAGTTGCCGTTGATGTCGAGCTTGGCGAGCTTGGTCAGGTGCAGCTCGATGGCGCTGCCCAGCTGGTCGAGCACCTTGCGGTCCAGGTCGCAGTACTGTACCTGGATCGTCTCGAGCGCCGGGTTGCTGCCGTTGGCGAGCGCGCCAAACACGAGCGCTCCACCCTTGGGCTTGAGCAGGCAGTCCGACAGGTTGAGCGTCGTGAGCTTGGGCCACTTGGGCAGGCAAGCGGCGATGGCGCGCGATCCCCGCAGCGTCGCCGTGTTGTCCTGCAGGTCGAGCACCTCGAGGTTGGCACACGAGGCGAGTCCCTTGCTGATGGCCTCGATACCTTCCATTCGGATGCCGTTCTGGAACATGCGCACCTCGACCAGTCCACCGTGCGCCGCATATGCCTTGGCCCAAACGGGCGCCGAGCCGTTTTCGAGTCGGTTGCGTCCGCAGATGACGGTGCGCAGTTTCGACTCCAGGCCCTTGGTCTTGAGGTTCTGTGCGGCTTCGTAGAGCGCTTCAGCGACGATGGTGCCGCCAGTGATGCCGAGACCGTTGTTGTTGAGCTTGAGCACCGAGAAGCTGTGGTTGTTTTTCAAGAAGTTGACCATGGGCTCGGCCGATCGTCCGCCGAATGCATTGTCCGAGAGGTTGAGCTCCACGAGGCTGGTGTGGTCTGTGAGGGCGTCGCAAAGCGCTCTGAGTGCATCTGGAATCTCGGAGATGAGTCGCCCTGTGAAGATGTCGGCAAAGTCGGCGACCTGTGAGGAATCATCGGGAGGGAGAACATCGAAAAGTCAGTGGCGGTGGAAAGGATACTCTCGAGACTGCTGCGGAAGAGAAACACACCTTGAGCGTCTTCTTGGACTTCAATACATCGGCAAGCGCTTGGCAAGCCTCGACACCGAGCGTGTTGCCTCCGAGGTGGATTTCTTCGAGGTCGGTGATCTGCTCGAGCTTGTCGAGGTGAGGCTGGATGTCGGCCTTGCTGTCGAGCTTGAGGCCCTGGCCGACGAGCGAAAAAATGTTGGACTCGTTCGACATGTTGGTGGTGATGCTGTGGGAAAGAGTAGGTCTGTGGAAGCGAGACGTCAAGATGCGAATTCAACACTGGTGCTGTGTCTCGTGCCACCAAGCAAAAGTAACACACATCAAAAGCTGCTTTTTGGCCAAAGTCACACACACACACACGCATGCTTCTCGTTGACAGGAATTCTAGTTGAGAGAAAAATAGTCCCGATTCAATGCCATCTCAGCAACCGATATTTTGCATCGGGGATCACACTCGCGCGACATTGGCAGAAATTTACTCGCTATCAGCTGCGGCAACGGCGCGCATCCATGCTGCATCGATCGAAGCGCTCCTCAACTGCAAGCTAGATACCGTCAACGATCCTCACTTTGCAGTCACTACACGCTGCACAAACTGAAAGCTGTATCGCACAGGAGCTCGTTCGTTGTCGTTACCTACTTGTCACATCGTCTGTGCGGGTGACCGTCTGCCATCGTTGTCGAAGATGAGAACTTGAGGTACGGCCCTGAGCTCCGCATCTGGTCGGAATTGTCGCAGGCAGCAAGTCAAGAGTGAGCTGTCTCACCTTTCCAACTCGCTCTCAGACCGTCGCGCGGGCAAGGGCCTTTTTGATGAGCCAAACTGGTCACGGCCGCTGGCCAGTGTCGGACTCTCAGTTGGTGTGTGCGCAGTTCTTCTCGAAATACAACCTGCTCTGTGCTCAACACCCACCAATTGTATTGCTTTGAGGACTCAGGCACCTCGACAGAGCACTCGACCGGACCTCGCCTGGCCCAATTTGTAATGAAGCTGCAGAGCTGGAAAATCGAGCTTCAACGCGACTGCGCTGAGCAAGCCTGAAATTTTCCAGAGGATCTGCAGATTGTCATTCGCCGTTGGAGCGGCTCTCTCTCTCTTCTCTTCTCTCTCCTCTTAAAATTTTTTTCTCTCTGCGATTTTCGCGCGCTGCTGCTTTTGTGTGTGTGTGTGGCTCAGCTCAACGAAGCGCTGCTCAGTTTCTAGGTTGTCTCCATTTTTTGCATTGCCTTTGTCCAACCACAAAATTTCTCTTCTCTCGCTGGCTCTCTCTGTCCGCTGCCGCCGCCGTCGTTGAGCTGCTCTGCCTGCCTCGAGCCAGATACACCACCGTCGCCCGCCTCGCCCTTCTACTCTCACCCACCACTCCCCCCCTTTCCCTATCCATCTCCCTCGTTCCTCAGCGCACCGACGCTAGTGTACAGTCAAGATGGTTAAGTGAGTATCAGCCACCAGCAGCAACCAGCAGCCTCCATCGTCAAAGAGGAGCGATAACGGCCCATCAAACACTCGAAATGATGCTGCTGCCAAAGCCATTGTCCTCAAACACATTCTGACCATTGCCACTCTCTCCGCCCTCCCCGCACAACAGCTTCACCGTCGACGAGATCCGTGGCCTCATGGACAAGCCCACCAACATCCGTAACATGTCCGTCATTGCCCACGTCGACCACGGCAAGTCGACCCTTACCGACTCGCTCGTCTCCAAGGCCGGTATCATCGCCGGTGCCAAGGCCGGTGACACCCGTTTCATGGACACCCGTGACGACGAGAAGGAGCGTGGTATCACCATCAAGTCCACCGCCATCTCCATGTACTTCCCCATGGAGAAGGACGCCCTCGACGCCATCGCCCAGAAGAAGGACGGCAACGAGTTCTTGATCAACCTCATCGACTCGCCCGGTCACGTCGACTTCTCCTCCGAGGTCACCGCCGCCCTCCGTGTCACCGACGGTGCCCTCGTCGTCGTCGACTGTATCGAGGGTGTCTGTGTCCAGACCGAGACCGTGCTCCGCCAGGCCCTCACCGAGCGCATCAAGCCCGTCGTCTGCCTCAACAAGGTCGACCGTGCCCTCCTCGAGCTCCAGGTCGGCAAGGAGGACCTCTACCAGTCCTTCATGCGCACCATCGAGTCCGTCAACGTCGTCATCGCCACCTACAACGACCCCGTCCTCGGCGAGAGCCAGGTCTACCCCGAGAAGGGCACCGTCGCCTTCGCCTCCGGTCTCCACGGCTGGGCCTTCACCCTCCGCCAGTTCGCCAACCGCTACGCCAAGAAGTTCGGTGTCGACAAGGACAAGATGATGGTCAAGCTCTGGGGCGACAACTTCTTCAACCCCAAGACCAAGAAGTGGACCACCAAGGACACCGACGCCGACGGCAAGCCCCTCGAGCGTGCCTTCAACATGTTCGTCCTCGACCCCATCTTCCGCGTCTTTGACGCCATCATGAACTTCAAGAAGGACGAGATCCCCAAGATCCTCGAGAAGCTCGACGTCAAGCTCACCCAGGACGAGCAGGACCTCGAGGGCAAGCAGCTCCTCAAGGTCGCCATGCGCAAGTTCCTCCCCGCCGGTGACGCCCTCCTCGAGATGATTGTCATCCACCTCCCCTCCCCCGTCACCGCCCAGCGCTACCGTGTCGAGACCCTCTACGAGGGCCCCCTCGACGACGAGTCCGCCATCGGCATCCGCGACTGCGACCCCAAGGGCCCCCTCATGCTCTACGTCTCCAAGATGGTCCCCACCTCGGACAAGGGCCGCTTCTACGCCTTCGGCCGTATCTTCTCCGGTACCGTCAAGTCTGGTCCCAAGATCCGCATCCAGGGTCCCAACTACACGCCCGGCAAGAAGGAGGACCTCTTTGTCAAGTCCATCCAGCGTACCGTCCTCATGATGGGCCGTTACGTCGAGCCCATCGAGGACTGCCCCGCCGGTAACATTCTCGGTCTCGTCGGTGTCGACCAGTTCCTGCTCAAGTCCGGTACCCTCACCAGCTCCGAGACCGCCCACAACCTCAAGGTCATGAAGTTCTCCGTCTCGCCCGTCGTCCAGGTCGCCGTCGAGGTCAAGAACGCCAACGACTTGCCCAAGCTGGTCGAGGGTCTCAAGCGTCTCTCCAAGTCTGACCCCTGTGTGCAGGCTTGGATCGCCGAGACCGGTGAGCACATTGTCGCCGGTGCCGGTGAGCTCCACCTCGAGATCGTCCTCAAGGACCTCGAGGAGGACCACGCCCAGATCCCGCTCAAGATCTCGGACCCCGTCGTCGGCTACCGTGAGACCGTCCAGGCCGAGTCGTCCATGGTCGCCCTCTCCAAGTCGCAGAACAAGCACAACCGTCTCTTTGTCAAGGCCATGCCCATCGACGAGGAGCTCTCCAAGCTCATCGAGGCCGGCAAGATGACCCCGCGTGACGACTTCAAGGCCCGCGCCCGTATCCTCGCCGACGAGTATGGATGGGACGTCACCGACGCCCGTAAGATTTGGTGCTTCGGCCCCGAGACCACCGGCCCCAACCTGCTCGTCGATGTGACCAAGGGTGTCCAGTACCTCAACGAGATCAAGGACTCGTGTGTCGCCGCCTTCCAGTGGGCCACCAAGGAGGGTGTCTGCGCCGAGGAGCCCATGCGTGGCGCCCGCTTCAACATCCTCGATGTCACCCTCCACACCGACGCCATCCACCGCGGTGGTGGACAGCTGATCCCCACCTGCCGTCGTGTGTGCTACGCCGCCGCCCTGCTTGCCCAGCCCGGTATCCAGGAGCCCGTGTACCTCGTCGAGATCCAGTGCCCCGACTCGGGTCTCGGTGGTATCTACTCGTGCCTCAACAGGCGCCGCGGACACGTCTTCTCCGAGGAGCCCCGTGTCGGCACCCCCATGGTCACCGTCAAGGCCTACCTGCCCGTCAACGAGTCGTTCGGCTTCAACGCCGATCTCCGTCAGGCCACCTCCGGTCAGGCTTTCCCCCAGTCCGTCTTCGACCACTGGCAGCTTCTCCCCGGTACGCCCCTCGAGGCCGGCAAGACTCTCGACATCGTCACCGGTATCCGCAAGCGCAAGGGTCTCAAAGAGGGCGTTCCTCCACTTGACAACTTTTATGGGTCGTACACGGCAAGAATGCCTCCCCTTTCCTCGTATATGATGGTGTCGAACAGCATGCTAACCTCATATCTATCGTTTTTGCGATGTTGCTCCTCTTTTTTCTCCTTTTTTTTTTTCTTTTTTTTTTTTCTTTTTTTTTTCTTTTTTTTTTTCTTTTTTTTTTTCCCTTTTTCCTCGCCTCTCATTTCCCGATTTTTATTTTCCAACGATTGCAGACAAGCTCGTAAGTTGCAATCTCCGATTTCCTCCCCGGTTCGACCCAGACGCTGACCTTTTCACTCTTCCGCACTTTTTCGCATATTCTTCTAACAGTAAATGCCTCTGGCTGCCGAGTTCGTCCCTGGTTCCCTCGATGCGCCTTGAACATGATCAAGTCGGTGGGCGCATCCTGCTCCCCACTTGCTTTGTACTTGGCGATTCCTCAAAATTTGATTTGTTGCCTTCTCTCTAACTGTGTGTGACTCTGAGTTCTGAAGTGCCGAGTAAACTTGCGAATGAGATTGAGCTGGCGAGACATTGGCTGTGAGTTCACGCACGCGTCTGATACAAAAAGTGTGTGGCAGCCGAAACCATTGCAAGCTCGGGAAGGCGAGTCCGTCTCCACGCGGCGCTGGTGAATTCAGCTGTGAGCTTCATACTCCTGATGAGCGCCAGCTGTCAAAACCTTCTGATCTTAGATGCGTGCAGAGACTGTGTTCACGACAGAATCGAGCTCAACGGAGTCGCGTTCGGACAAGCTGCGCTTGCAGATTCTCCAGGTGTGAGCTCGAAACCGGATTGGCTGAACTTTGTTGCAGTCGAAGCTTGAGTAGCTTTCCCGAATGACAACCGAGGCGCACTCTGCGGAAGCTTCTTTGATCAACCCACACTCAAGTCTAGCAGTAGTTTCCATCCGTTCTTGGCATCGCGAGATGGACGTCTGCTCGTTGTGAGCCTTCGAGAAGCTCGACAGGTGTCGGTGCGGAACACACTCGGTTTCTCAACGGTCTTTTGCCGAATGAGCTTGCGCACGCTCGAGCGTAGCTTGACTCCCCAGCACTTGTCGCTCTCTGCTGTTTCGCCCGTCTCGAGCGCTTTCACTCGTCTGTGTCAATTCGCTCGTCTGCGCATTCTGCGTATGTTTCATCCGTCTTGATGTGAGCTTCGAACTTCTGAGCAGCCCTTTGACTTTGCGTTTACTCTTTTGGCGCATACTGCCCACGCTGCTTTCCTTCCTGAGCTTGTTTTCCGCCGCGCCCGGTTTCTTTCTCACGTTGTCAATGCATTCGAGATGATTCGCAAAGCGTTGAGTAGCAGCACTTGTCAATCGAAGTCGGTTCAAGCATTTTTGTCTGAGCAGAGACAGAACTGATTCCGTTCAATCACTTGGAGTTGCGCTCAGAGCATGCGCTGGTCTCCATCCTGCCTTCGCTCCTGTCATGCGGTCAGGATAAGCTCTATGTGGCGTAGTGCAAAGCCCACTCGTTGTTCGGCAGAACCAATGCGCACAAGCAAAGCTTTAAGGAGATGCGCAGATCTTGCAGTGCCTGAACAAGAGCGTGCGCAGTGATTGGAGAGAAAGAAACTTGAGCACATCGGCACTTGAGCGAACGATTCGAACAAAGCAGATTGTCACTCGAGAGACGAAGGCCACAGCACTCGCTCATGTGTTGAATGACAGATCCCTGCGTCTTTCTCGCCTAGGGTGGTCCATGAGAACCGTGTGCATGTACAGTCTTGGAAAGTGACGATGTGTATAAACTGCCGCTCCTTCTCCTCAATCCATTCGTCTTCACCCTTCACGTCACTCACCTCGTCCGACCTACATCTTCTCGCCCCTACTTAATCGCTATTCTCAGAAGACGAGCCCACTGTCCAGGTAAGAATCATGTTTCCCCTCTTGCCCTTTTCGACCGTGACACTGACGCCATCAACTGCTCTTTTTTGCGATCTGGCCGCAATGCAGAATGGAGGAAAAGCTCGAGCGTATCGAGCTTCAGCTGGAGCGCCTTGTGCTGCAGCAGGCCAAGATCCTCGGGCATTCTGAGATCAGAGAGCTCGACGCGGCCAAGACCCAGCGACAGATCGATCACGTCGCCATGACGGTCGAACGGCTGAACATCCAGGTCAGTCAGGCCACACAAGGCCCGCTCGACAAAGTCAGTCAGCTCGAGAGGCAGCTTGCCGAAAAAGCCGCAAACGACACCATTTCGGCGCAGCGCATTGTCACCTTGGAGGACGAGGTGGTCAAGCTTCGCATCGACAAGGCAAAGCTCGAGTCACGGGTCAGGTTCCTGGAACAGGCCAAAAGCGGCCCTCCCCCGCCCATCTCCGCCTTGTCCGACAAGTAGTCCTCAACCTCTGGACTCAGCGAGATGCTACGAGCCCACCTTTGCTGCAGTGCCTCACACACAAGCTCTGTCGAGATGGTTGCAACTTTGTCCATGATGATGATGTTGAATTGAAAAATTGTTTCTGGCAACACGACCGCGGATGATGGTGCTTCTACTTTGCTTCCTTCTCCGACGGCAGATCCTCTGGAGGCGCCTCGAATACGACTGTTGGGATGGGCACCGACGTCGAGCCGGATGCAGCCGAGCCCTGTTCAGCCGCCGACACCGAGGCGTCCTTTGCAGCGGAGGCGGAGGCGGACGACTTGACGGAATCGCTGCGTTGCAAGTTGCTCGAGCGCGAACCGGAACCCTTGTTGGCAGAGAGACGCTGGTCGAGCGCTTTGAGCGCCATGGCTCGTCTACGCTCCGCCTCGGCTCGTGCGCTGCCGTGCTGCTGAGTGTGGACGGAGGCCGATTCGAGATCGGCATAGTCGCCGCCAGTCCACGGCTGGACGACCCTGATCTTGACAAACAGGTTGAAGAGCGTGGTCGAGATGAACTGCACGACGGGATGCGCGATGGGCGGGAACCAGTTGACGAACGCGAAAGCCTCGCTCCGATCGCCCTTGTAGCCGGATTCGTTGAGCTTGAAGAAGCGCAGGTAGGCCCAGGAGGTGAGCCATCCGAACTGGATGAGGATCCAGGGCGAAGTGTAGCCGATGAGACACATGACGTTGCTGACGGTGACGTAGAGCATGGGCAGATCCTTGACTCGGATCTTGAGTGTGCCGCTGAGCACCTGCACCTGGTGTTCGGGGATGAGCTGTGTAAAAGCGACGAGGAAGGCGGTCTGCAGTGCTTGCAGTCCGTGGAATTGGATGCCCCAGATGAGCGGCTCTTTGCGAAAGACGCCAAACAGAAGAAGCTGCAAGCCCCATGCGATGATGTTGCTGCCCACGAGGACGACGGCGGCGAATTTGACGAGTTCAAGGGCGCCCCACTGTCGTTCGAGGTAGCGTGCTGCCAGAGGAAGCGAGACAATCGAGACGAGGAACTCGAGCACGGAGGATTCGCAGAAGCTCGAGGTGATGAGCGTCCATGGATACCAGAAGCTGGCGCCGGGTACGATGACGAGCCACGGGAATTGTACTGCGCTGATGGTGCCAAACCCGAGGCCGGTGCGAAGGCGCAGCAGGAAGAGGAGGGTCGTAAACGCCAAGAGAGCGCCGGTCAAGAGGCGTGTCCCCGGTGGGACATTCTGGAGCAGGGTGGACAGCGAGAACACCGCCATCGTATCGGCTGTGCTGCGTGTGAGGCGATGGGACGCTGATGATGGACGAAGGAAGGAGAGCGAAGAAGATCGATGAGACCAACTTGAAACTCGACTGTCCCGAGCGCTGAAAACACGCGAACCAAGCTCGCGAATCGCTCGATTTTTGCGAGGGCGTGTTAAGAGCTCGAGTCTCACACATGGCAGATTTGGCTCGCCGCTGATACGGAAACGTCGTGGGTCTACGGCTTGCTGCCAGCGCTTTCCACACAGAATGACACATCAAAGCTGAGCTTGTGACAAGAATGCGTTGATAATGAGATGGTGTACAGAGATGCGTAAAGGATGCGTGATGAGCTCAGTTGCGAGGACCGTAGCCCTTGGGGACACGAGGCTTGGAGTTGGACGAACCGATCTTCTTTCCGTCGCGCTTGGCTTTGCGCTTGTTGGCGCGCAGCTCTTTCTTCATGCGTGGATCGACCATCTTGTAGCGACCCTTGGTGCCCTTGGGACGGCCCTTGAGACCGCGGTTGACACCCTTGGCGACGACGAGCTGCACCTCCTTCTTCTTCTGACCGCCCTTGGCCGACTTGGCGAGCAGCTTGTTGATCGTGTTGGACTTCTCCTTTTCGGTGATGTCCTCGTTCTCGTTGATGGTCTCTGCCTTCTGCTGCGCCTTTTCGAGGCGACGCAGAGCACGCATCTTCTTTCGCGCCTTGGCCTCGGCGATCTTCTTGATGGGTCGGGCGTCGAGCGCACGCTGACGGTCGCGAAGCGCCTGCACGGCTTCCTTGGTGATGGGGATGTTGGCCTTGTAGTGCTTTTGCTCGTCGTCGAGGAACCACGTGGGGAGGCCGTCCTTGTCGACAAAGCTGTGCTTGGAGAAACCTTGGTCCATGAGATCTTCCTTGGTGATCTTGCGGTTGACGAGAGCTTGGGCGAGAGCGACGGCTTCGGCAGTAGCGAGGCCGTGATCCTTGATGCGCTTCTGCTTGCCTGCCTCCTCGTCCTCGCCGTCCAAGTCCCATTCTTCGTCGGGGATGGCGTCTTCCTCCTGATCTTGTGGGACCACCTCAAAGTCGTCTTCCTCCTCGTCCACATCTTCATCTTGATCCTCGTCGTCTTCCTCGTCTTCCTCGTCGTCTTCTTCATCCTCCTCCTCTTCCCAGGCGTCTTCATCCTCATCATCTTCTGGCTCTGCTGCGTCTTGGAGCTCGAGATCCTTGAACAGAGGGTTGTCGAACCAGATGGACGCTTCGCGGCTCTGCTGTGCGCTCACGGCAGCGTCGCTGACGAGACTGTTGACAAGCGAACGTTTCGAGAGCTTGGGGGCGGTCTCGAGGGCATGGGACGCGTCGCTGGCAGCATCACGCTTCCTCTTGTTGGACTGCTGTGTGGCTTGTCGCTCGAGGCGTTCGTCTTGCTCGTCCTCCTCGTCGTCCGTGTCGAAGGTCTCTTCCTGCTCCTTGCGCTTCTGGACGAGGTGGTAGCCACCCTCGCTCTCGTCGCTCATGTTGGCTTCATCGTCGTCGTCCTCTTCGTCGTCGTCCTCTTCGTCGTCGTCCTCTTCGTCGTCGTCCTTGATGCCGTGCCAGGAATCGTTCTTGGCGTCTTTGAGACGAGCTTGCCTGGCGCGGAATTTGGCGTCGCGTTCCGACTGCTTCTGCTTGAATTCGTCGTAGAGCGCATCCATCTCGGCGTCCAGGCGCTTTGCTCGTGCTTCGGGATCGTCCTCGTCGGTGCCATGCGAGCTGACGATGGTTTCGCTCTCATCATCGGAAACGTCGGCTTGCTGGATGAGCGCCTTCTTCGAGACTCGTTCTCCAGAGCCAATGTCAAACATGTCGCCGTTACCCGAGCCGAGCTGGTCGTCCATGACGTCCATGCCGATGTCCATGGGCGTGGTCATCTGGAGCTGCATCTTGAGGATCTTTTTCTGACGGAGCTCGTTCTTGCGACGCCTCTCCTTGCGCGCTTTCCTGGCTGCCTCTTCGTTGAGCCTGGCGAGCTCGTCGTCGATCTGATCGTCCTCGTCCATCTCTTCGACTTCGACGGTCTCGGTCTGCTCTGCGAGGTCCTTGTGCTTGGATTTGGGCACGTCGAGGCCGAGTTCGAGGCGCACCTCTTTGCGCCAGTTCATGAGGTTGCGGAAGTCCTTCTTGCCGAGCACCTTGAGATCGGAGCAGTTTTCGCGCATCTCGTCGGTGGTGTCGGCGAGGTCGAGCAGCTTCTTGCTCTCGTCCGACTTGAACGAGATCTGGTTGTACGAACCGAGCATGCCAATGACGTCCTGACCCTTGATGAAATCCATGGCGTCGAGGGAGTGGAAGAGGGTATAATCTCCATCGGCGTAACCTTCACGGTTCCTGCGGATCTTTTTGGGTTCAAAGACGTTGGCGTGGGCGTTACCGGCGGAGGTACCTTTGAGGCTGAGCGGTACACCGGCTTGCTGGTCTTCTGCGGCGAGGGCAGCGGGGTCGAGCTCCTTGAATACGTGGCGAGGGTCGAGGAACTTGGGGTCGATGCGGGCGGGGTTCTTGTATCCTTGGCAGACGACAAAGATCTCTGCCGAGACGTTTCGTGATGACGAGGGCTTGGTGGCTTCGACTTTTTTGAAGAGCTGGTTAAAGACCCAGAGCAGGTTGTTGTAGTCTTTGGAACGGAAGACCTTTGTGACAAAGGTGCCGCCCGCGTTGAGGAACTCGACGGCAAGACGCAGCGATTGCAGCGTGAGCTCGGACTGTGCGTAGGCATCCTGGACCCAGGCGGTACCGACGTTGGGGGCACCGTCGTGGATGACAATGTCGGCCTTCCAGTCTTTGAGGATCTGGCGAAGTTGGTCTCTGCACTTGTACGAGTTGATATCTTCGGCAAAGGTGATGGTGCGTGGGATGGGTTTAATGGGGACGAGATCGACACCGACGATGAGCGAGTTGGCGGGCATGAACTTGCTGGCGACTTGGAGCCAACCACCGGGAGCGGCACAGAGATCGATGCAGCATCGCGCCTTTTCGAGGAAGTTGTACTTTTTGTTGAGCTGGACGAGCTTGAAGGCGGCACGCGAGCGGTAGCCCTGTTCCTTGGCAAGCCAGTAGAACTTGTCGAGACGGCCCTTGGCCGTCTTTTTCTCCTGCTTCTTACCCATCTTGAGCGGGGAAGGTGGTGGTGGTTGGTGGACTACAAGCAATGACGACGGTGAGAGAGCCCTTCTGCCTGCACACCGCTCAGCTCCTCTCAACCGATTTTTTTTCGCCGCCCACTTCTGAAATTTCCAAAATTTTTGGAGAAAAGCTAGAAGACGTGCAGCTGGAAAGGACAGTCAGCCCATCCACACGAGCGCTGAAAATTGCAAGGACCCTGGATGCAATCGAATCGCACGAGAGAGATACGCCTCGAACTGATTTCTGCTGAGCGCGCTCGCTGGCTGCTTCAAGCGCGTCCAAATTCACTTGAGCTGAACGACGAATAGAAAAAAGCGCAAGCACGAGAAGAAAAAGAAGAAATCCTCGAATTCAAAGAGAGAGAGAGAGGCAGAAGAACAAAGGAGCGAAGAGAGAGAGGGAGAGAGAGAGAGAAGAAAAAATTGGAGTTCCAGCAGACACAGCGCAAGGCAGAGACTCGCTCGCAGCTCTCTCACAGAAGAGCGCTTTCGAGTACAGCATCGACGTTTCACCTCCAACCTCAACCCTCTCTCTCCATCACAAAAAGGTCGTATAGACCCATCATCTCCTGCTTCGTTGCTATTCGGCCGGCTTCCCACACCAAGCCTTCGCCGTAAACTGCCCCGGTTCGCAGAATCCACCCATCCTCGCACCGCTGCGAACGAGGTTTGCTTCAGCACATCTGCACTTGCATTCTACCACATTCGCGCCTTGTTCCAACATCACACCCTTCGCCCAACATGCCTAGCGTAGACGACATCACAAACGGCGTCGATGAGCTCGATTTCATCGACGATGCCGACATTGACTTTTCCGACATCGAGCAAAAGTACTCGGTCAAGTTCGACGAGGGTCTCGACGATGTCATTGTCATCGAGGGCGTCCCCGTCATCACCGAGGCGCGCCAACAAAAACTCTTCGAGACCATCCAGAAGCGTTTCAAGACGCACGCCGGCATGGACATCGCCGTCGAGGGCATGCACATCCCTTACGCCGACAGCGGCGACTCCAAGGGCTACCTCTTTGTCGAGATGGCCTCCGCCGACGACGCCGCCCAGGCCATTCGTCAGATGGACGGCTACGCTTTCGACAAGAAGCACCGCTTCTCCGTTCACCGCTTCACCGACATCGAAAAGTTCGCCAGCCTTTCCGAGACCTACGTAGAGCCCGTCGAAGAAGAGTTCAAGCCCCGCGAGCACCTCCGCTCCTGGCTCGCAGACGCTTCCGGACGCGACCAGCTCGTCATCTGCCGCGGCGACGACGTCGAGATCGCCTGGCACAACCGCTCCTCGGATCCTCAGGTCGAGCACAGCCGTCCTCGCTGGACAGAGAGCTACGTCCAGTGGTCGCCGCTCGGCACCTTCCTCACCACCTTCCACCGTCAAGGCATCCAGATCTGGGGTGGGCCCTCGTGCGAGCGTTTCATGCGTTTCCCTCACCCCGGCGCCCGTCTCGTCGACTTTTCCCCCAGCGAGCGTTTCATGGTCACCTGGTCCCACGAGCCCATCCAGGTCCCCGACAATGCGCCCATCGGCCCCCAGTTCTTTGGCCCCGAAGACGAGGGCAACCGCATCGCCGTGTGGGAGGTTCGCACCGGCCACCTCTTGCGTTCCTTCCCCGTTCCTCAGGATGAGACCGGCCAGCCCGGCCAGCTCAAGGGCTTCTCCTGGCCCTTCCTCAAGTGGAGCCCCGATGACAAGTACTGCGCCCGTCTCAACCCGGGCCAGGCCATCAGCGTCTACGAGACCCCCTCCATGGGTCTGCTCGACAAAAAGTCGATCAAGATCGAGGGCGTCGTCGATTTCGAGTGGTGCCCCATGGGCGACAAGGACCGCGAGCTCGCCGAGGCTGGCAAGCCCAACAAGAAGCCCAGGGACAACATGATCGTCTACTGGCAGCCCGAGGTGGCCAACCAGCCCGCACGTGTCACTGTCATGGCCGTGCCATCAAGAACCATCCTCCGCTCCAAGAACCTCTTCAACGTTTCCGACTGCAAGCTCCACTGGCACCCGCAGGGCGACTACCTCTGCGTCAAGGTCGACCGCCACACCAAGACCAAAAAGTCCATGTTCTGCAACCTCGAGATCTTCCGCATGCGCGAGAAGGAGTTCCCCGTCGAGGTCGTCGAGCTCAAGGACCCCGTCACCGCGTTCGCCTGGGAGCCCTACGGAACCCACTTTGCCTTTATCTCGAGCAACGACCCGCAGCTCGGCACACCCGCGCCGGGAATCACCATCAAGACGCAGCTCAACTTCTTCCACCTGCATCCCAAGGGCGACTTCCGCCTGCTCAAGGCGCTCGACAACAAGACGGTCAACACGCTCTTCTGGTCGCCGCGCGGTCGCCACATTGTCGTCGCCACGCTCGGCAGCTCGCAAAAGTTCGACCTCGAGTGGTACGACGTCGACTTTATGCACGAGGTGCGCCAGGGCAACCCTTCGGCCGACCCAGCCGACGACGTCAAGCTCATCGGCACGGGTGAGCACTACGGCATCACCGACCTCGAGTGGGATCCTTCGGGACGCTACGTGGCCACCTCGGCCTCGGTCTGGCGCCACTCGCTCGAGAATGGTTTCGCCATCTGGGATTTCAAGGGCCAGGAGCTGCAAAAGCACATCCAGGACCGCTTCAAGCAGATCCTGTGGCGCCCACGACCTCGCACGCTGCTCACCAAGGACGACCAGAAGAAGGTGCGCAAGAACCTGCGAGAATACTCCAAGCAGTTCGAGGAGGACGATGCCGCCGAGGAGTCCAACCTGGCTTCCGCCGAGCGCGAGCTGTACCAGCGCATCCTCGAGGAGTGGAAGGCATGGCGTGGACGTGCGCGTCGCGACCTCGAGCAGCTGCGTGCCGACCTCGGCCGCGAGGAAGTGGGCCAGAGCGTCGACCACGCCAAGAAGCTGGCCGAGGAGGCGACCGAGGAGGTGCAGGAGTGGATCGAGGAGATCATCGAGGAGACCGAGGAGGTGCTCGCTTGAGCAGCTGCTGTCTGAGCCTTCTCATTTGCGGCTGCATCAAGCTGCATCAATCTGTATACTTTTCTCCTGCAATGTTCATTGTTGTAGCGCTTGATTGGATCCTTGTCGTGAAGTTCATCGTCCGTGACCGAGTATATCGCGATTGACAGTGGTTCGGAGGCACTGAACACGCATCGAGCAAGCTTGTGGGTTGACATTCCAAGTCTATCGTGAGAGAAGGTTCGGCTGCGTAACGGCATGTTCAATTCGAAGGGGGTATCGTTGATGAAGACGACGTAGCTGAAGAGTCTGCTGTTGAGCTGGCGTTGCGGAAAGCACGCCTCCAATGCGCCAAGCCGAGCTCCTGCATGTCCTTTTCAATGTCCTTGGGAAGGTTGATGTGCTTGACCGATTTGGGTTCAAACGTCGTCTCGAGTAGTCTGGCCGTCTTTCGCTGCATGTATTCGATTTGCGAGAAGTCCCGTCTGCGAAGACCGCCTCCCCATGATGGATGCTTGAAGAAGTAGCGCAGATAGATGGTAAAGTCTCTTCGGTGTTCCTGTTGAGAGCCGTGGGGAGGAGGGACCACGTTAGAATGGAAACGGACACTGGAACGAGACCGACTCAACGTACCTGCTCCTTGGTCTTGATCATGCGCAGACCCCTTCGGTAGAGGGCCAGGATCTCCTTTTGCGACTGTGTCAGCTTCTTTGCTGGTGGCATGGTGGCAATGATGTGTATCGGGACGGGGGTGGCAGTGATGGCCAGTGAAATGGTCTCAAAGACGTTAGCTAAAGCGATCCTTCTTCTCCACACGCAACTTGTCGGAACTCGGACAAGTGTTTTGACTCGGATCTCGCCCAAATTTTTTGGAAATGAAGAAGAAGAAACGCTTGCAAACCTTGTTTTCGCAGCAACACCATCCTCGACGTTGTCCCACCACTGTCTACCTCGGACAGCATTGCCAACCATGCCGAAAGCATCGAAAAGGCAAAAGGAAAAGAAGGCCGACTTCCAGGTAAGCAAGCCCCACCCGCCTCGTAACAAGTCGCCGCAAGCAGTTACTAATGCCACTTGTTCGTCCGCCTTTCTACCACAGAAAACCAAACTCAAGCTAGGAAAGGGAAAGCAGGCTGCCAACAATGCCACGGACGTCTCGTTCAAGGCCAAGACCATCGCTCTCCCCCAGCAGTCGATCAACGTCGACAAGTCCGGCAAGCTCGTCAACTCTCGCAACCTCACCATCGCCGAACTCGCGCTTCAGCTCCGTCATTACTCGGCAGGCGTACGACGCGATGCCGTCGGAGGCATCAAGGAGATCCTCACGCTTCATCCAAGCTTGATGCTGACGGATGCTGCCTCGCTTATCCCGGAACTCTCGCGCTGCATCGGTGACGATGATGCATCCATACGCAAGCAGTTGCATGCCTTGCTGGCGTGGATGCTGCCAGAGATACCCGCTCAACTGCTCGGCCCTTACCACAACACACTCCTTCTCTTCACCACCTCGGCTTTGAGTCATATCTATCCAGAGGTGCGACTCGGTGCTGTCAGGATCCTCGACGTCTGTCTGAACGTATTGCCCGACGTAGCAACAAGGGGATGGGAGGCTGCTGTTCACAAGATGGCCAACGCCGTTTCGACAGCATCGAGTGCTTCTGCTCCTTCGAACGCCGCAGGACCCAGTAGCGCTGCTCACCAACCTCACGGCGAGCGCATCATGAACTGCTACCTCAACCTTCTTGGCATCACGCAAAGATCCAGCGCTGCTGCTTCCATTACCGCTACGGATCTAGCACCGGCCGCTAAGCTCTTGATCCTCAAGTCGCTCCGAGCCTTCCTCAACCACGCTCTTCCATCCACCTCGGAGACGGGTGCAGATGCTGGAAATGGGCAGGGCTGTCCCACCTGGTTCTTCCGCTCTGCGTTCGCTTCCTCTGCCGAGTTCGAATACTTTCAAAGGATCCTCAGTCGCCGTTCTAGCTCGGCACAATCGCGCTGCGTCTCTATCACACGGTCGATGCAGGGCGATCCACAGGGCGATTCCGTCTCACATGGCGTGCAAGCGTCGTACGCTGACTGGCCATCGGCTGATGTGGGTGCCTCATCCTTGATGGACTTGGACTCCACCGCAGGCAAAGCGCTCAACAGCGTCGACCTTTTCGACTCCCTCCAAGCAGCCATCGCCTTGCACTCATCTCCGAGTTCATCAGCGACCTCTTCTGGAAAGCGCACGCAATCTGCTGCCTTGTCGCTCTACGCCTTGTTGGATCGAGTCCTGCTCGCCTCCTTTTTGGACACTGCGCCAGCCGCTTTCCAGCCCGATCTCGACCTTTCGCAACAGTCTCGCGGTCAGAACGTCGGGCTCTCCACGCCAGCGCAGCTCGTCTTTGAAATTATCAGCCTCATCCTGGCCCTGTGGCGAGGCTCGTCTTCCCCGAACACACAAGCACGTACATCGCTCGCAAACACACTCGGTCACTTCTCGGTCTACTTTCCCTTCAGCCACCACACAGGCTCCAGCGGTCTCTCGGCCAAAGCAAAGTCAGCCGTGGTGCAGATGGATCTAGCCTATGCCGAGCTGGCAGCGCTGCTGGCGCTCAACAACGCCAAACCGCAGAAGGTCAAGTCCAAGTTCAACGTCGAAGTGCAGATCGCTTCTGTTTCTTCCTTCATCGCCGAGCTGCTGTCAACACCGGTGACAGAGACCGGGACTATCTCGCTCGGATCCGTCAGTGCATCTGCAGCCAGCGTGCTCGATCCCGACACTTTCCGCGCCCTGCTCCCGACACTGTGGTTCCTGCTCGGAACAGAACACGAAACTCTGCTGGACAGCTTGCTGGCCACCTATCACGCTCAAGGGTCTCAGAACAAGGTCAAGCCTGTTCTGTTCGAATTCCTGGCTCGCGCCTTCCTGCTTTCAAAGATGAGGGCAAAGACGCCTTTCTCGACTGCCGAAAGCGAACGCGTCCTCGAGAGCTTGTTGTCGACACTGCCTCGCTGTCTTTGGGAAGCTTCCTCCTCGACCAGTGGGCACGCATTTGCAGGAGTGCAGCTCGAGTTTCTGCATTTTTTGCTTTTGCTGCCGTCACCACCCGAGGCGCTCGCCTACGACAAGCTGGGACCCTTCTACTGGATTCGCCACCCTACCAAGAAGGTCTCGGGCCCGGGTCCGTTCAACCGTCTTCCGCGTGCCCTGCGCAAGCTCGCTCTCGACATCATTTCGCTCTTGGAAAAGCAGGACGACAAGCTCGACAAGACCATGTCGCAAGCGCTGCACTTTGCTCAAACGAGCGCATGATTTTCGTCCTCGCACTCAAAAGATGCCGAGCAAGGATCTGCATTCGATGTCATGTGGAATGACAATGTATCACTGAGCTATGCTACCGACTACAAACCTCCTTTGTCGCTGGAATCGCTCATCTTCTTTTCCAGCTTTTCATACATGACCTGCGCTTTAGGAATGAGGCCGTTGAACTGGCTGTTGGACCACTGTCCCTTTTGAGATGGCAGCGAAGGCAGGTTGCCAGACGTCTTGAGGATGGCGAGCAGCTTGGCCAACAATGCATACGACAGCTGATCAGCTTGGGCCACGTCGATGGTTCGAAGACCACGCTGCTGATGCGAGCCTGGATCAAGCGCACGATGCTGACCTAGCAACGTGGCGAGCTGCAAGATGCTTGGCGGATAGTCGGACTGCGCCGACTGTTCGAGCCAGAATCGCGCCTCGACGTCGTTGGCATCGACGCCAAACGTGTCCTTGTGCGCCTGCTTCATGGTCTTGTCGCCTCCGGTCACATCGGGATGCTGAGCCATCTTGTCGCGATCCAAAAAGTAGAACGAGCCTACTTGGAACATGCTCTGCGCATCTCCTTGCTCTGCGGCCTGCTTGAACAGTCGGAATGCTTCGGCTTTGTCGCCCGTTTCGCTGTCGAGCAAGTGGTCCATGCCGAGCGCAAAGAGGCAGCCCGAATGGCCGAGCCGAGCGCCCTTGTTGAGGTAGTCGCGAGCACGCAGCTGATCTGGCGGGTTGAAGCGCGATTCTTGGAACAGCTGCGCCAGATCGTACCACGCTTCTGCGAGACCCTTGTCGCCCGCTTTGGTGTACAGGTTGACGGCTTGCTCTACCAGTGCTGGCCACTGCGCCTTGTCGACCTGCCCTCTCTGCACTCGTTGGAGCAGCAGCCTGGCGACGCCCAGCGAGCCGCGTGCGTTGCCGGCCGCTGACAGTTGCTGATAGAGCGTCAAGGCCTCTTGCACTCTGCCTTTCGCATCACCTGACGGTGGTGGAGGCGCGGTGTTTTGCAGCACCGTGCTGGCCCAGTAGTATCCAGCATCATCCGAACCAGCCTGGTGTGCCACTTGAAACAGCCTGAATGCCAGCGGCTGCCGACGTGGATCTGCGGAAGCAGACAAGAGCACATTGGCGAGCTGCGAAAGGTCGTCCGCGCCAAAGCCACCTTCTTTCATTAGCGAAATGACGTCTGCGTCGACGGATGCTTGATAGGCTTGGCGGTCCGCTGCAGACGGAAGATCGGCGGTGGTGCGGAGTTGGACCAGCAACTTGGTCAAGAGAGAGCAAGCCTGATCGTAGCTGATCGATGGTGCCGAATCGCTCTCGTAGCGCGAAGATGGTAGGATGCGGCTGATGGAAGCATCTAGTTCGGAATGATCAGGGATGCGGATGTTGGTCAGCACCGCGTAGTGTCGAGCATACATGATCGTAGAGCTGACCTGACCGAGTGGCGAGGATGCCACGGCGTTGTGCCTTGTTGCAGTGACGAGTTGAGTTTGCGTGGACAGCATCCTGGCTGCACTCTGGCGCAAGAGTCGTATACGTGTTGCCATCTTTGCGAAAGGTCAAATGCTGGCAAGTGGGACAAAGACATCAAAGTGGAAGTAGACCAAGAACATCAAGGTGCTGCGGAGGAGGAGTGGTTCTTCTGCCGAGTGACCAGCTGTGAAAGACACTTCTGATGACGGAGCTTCGGCGATTTAGCCACGTCTTACTCGCCGAGCCTTGGCTTCCAAGCTCTCAGTTTGTTTGCTCCTCCAGATCCCGTTCGATAAGCGAATTCCGAGCTTTCGTCGACGTTCCTGGCTGATTCACGCTTGCTCCAGTTGTGTACACATCGCTCGCTGTCTTCCGACACCCTCCGTGCAGGCCAATCAAGGGGACAACAATGGCGGTCAACGGACAAGCACAAGAGCAGCAGGATTGGCCGCTGCCATCATCCTCGTGGATCGACAAAGTGCTTTTCCTCGGCACAGGCACAAGCGGGCAGGTTCCAGCGATCCACTGCGTCACCAAGCCTGACTTTGGCGATTGTGCTGCTTGCAAGGATGCCACGCTCAACCCGACCGGCAAGAATCGCAGAGGATGCACAGCTGCTGCTGTCGTGGGCCGAGCTGCCGGAGATCAACAGGACAGCACCATCTTGATAGACTGCGGCAAGACATTCTACTCGAACGCTGTGGTCCACTTCCCTCGCAACGGCATTCGGGAGATTCGAGCTGTCTTGCTTACCCATGCCCACGCCGATGCCATTCTCGGATTGGATGATCTCAGAGCATGGACCATGGGCGGCGTCATCCAGCGTCAGGTCGACATCTATCTCACGCAAGAGTGCATGGTCGTCGTCGAGGGCATGTTTCCTTACCTCGTTGATCGTTCCAAATCCACCGGCGGCGGCGATGTCCCCGCCCTTCGCTGGAACATCATCGATCAGAACAAATCCTTTGTCATACCCGCTTCGAAGGGTCGTAGCGAGGTCCGAGTACAGCCGCTTCCGGTTCTGCACGGCTACGTTGGTCGAGCATCTCCCTTTTGGTGCCTAGGCTTTCGCATCGACTCGTTCAGCTACATCAGCGATTGTCACGAGATCCCGACCACCACATTGGAGCTCATGCGTGGCAGTCAGGCCATCGTCATGGACGCGCTCAAGATGGACCGTCACCTCTCTCACTTCTCATTCGCACAAGCTCTCTCCTTCTTTGCTTCCTTCTCACCACCACCGGCGCTCGGCCTTCTCACCGACTTTACACATCGCATAGAGCATTACGCCACACAAGATCTCGTAGATACATGGAGGAACGGCATGCTGGCCGCACAACTTGCAGGAAAGGCACGCACAACAAAGTCGCTCGGAGAAGGTGGAGGGTCGAAGTGGTGGACAGATATCTGGGACGAGCGAGACAACGAGCACAACATGACAATACGGCTCAAGCAAACGTACGATTCTGCCGACGAAGCTTCCGCACAGTCGGTTGACCACTACATTCCGCCAATCAAGCTTAGTTGGGATGGGCTCGTTGTATCTTTTGCAGCTCGTCGTTGACATGGCCTAGCCGCTTGTGCAATCTAGACAGAGGAACCTTTCGTCTCTTTCAAAAGTGTGTGTGTCTTGGCCAAAGCAGCAATCAGGGACGTTCATCCTGCACGCCGGTCGCCGTTTCGACGCATGACTACAGCGCCACTTAGATCGCCACCAGCTCGGCGTTCAAGACGTCCATCTTGTCCGCTGGAAGCGGGTGCAGGTACGTTCACGTCTCACCCTTGGCGTATCCCACCGCAGCTGCGCCTCCCTCCCCGAGCCGACTCTGAACACCATCGCCGTGCCGGCTGCGATGCGCTCGACCATCATCGTCGCCGTCTTGATCGCCACCACCTCTTCCTGGATCACAGGCAGCAGCGGCTTCCAGCGCCACGGCGGACGCCTTGGCACGTAAACCGCCTCGACCGGCATCCGTTGCTCCACCAGCGCCCATCGTCACGGCCTCACTGACACCTTGGCGCCTCTACCCCGTCCTCCGACATTCCCACCCTGGCGTTGCTCCGAGGGCACCTGCACGTCCGTCACAGCCCGCAGAGAAGTGTCGACCGCGTGCGCGCTGTTCCGCACCTCCGCCTCCTCCAGGCGGAAGCGCTGGCGCATCGCGTAGCCCATCCACGTCTCCGTTCCCAGCTGACGGCTCACGTGCCGCTTCGAGAGCCGGTGCCATCGCTCCTCGTTGGTCAGCCATCCCAGCTCGGTCACCATCGCCGCAGCGCTCGGCATACGCATGCGCACTGCCGCCCCACAAACGAAGCGAAACATGGCTCGATCCGCGCGCTCCAGCGCCGTGCCGTTCATCATCCTCAGCATCGGTGGCGGACGCGCCTGACGCGCTCGAGGATCATGGGATTCGACTGACTCTTCCTCCTGCTTCTCTTCCAGCTCAAAGGCGATTGGAAGATGTTAGAGACGGAATCGCGAAACCGCGGGACTAAGAAGCAAATGAATTCCTGGCATATTTTTTGTCATCAGATTCGTATGAATTGATCACGAAAGTGGCATTCGATGGAAGAGTTCAAGCAAAATTAGGATTTTCAACACGCAGTTTCTGAGCAGATGCGACTAAAGTTCTTCAAGAGCCACTCCATGAGACTGCTAAACGCCCTGCTCTCGCCCTTCCCAGCTGTGCTGCCCTACTTAATTTACTCGAGTTGAACCCAGTCAAAAGAGAAAAGCGTGGCGGTCAGATGAACCGAATTCTTTTAGAATATGACGAGAAAAATCGCAAAAAGATGCTAGGTATTCTTTTCTCCCGCTTCTCCCGCAGTTTTTCGCTTTGTTTCCCCGTGTCTCAGATGTACAAGAGCTACCTCGCTTTCTGCTCGTAAAGCGAAGGTATGCGAAGTCACTCATGTGTATGTATAGCTGCTTCACCCCAAGGCCCCAAGCCAGAACAATAATTGCGATTTACCTTTTAGCATTCATGAATTTCTCCATGGTATGAAATTGACATGTGCCAGCTAAGTTACGTAAAATGATTCGTAAAGTGGCCAACATATCATTTCGAAAAAGAATTCTTTATGCCAAGTCGACCAAGTCACTGTGTTGAGCGCCGACGATGTCAAATCATGAAAATAAGTTTATTGAGGGGCCGTACCAGTTTTCCGATTCTTGCCTTTTGCAGCCTTTCTTTGCAAGGTGTCGCTGTCGCTGTAACTTAGTGAGACTGCAGCAGATTTGAACTGAGATTGTCGTGTCCAGGCGCCTTAGCGTCGTCAAGCTCGACAGGACCGACGGTGGCGAGGCCAGTGCTGCCCGCAGAAACCGCTGGTGCCAGCGGCTGCACGTTGTTGGAGACGTCGAAGATGTTGCCACCGGAAATGGCGTTGCCGCCAGAAGTTGAAGCTTGGCGTCGACTGCAGAGACAGAGTTGCCTGCACCTCCCCGGAACGACGGACTTGGCGGGCTGCTGAATCGCTTTTAGTGGCCCAGGACGCTGAGACGAGCCCACTTGACCTTGCTGGAGAGATCGCCCAAGAGCCGTTTCTCAGCCTCATGTTCTCAGCCTCATGGACAGCGCGGTGTAATGGCAGAGGGGCTACTTGCATCGGTGAAGTGGCGATGGAATATCCAGCCGAGTCATGTCTCGTTGATGCCCCGAGTGTTCAAAGGCCCTCGCCGCGTGCTGTCAGCGTCGGCGTTGGGGATGGTCACATACAGTAGATCGGAGAATGATCATTCTGGCCGTTCCATGCGCAATGGCATGTGGCGATGGGAGCCAAGCTGAACGTGAGATCGAGTGTCGACGAAGTGTCAGGTCCAACCAACGTGCAAAAAAACCGTGCGGAGTGACCAGAGTGACGCCTTGCATGTTTGCCCACTCTAGGAGCGATTCTGCGACCTAAGCTGGCGCGCCTGCCAAGGTGCTCGGTCCATCGTCCCAGCAAACGGTGTGGATGCTGAAGTCGCCACTCAAAAAGAGGCGGTAGCGTCCTTGCACTTGCGTCAGCAAGCGATCGAGGTGAGTGAGAGTCTGTATGACGCTCTCTTGCTTCTGTCGCCCCCTTAAGCGGCCCCCCAAGAGTTGAACCAGCACCGACAACTGGTGGTGCGCACCCAAGTCGGCAGCTGTTTCAAACCCGAACCGATCCCTGCGGTAAGGGCTTGCCCAGCCACTTGGTAGCACAGCGAACGACGCAGCACCCACACAACAAGCTCGATGACGTGAAGATGCAAGGGAGTGAAAATGGTCGACAAGAGACTGAGGCTGAAAAACAGCGACCCACACGGTGCGGATCTGCACTGAGACGGCTCGAGCTGACGGTCGGTGCCAGAGGTCGGGCGCTTGGCGGAGTCGGTCTTTGGCGGCATGAGAACACCGTGCAAGAAAAATCCATGCGCTTATGCTCGAGGTCAATCCTTGGGACGCAATCGGCTTCATCAAGGTCGAACTGGAGCGCAGAGCCGACCCATCGAGAGCCATCCGCCGCTCATAACCGCTTGACCGGATCATTGTAACCAATCGCGCTCGCGTCGAGAATCGCTCGTTGATGCTGACGTCAGTGAGGCGGTGTCGGCGGGGAAGACTTGCTCCATGATTCGAAGCGACCGACGTTGTAAGTTGACGAACGGCACAAAGATGTCAAAGTGGTCCAACACGCACATGCAGACGTTTGGGGTTCACCCAACTTGACCACTCGCAGCGTGTTCAAACCGGCTGTCAGACAGTATCAGATCCATGACCGTCCACCACACCTTTGCCAGGCTGGATGCCAGGTTGATGCGGTCCAGCTTTGTGTCAACATCCGTGTACAAGACACGATGCGAGAGATAAATGTGTAGGCGTGCACACGCTGCCAGCACCTTCGCCAGCGCCTTGCCCTATTTTGGCGGTGCTCAGGCCGATTCACGCTTCGAGAAATGTCAGTCAGTGTGAGATCTACAGGCTACACTCGCCCGCTTACAGTTGTGCCTCTCTCACGATGCTCGTGTCTGATCGGTCAAAGTGCAGTAAGAGGATCGCAGCTTGGCTGCGCACAAGTTGACCCGAAACGTGCAGCTCCCGATTCCGAGCTCATCGGGCAAGTTGAAGCGAATGGCTCAAGCCGTCTTCCAAAGTCAGGGTCCAACCCTTGACACGCATTGGACAGGTCACTTTGACTCTGAATGACAGCTTCCATCGAGCTCAACGACATGTCGGTGGTGACAAAGCCACCGCGCGTGGCATACGTCGTCTCGGACGAGCTCATCAAGTATGCAGATCTGCTGCCCTCCAACCAGGGACGATCGTCTTTGGTGCACTCGCTCGCATATCAACTGGATCTGCTCGATCTAAGCGGACTGGACGAACACGACAAGGGCATTGGCACCTCTTCCGCTGCCTCGCAGAAAGCCAAGCTGCTCCGCGCTGTCGGATCGGATGCTGCCAACGAGTCGTCGACAGACTCGCCAAGACGACGCGCAGTAGTCTACCTGCCTCACGCCGCTTCCCACCAGCAGCTGACGAGCTACCACCAGGACTCGTTTGTCCGACAGCTCGCAAAGGGAGCAGATGCTGGCAAGCTTGAGCAGCCTCACTCCATTGGAAATACCGCAAAACGTCGCAAACTCAACGGCGCATCGTCCGACAGCGAATCGGACGCTTCCGATCCCTCTTCCCACGCTTCGGCAAGCTCCGAGGAGCTGCACCTCCGGCCGTCTTCGTCCGTGTCTGGGCCACCTCGTCAGCGTGGATGCAAGCGATCTCGCCCCACCAAGAATCAGTTTGGGCTTCAGGACGACTGTCCTGCCTTTGATGGACTGCAGCAGCACGTCTCGCTCGTGGCTGGAGCGGCGATCACGGCCGCAGAGCTGCTCGCTACGGGCCAGGCCGACATCGCCATTGCGTGGGACGGTGGCAGACACCATGCCAAGAAGGATTCTGCGTCGGGGTTCTGCTACATCAACGACGTTGTGCTTGCAATCTTGTCTCTGCGCAAGCCGCGCAAGGTCACCGTCACCACCACTGTCCCCCGCTCTCCACCGGACGGCGAGGACGGCGAGGAAGAGATGATGCGCAAAACCACGATCAAACGCGTCGATCGCGTCATGTACCTCGACCTCGACCTGCACTGGGGCGACGGCGTCGAAGAAGCCTTCCACTCGAGCGCCAACGTGCTCACACTCAGCATCCATCACTATGCACCTGGCTTCTTCCCCTGCTACGCCGCCTCTTCGGATCCGCACCGCTTCAGCCCGCCTGGATCGCTCGGAAGCGACGCAGGCACGGGCCGCAAGACGCTCAACATCCCGCTCGGCATCGGCACTTCGGATGCGAGCCTGGAGCGCGTGATGGAGAGCACGGTGCAGCCGCTGGTGGATGCATGGGATCCCGAGATGGTGGTGGTGCAGTGCGGAGTCGATGGTCTGGCCGGCGATCCGATGGCCGTGTGGAATCTGTCGGCTGCTGCGTATGTCAGGGCGATACAGAGGGTGCTGGGCTGGAAGAAGCCGACGCTGTTGCTGGGTGGTGGTGGATACTGCAGTGAGAACGCTGCTCGGTGCTGGAGCCTTCTGACCGCGGTGTGTCTGGGCAGGTTCGCGGATCGAGATCATTCCAAACGCAGCTCTGGTGCAGGCAAACCTCCGCAGGGCCAACCTCTTCCCTTGACAGAGCAGAAAGAGTCCACCGAAAACGATCAGGGAGCTAAGACAGAGGAAGCATCACCCTCCTCCCTCGACACCATCTCCTACGACACGCCAATACCGGAACACAAGTTCTGGCCCAACTATGCACCAGCCTACTCTCTCGACGTTGCAGCAGGCGAGATGATCGACCAGAACGACGAAGCGCACTTCGAGGCCATCTCGAAAACCTTTACAGGGCACATCCAAAAAGCAGCCTCTGGCTCTCGCTAACGTAATCGATGTATTTCCGACGCAGCTGTAGTACCGACGCGTGAAATAAATTTGAGAGTCCCACCGTCCTGATGGAGTGAGCGTGCATGATCGTGAGCACTTCGTTCCTGAGCCCCACCATCCGGCTTTCTGGATCTCGCCGCCACCACCGCATATACCGCCACACCCCGCAATTGAAGCTTCTTTTCACGCCTTCCCACTTGCCTGCATGTCTTGCAACCCACTTTCGAAACACTCTGTGGCTTCTAGAATGTTGAGGGCCGCAGCTCGAGAGGATCAGGAGGCTCATCTGCAGCTAGCCGCTGACGAGCTTGACAACAGCCAGCATGGCAGCCTCCGAAAAGCCGCTGCAGCCCATGATGTTCCAGAAGCGACCCTGCGCCACCGAAGGAAAGGCCGTCGCACCACCAAGGATGGCCACATTGACCAGCAAGCGCTTCTGCCTGAAGCTGAGACTGCACTTGTTGAGCATATCCAGCGTTCTGCCTGCTGCAGGCTCCTGTTGACGCCCACACTTATCCAGGAACATGCCAACACCATCTGCTGTCCTGTTCCTGGGTACTCGGAGCCTGTCGGCAAGCAATGGAAGCAGGGCTTCCTGCTTCGACATCCATCAATCTGCTCTGATTGGTCCCGCTGCCTTGGCAATGCATATCTCACAGGAGTGATGGAGCAGACCATCTGTGGTTGGTTTGATCACCTCGGCGAAATCATGTGTGAGTTCAACATGGTGTCAACCAACATCTTCAACATGGACGAAACTGGTGTTGGATTTGCGAAGTAGAATCTGACTTTCACCTTGTACTCGGGTACATCCTTCCACGAAGCCCAACATTCAGCAATGAGTGTTGGAACCAATCAGAAAATCTCAAAATGTGGCACTTGGATCCCTGAGAAACTTTCCAAGTTTTTCCCACTTCAAATAATGCGAACCCACGATCTCATTGGCCCAACTACAACTCTCAACACTCAGTGCTGAGTGTCGAACACCCTCAAATAGTTACAAACACTGGTGATGATACAAACTCATCGACAAACCAATGGCAAACCTCCCATGGAAACTCTTGCACCCAGACTAGACCAAGTCAAGTCACCTTGACCAGTTGAATTCAGGGATAGATCTCGGACCTGGGAGAGCTGAGCCAATCAGAGATCATGGAGACTCATGAAGAGCTTTCACAAACACCCCCAAAGGGAGCCAACACTCAGCGCTGAGTGTGTTACGATGCTACAGGCTTTGGACACTCAGCAATGAGTGTAGTGTCCCGCTGGAGCACAACAGATGCTCAGTGAGGAAGCTTGGGAACCCACGCTGTAGTCGACGGACTCTCATATGGGAGGATGGCCAACTCACTCACATGTATATAAGGATCTGAGAATGCACACAGATGAGATAGAAATGTCATCAAATCACTAACACATCTGACCGAACACAAGATCACCGAGCAACTAGCAACACTCAGCACTGAGTGTTGATACTTGACAGTTGTACTCGAAGCTTCCAACCACTGCGCTACACTCACCACTTGATATTATCTCACCGTGGCCAACTCTTTGACATTGTAGTCCAGACCGACCACTCATGGGACTTAGGAACCACTGGACATTCTCCCAAGATCACAACTTAGGAAACATAGCACTGAGTCTAAACACTCAGTGCTGAATGTCGTAAGTCATATCTGAGTGTTGAATAACTGACGCTGCCTTTGCACATAAGTCGACGTCTTAGCCCTATTTTCTATTAACTGGCTTCATGTTCGGTCAGGGCGCAAGCGAGCGCGTGGTCGTACCTTCCGGTGACCTGGCTTCTCGGTTCAGGGCGCAGCCAGGAACGCAAGAGTCGGCAACCGTAATTGAATGTATTGGAAGCAGCGGTCAGGTACTGCCGCCGCTCATCATCACGAAAGGCAAGCGCCACACCGTCGGAGAACAGCAGCAAATGCAAGGCATTCTGGCCTCGTGCCACTTCTTGAAGTCCAACAACAGCTGGACCAACAGCGAGCTTGCCTCTGAGTGGCTGGAAAACATCTTCGATCCACACACCAGGCTGTCGAAGCCATCAGAATGGCGTCTGCTCATCATCAACAGCCACCGCTCCCACATGTGTCAGGCGTTTTGTGATGTTGCATGGTTGCAAAACATCCTTCTGTTTCTGCTGCTGCCTCACACCACACACATCATGCAGCCACTGGACATCTCGATCTTCGGTCCATTGACAGTCGCTTATCACCGCATCGTCAACACTGCCGCGGAACACATGGACGCTGTCGACAAGGTGCAATTTGGAACCTTCTACACCCAGGCACGGGAGAAGGTTCTGACGCAGTCAGCCACCCAGAAAGCCTTCTCGGACTCTGGAATCAGTCTCGATCCAAGTCCAGAGAAGGTTCTGCGACATCTACCCAGTGGTTCTACGCCAACCGGAGCTTCTAGAATGCCACTCCAGGAACTCCTGTCCCACGCTCAGCTTCAGCTTTCAATGCCACACTTGACGCCACACTCAACACCCACGCTCAGGAACCTGGCTCACATGATGCACAGACCCTCAAATGCACGCTTCAACAAACAAATGCCGTGGCGCAGGCTTCTATTGCAGTTCTAGAAGCTGAGGTCAAGATGCTCCAAGTTCAACAGAAGCAAAAGAGTAAAACGGCAGTGACAGTGGGACAGAAGGTGGCAACGGGCAATCAAAGGGTGTTGTCAAAGGATGTGCTGATCACCTGAGAGTTTGCCAAGCGCAAGCTGGTGGCGAAAGGGCCGGGAAAGTTGAGGAGGACACAAGGAAACCGCCAGTACAAGGAGGAGGAGGTCATAGCAGTGCCTTCTGCTGCAGTCGATGATCACGATGACGCTTCAGAGGATGGCAACAAAGACCTTTTGGCGCCACCAACGACACCCTCTCCACCACCAACACACAGTTTCCTGGACGAGCTTGACGACGGCAAGCCTCTCAGCACCATCAAAGATGATGACCCCGGCGGCTTTGGATTCTTCGAGACCCTTCCTGTTCCTGGACCATCCCGCATCAGGTGTTGATTCTGTTTTGTCTCTCATGTACCATAGCTTCTCACGATCATGCAATGGTAGTTTTGTCTCCTCATGATCAGGCACAGGCCAAGCTCACGATCACAACAAGTACTACCATCAGACTTCAAATTAAGCTCAAAAAACGCGTCGGTACTACAGCTGCGTCGGAAATACATCGATTACGTTAACTTAACTGAACTCAATCTCAATTCGTCAAAACCGTGCACGAAATCTGCTTGTCATGTGTATCCAAAAACTTTGCGAGCAAGTTGGAAAGTGAGGCGAGACTAGAGTACATGCGATGAAGATCAAACGTGACGAGAAGGCAAGAATGCTGTGCGGAACGACTGAAACCAGACGGCTTCTTAACGAGACCACTGCTTTCCGCCCTTGTTGCCTGTCGCATTCGCACCCGATTTGCGGAAATGATCCTTGCCGCCGCCGTTCTGGTGGTTTCTGCGGTAGTAGGCCCTCCTGTCGCTCTGCTGTCGCTTGGGGTTGATCTCGTCGTCTCCACCCTCACCCTCTCCATCCGCGTCCACCTCCTTCCTCTTGCCGCCGCTGCTGCTCGACGCGGACGCCTTCAACCCGGTGCCAATGGTAATGTTGACCTTGGGCGGCACGGCGAATCCGTAGGCCTTGGCGACCTTGGCGAGGTCGAGCTTGTGGATGTCAAAGATGCGCTTGAGCGAGTACGAGCCGTACGCCTGGAGGTAGGAGCGGTAGCCGTCGCGCGCCGACTGGTGCAGGTAGTAGTTCTTGTTGATGAGCTTCTCAAGCTGGCCCTGCACGTTGGCCACCTTATCCGACGGGAACGTGTACTCGTTGAGCGGCACTTTGGCCACCTTGAGGAAACGCAGGAAGCCGAGCTCGGTGGGGAGCAGGAAGAGGAGCGACTTGCCGCTGTTGCCCGCACGCGCGGTACGGCCGACGCGGTGGATGTAGTCGCGCGGGTCATCGGGCGGGTCGAACTGGATGATCCAGTCGACGCTGGGGATGTCGAGACCTCGTGCCGCCACGTCTGTGCAGAGAAGGGTGCCGCTGGGCGCGTTGCAGTATTCGAAGAACGTGTTGGTGCGCTTCTGCTGCTTCTGCTTGCCGTGCAGGTCGAGCACGGGCACGTCGATGAAATTGAGCAGATCCGAGTGGTACTTGACCGAGTTGCACGAACTCATGAAGACGATGATCTTCTTGCCGGCGTTCTTCTTGAGGAAGGTGAAGAGGAGCAGGAAGCGACGGTCCGAGTCGCAGACCACGTAACCCTGCTCGAGGCGCGACACGGTGCTGGCCGCAAGATCTGCGTGCACGTTGATGTAGAGCGGGCCCGGTCGAAGCGAGATGCGCGCCAGGTCCTGCACCTTGGTGGTCTGGGTTGCCGAGAAGAGCATGCTCTGTCGGTTGCCGTTGGGCAGGATCTTGACGATCTGTCGCATCTCGTCCTCGAAACCGATCTCGAGAATACGGTCAGCCTCGTCGATGCAGAGCGCCTTGAGGTTGGAGAACACGAAGCCCTTGGTGTTCTGGAGGTGGTCGAGCAGACGACCGGGCGTAGCGACGATGAGGTTGACGCCCTTCTGCAGCTTGTCTGCCTCTGCACGTCGGTTGGCGCCGCCCATGATGATGCCGAAGGTCTGGTGGTGGTGCGCCATGAGCTCCTTGGCGACACCAAAGATCTGGAGTGCGAGTTCACGCGTGGGCGAGATGATGATGGCACCGGTTCCGTTTCTTGGCTTGAACTTGAGCCTGTGGAGCATCTCGATGGCAGGGATGAGGAACGACAGCGTCTTTCCTGAACCGGTCTGGGCGGCACCGAGGACGTCCTTGCCCGCCATGAGGGGCGGAATGCAGCGCGCCTGGACCTCGGTCATGGTCTTGAAGCCCATGGCATCGATGGCTTTGCGTGTTGGCTCCGAGAGGTCGAGTGTGGAGAAAGGCTGACGCTCGGCAGCGGGTGTGCTTGAGGAAGAAGACGAGGATGCCTTTGCCTTGGCAGCGGACGAGGACTCGGCAGCGGCGACATCAGCAGCCAGCTGCGAGGCGAGCTGGGCCTCGGCGTCCACGTCGTCGTTGTTGTGAGGCGCCATGGCTAGCAAAGGGTGCGTGGGTTGAGGTTGCGGCCAGGCGGTGTGGTTAAAAGGTGAGATTATCTCCTTATGATTGTGATCGTTGCTGTGCGGTAGAAAAGAGGAGTCAGGATGATGGCAAGAGAAAGAGAGGACGATAGCAAAGAGTGGAGAAAACGATTCCGAAGAGGAAGGAAGCCTTGCCTTTTTTTTGCGCCTCTGTCGAACCCTCTTGAAATTTTCGTGCTCGCCGATGTTTCGAAAAAAAATTGGCTCACAAGAAAGTCTGCCAAGGCACCTCAGCAGTCTTGTTTCTTCGAGAACTTCCGAGTTCCGAGGAGTCAAACCTGAGGAGACTTTTTTTTTGGCCAAATTTTCTTCAGAGACAGGGTTTGCTGTGGAGAGTTTTTCGCAACGCTCGTTTCTTCTGGCAGAACTCAGTCAAGCAGTGCGACCTTCTCTTGTCGGGCAGAGCTGTTGTTCTTTCTTCGCTCATCACCAACGGTCGACCCCTGTCATCATCTACCTCAGACGTCGGTATCCGGCGCAGACTGTACAGTCATGCCTTCGAAAGTGACCAAAAAGGCCGTTGCGCCTGTCAACGGCAAGGCAGCAACCACGTCAGCAACGCCGTCCGATGCCGAGCCAAACTCGAAGAGGAGAAGGGAGCAGTCCGCCAGCAACACCAACGCAGCGCAGGCTTCATCCTCCAACACTCGCGCTTCTCGCAAAATCGCATCGCAGAACCGACTGTTTGCGCCCTTCCGTGCTCTTGGTTTGATCAGCAATGACGTTCCTTTTGCGCTTCAGACCAGGTTTGGTGGCAAGGACGCTACGACCCCGGACGTCAATGTCATCACCTGTCTGGGCGACAGCTGGGCCATGTGGGATGCAGAGAGGATGACGCTTCTCTTCGTGTCGACGTCTCTTCCGGCGCCCATCTCGTCACTCGTGATCTCGCTCAGCCCAGATACTGTCCTGGCTGCAGCGGGCACCAAGGTGTACCGTTTCAAGCGTGGAAAGGTGGACGCCGTATACGACACGGTCGATCATCTGATGGCTCAGTTCGACAAGCCCAACGGACGGCAGATAAGCGAAGAGGAGGACGATTCAGACTCGGATTCGGACTCAGCCTCGAGCATGTCGAATGGATTGGTTGAAGCGCAGGGCGGAGAGGGAACGCAGCTTTCTTCATTGATCGTTTTCGGAGACACGATCGTGGCACTCTCCTCGGACGGCCGCAGCGTCTTCATCTGGTTGATCGCCGGCACGGACCTGATCCGACGCATCGATCTGCCCGCTGACTTTGTGGCGAGCTCGCTTCTTCATCCCGCCACGTATCTGAACAAAATCCTCATCGGCTCCACCGACGGTCAGCTGGCACTCTGGAACATCCGAACAGGCTCGCTCGTCCACGCTTACGAAACAGACCGACTGCGCGCTTCTGCAGCGGCTTCCAACCCGGGCATCTCGTCTGCTGCCATCGTCAACCTCACTCAGTCGCCCGCCGTCGACGTCGTCGCAGTGGGCTACGCCGATGGTCACGTTCTGCTGCACGACATTCGCCTCGACGAGAGCCTCTTCTCGATTCACGCGTCTGGTGGTCTCTCTTCCGGATCCATCTCGTTCCGTTCCGATGGCAAGCAGCATTCGGTTGCGATCGCCACCAACTCGGGAAACATCAGCATCTTCGACCTTGAGCCCGCTTCAGGCTCTGGTCCCAGTTCCGCCAACACCAACGGTCCCAGATTGACCTACTCCATTCAGGAGGCGCATGACGGTGCCGTCGGAAGTATCGAGTTCGTTCCTGGTCAGCCCCTGCTCATCTCGTCCGGTGGCGACAACAGCTGCAAGCAATGGTTCTTCGAGTCGGCCTCCATGCCTCCGCGTCTCCTGAAAGCACGTTCGGGTCATCACCAACCACCGCATCTCATTCGCTACTACGGCCAAGACGGCAAAGAGATCTTGTCTGCGGGACGTGACCGTTCCATTCGCAGCATCTCCGTCGTCAGAGATTCACGCTCGCACGAACTCAGCCAGGGCGAGCTGCAGAAGAAGAGCAACCAGCTCTCGGTCGCCATCTCGTCGCTCAAGCTTCCCGCCGCCAGCTCGCTCTCGTTCAGCTTGACTCGCAGCCGTGACTGGGATGACGTGCTCACTACACACCAGGGCCGACAATTCGCCAACACCTGGACGGCCAGGGACAAGAGGATGGGCAAGAAGCCGCTGGCTGCATCCGCGGACCGCAAGATCATGGCCGAGGCGAGGACCGCCTGTGTCAGCGCCTGCGGCAATTTTGGCCTGATCGGCAACTCGGAGGGTCTGGTGGAAGTGTACAACATGCAGTCGTACGCGCACAGGAGGACGTTCGACACTCGACCTCTCGACCCCATGGGACCGGCAAAGGCCAAGGAGTTCCCAGCGGGCTCCAAGAAGGCGCAGACGATACTCAATGCTCGCGTCAAGGGCTCTGCTGTCACAGGCGTCGCCACAGATGCGCTCAACCGCTTCGTGGTCATCAGCACCATGGACGGCAAGCTCTCGTGGTACGATTTCACTTCCACCGAGCTGCTGCACCGCATCTCCATCTCCACCTCGGGCATCTCGTCGATTCAGCTTCACCGAGACTCGAACTTGCTCCTCGTTGTCTCGGACGACTTGGTGCTAAGGCTCGTCGATATCGAGACGCGCCGTGTGGTGCGAGAGTTTGTCGGCTTCTGCGGTCGTATCCTCGATGCCTGCTTCAGCAACGACGCCCGCTGGATCCTTACCACCTCGATGGACGCCGTCATCCGCACGTTTGACATTCCCTCGGCGCGTCTCGTGGATGCCTTCAAGGTGGCCAGCATCGCCACTTCGGTCACCTTTTCGCCGACGGGTGACTTTTTGGCCACCGCACACGTTGACAGTGTCGGCATCTACCTATGGGCCAACAAGACGCAGTTCTCGCCTGTCGCTTTGCAGGGACTCGACGAGATGGCCGAAGTGGTGGATGAAGACGAAGCGGCAGTCGCTGTGGCTCTGCCGACCGTGCAGGGAGATATCGAAGATGCGGCTCTTGCCGAGTTCTCAGAGTCGATGCTGCAGGTGGCCGAGCCGGAACTGCAGCGTGTCTACACCTCGCCGCCGCAATTGGTCGACCCTTCGCGTGAGCAAGGTGGACTGGTGACGCTCTCGACCATGCCGCGCGCCCGCTGGATGACGCTGATCAACCTCGACACGATCAAGCTGCGCAACAAGCCCAAAGCGGCGCCTCAGAAGCCAGACGCGAAGCGAGCGCCCTTCTTCCTGCCCCAGACTGTTTCTGGTGTCGACTTCAGGTTTGACCCCACCGCCCCTGTTGCCAACGAGGACGGCGAAGCTCGAGCCGAGGGGGAGAGGTCCAACATCTTCTCCTCGGGCGGCATCAGCTTCAAGACCGAGTTCCAAGAGCGCCTGGAAGCGGCTGTCGAGAAGGACGACGTCTCGGGCTTCTTCCTGTACCTCGAGACGCTCTCGACGCCGCAGCTGGATCTCGAGATCCGATCGCTCACGTCGACCGACGACCTGGTGGCGTTCCTGACCATGCTGCTCAAGCGTCTCCAGCAGCACCGCGACTTTGAAGCGGTGCAGGCTCTGCTGGCCACGCTGCTCAAGCTGCACACCGACTTGATCCTGCAGACGTTCAACCCGGAGAGCGGCAAGGAGGGCGACGAGGGTCACGACGACGACGACGAGCTCGAGGACGAGGATGATTTTGCAGCTGTCGATGCCAAGGAGGTCAAGAGGCTCAAGGGCGTGATTCGAAAGCTGATCCGCGCACAGGTGGCCGAGAGCAACCGACTCAACGGCCTGTTGGACCACTGTCTTGGCACTCTGGCCTTCTTGCGCGGCCTGCCCATGACCTGATGTCGCCGCTGGAATGTATCGTAGCGCAGTCGCAATGCAATGCTGCCTAAGTTTCTCCGCCGTTGTTCTGCCTGACCTTTGCCGGAAAGACTTCGTCCGAGATCACGCACTGCATTCACAGTTGTGCATGTCAGGGAAGCAATGAAAATGAGAGAGCCTATAAAAGTACATGATGAGCAGTCACGGAGCCGTTTGAAAAGACATTCAAGCCGAAGCGGCTGGCGGTGCACTCTGGTCAGCAGCCGACTGGTCAGCAGCGATCGCCTTGGTGAGCGCAGCGCGCTTGGCCAAATAGCCGCGGTTGCGGGGCGACGAGTACCACACGAGGTCCTTCTTGTTGATCGGATCGGCGGGACGGGGTAGGATCTTGCCGGCAAACTTGTGCGGCTTGACGAGCGCCCTCAGGCTGAGCGGCGTGTAGTAGCGGCACTCGACGCTTCCGCCGGCGGCCTCGATGGCGGCGATGGCGGACTGCGAGGCGCGCGAGACGACGAGGTTGACGGGCGACGCGAGATGCGGTGCGCCCTCGCCGAGGATCTTGACGCCGTCCTTGAGCGAGTGGATGCAGCGCGTCTCGTAGAGCTCCTTGGCGGTGATGGGACGCGACGGGTCGAGCAGGCCGCGGTTGATCCAGTGCTGGATCTTGTCCAGGTTGACCGCGACGTATGTTTGACCGTGACTGTGGGGAAAGCAAGCAGTGAAGATGGTCAGTACTGCAACGGCTTTGAGCAGAGTGCGAACGAGATTGACGAAACACTTACACGTTGTTGAAGCCGCGCTTGGGGTAACGACGAGTGAGAGGAGACTGACCACCTTCGAAACCGGGCACAGGCTTGCCGTTACCGGCTCTCGCCTTCTGACCCTTGTGACCTCGGGTACTCGTGCCACCGCGGCCGGAAGAGGGACCACGACCCAGTCGTTTGCGCTAGGAGATGGCGTAAAGAATCAAAGTCAGCACAAAGGGTGTTCTGCAACAGGTTGAACCTGGCTACCCGAAAGTCGACTTACGTTCTTGGTGGGCTGACCAGGCTGGAGGTTTCCGAGTCGAATGGGCGCAGATGCGGGTGTAGCGTATGTGCGTGCTGAGAGACGGAACGACGAAGATGCGACTGGAACGGCGAGCCTAGCCGGCTGTCGAACCGCCATGCGCGTGGCCTGCGAGCCCGAAGACAGGCTGAGTCTCGCGAGAGAGCGAGTGAGGGATGCTGCCGACATGCTGTGTGTATCGAGTGTGAAGTGAGAGAATGAGGTGCTCTCGAGAGGTGCTGCTCGACGTTGACAGCTGGAGATGATGAGGAGCCGGTAGATGACTGAGGAGGAGGAGACGAGGTCCAGTTCTTCTCGAATCGCCAACTTTTTTTTCAGTTGCGCTGCTGAGGGCGAATCGGGGATTTGGGACTGCCCCGATTTCATTTCGCTCCCGATCCAGAATTATTTGCTGAGGCGGAACAACGACCGGAAATTGGCCCAATCACAAAAATGAAGCGATGCCGTCGTTTCGCTCGACTCAGCACCATGCCTCTCCTCTTCCGAAGGTATATATTCAGCGCGCAGCTCCACCTGATGCTCCCTGCAGCCGTCAGCCTTTTTTTTTTCTCTTTTTTTTNTTTTTTTTTTTTTGTTCTTGTTTTTCATTTTCTCCTCTTTCTCCTCTCTCTGCGTCGTGCTCGTGCTGCACCTCTGGCTACGCACCTCAACGCGTTGTGACGAGCGAGCTGTCAAGAAGGAAGAAAGCGCAGATCTCTCGAGGATATATATTCGCCGTACCTCTTGGCACGAATCCGCCTGCAGCTCGACGCCAAAAAAATTCCGCCTCTGCCAAAAAAAACACACGCGAGAGCACAGCAACGCCATCCAACATCATCCGGATTTCGCCGCTCC
This sequence comes from Sporisorium reilianum f. sp. reilianum, assembly GCA_900162835.1. Taxonomy (NCBI): domain Eukaryota; kingdom Fungi; phylum Basidiomycota; class Ustilaginomycetes; order Ustilaginales; family Ustilaginaceae; genus Sporisorium; species Sporisorium reilianum. The sequence goes on along the minus strand of LT795065.1, from coordinate 370,761 downwards.
ACACTCGGCGTGTGAGGGCCATCGACAATCTTGACGCAGTCTCAAGCTGGTCGCGACCAACGGATCATCACTACGAGCTCAGTCAGTCGCGTTCTTGCTTGACGTGTAGACGACTGCTGCTGCTGCTGCTGCTGCTGCGTCGCTGTCGTCGTCAGTCGACTCTACTACCGGTCTCGCGACGCGTGCCTGCTTCGGCCACGTGCTGAACCGTCAAGATGGCCGCGACAAGGCTCGACCGACTCGTGTCGCTGCTCGACACTGGATCGACTCCCGCCATCCGTGCCACCGCCGCCAAACAGCTGGGTCAGATCGCAGCAGTGCGCATCCGAGGTCAGAGCACCGCACAGCATGCCGCCGCTCATCCGCGACCACCACCCAAGGCCGACTCGTCGACGCAGTCCAACTACAACATCGGCTCGGGCACATCCACTCCGGCCATCGATCCCGAGGCAGACGGTCTGGTCAAGTCGGAAGAGGCCTCCTCCTCGTCGACAAAGCAGAGCGCCAAATTCGGCACGTCCGCCCAGATCAATAAGCAGCACAACTTCACCGGCCCTTCCGTCGATGACCAGCTCGGCATCTACCGAGGCACCGACGGCGACTGGGATGAGATCACGTCGTATCTCGCCCGAGTCGTGCCCTTCCTTCGCTCCAAGAGCTGGGACACCCGTGTAGCTGCTGCGCTTGCCATCGAGAGCATCTGCCACGCTGCGGGCATCTGGGATCCAGACATTCAACCCTCCAAGCCAGGCGAGAGCTCCAAGTCGGCCCTCACCGACCAAGACGAAGATGCAAAGGACGAAAAGCCAGATCTCTCCGAGCTCCTCGCGACCGAATCGCTTCTCACCTTTGATGCCTTCTCCCTGCCCACCGTCCTCTCCACGGGCACCAAGCTCCTTTCCTCCGCTGGCAAGGAATTCGAACAGGCCTCGCTCGCGGCTGGCTCCGACCGGCTGGCTCAGGCGAAAAAGGATGTGGTCAGCAAACTCGGCCTCGGCTTTGGTCTCGACGAGATGGACATTGGCATGGACGTAGAAGCCGAACTCAAGACAGGCGAATCCACCTCCACCTCTTCCATCCCACGATCCTCTCAGGGAAGCGTAGACTGGAGGACAGCGGCGGGTGGCGCATCCAAATCCAAGCTCCCGCCTCCTCGCTTCGCCGCAGCTGCCTCGCCCACCGCCTCCTCCCTCCCACCACCGCGCTTCGCCAACAATGGAGCTCCTCCCTCGCCCTCCCCCATCACCCCCACCTTCGCCTCCGCCGCTACCGCACCTTCGCCATCGCCAGCACCCGCCGCGTCCGGTTCCGAGACACCCGCAGACGACATCGACATGAGCAAGCTCAGCGCGAGAGAACGCAACGCGCTCAAGAGGAAGCGCAAGTTGGAAGGCAAGACCGGTGCTTCAGAGGCCAAGACGCGCGTGATCGACACCTCAGAAGTGGCATCCCCGAATGCAGCTGCGGGTCTTCGTGTCAAGACGCCCTCTGGTGCATTCGCCCAGACGCCAGCTACCCCCGTCAACGCCGAAGCGGCTGGTGAGTACCTCTCTGCCGGTCCTCCGCCTGTTCCCAAACACCCCGCAGGTGGTCCGGGTTCCATGCCTGCTGTGACCGGCAGCGTCTCGACTCCCACTCCCATCGGCGACGTGCCCGGTTCCCCGGCCGCCGCGTCGTCTCCAGCTGCAGGCGTTGCTACTCCGACCACGTACACCTCTTCCGCCAACCCTTTCCAGGTCCGACCCGGCGAGTGGCCCTTCCGCCTCGTCGTCGACACGCTCAGCGTCGATCTCTTCAGCCCCACCTGGGAGACGCGTCATGGCGCAGCTCTCGGTCTCAGAGAGCTTCTCAAGACCCAAGGCTCGGGCGGCGGCAAGGTTCAGCTCGCTTCCAAGCAAGACAACGCCAAGATGCACAAGGCGTGGTGCGACGACATGTCGATCAAGCTTCTCTGCGTCTTTGCGCTCGACCGTCTCGGTGACTTTGTCTTTGACCAGGTCGTTGCACCCGTGCGCGAGACAGCGAGCCAGACATTGGCGTGTCTCATGCCCCACATGCCCGAGTCTTCCATCCTGTCTGTACACAGCGTTCTCCTGCAGATGATCCGCCAAGATCACGCTGCAGAGGGGGCCGCCACCGACTTCAATGCTGGATTCGCAGCCAAGCGAGGCAAGAAAGGCTACGTGTGGGAAGTGCGTCATGCGGGTCTACTCGGTCTCAAGTACGAGGTGGTCGTCAAGAAGGACCTGCTCATGTCTTCTGCTGTCGTCGAGAGCGAGCCTGTCCACGTCAAGAAGGAGGAGCAGGACCCCAAACCTCTCGGTGAAGAAGACGCAGTCCTCGACACAGGCAAGATGCTGCGCGACGTGGTCGAGGTGGCCATTCTCGGCCTCAAGGATGACGACGACGACGTGCGTGCGGTAGCTGCCTCTGCATTGGTGCCCATCGTCGATGTTATCCTCCAAAAGCTGCCCGGCGAGGTCGGCAGGCTCCTGGACCAGCTGTGGGATTGCCTTGGTGATCTCAAAGACGACCTTGCTAGCAGCACCGGCGGCGTCATGGACCTCCTGGCCAAGCTCGTCGAGCACCCCGGCATCGTCATCCATCTCCGAGCCGAAGCACAAGAGCAACGCGCTTTGTCGCTTCTGATCCCACGCCTCTTCCCCTTCTTCCGTCACACCATCACCAGCGTGCGTCTGTCGGTGCTCAATGCGCTGCGCGTCTTCCTCACGGTCCCGTCTCTGCCCAAGGACTGGATCGACGAGCGGGTCTTGCGACTCCTGTTCCAGAACCTCGTTGTTGAAGAAAAGCTGCCCATCCGCCGCGCCAGTGCCGATGCCTGGGCGCATGCACTCGCTCACGTTGCCGGAGACTCGGCCAACGTGCAGAAGCTGCTGGGCCCCTACGTCGTCAACTTCTTCCGGATCATCATGACGCCGCTTGGCTCGCCCATCGACTTTTCGCTTTTCTACAGCGCCTCGTTCGGCACCAGCAGCCACGCCGATGTGAACCGACACAACGTGGACAAGGGCATCCTGACGCAGGATCTGTCGCTCGTCGGCGTCGATGCTGTGATCCGCGGTCGACTGAGCGCTGCCGAGGCGCTCGGATGCGCCATGGCCCGCTTTCCCCGTGCGGATGATGAAGCGGCGTTCGGTGATGTTCTGCATGAGTATCTTGAATCGACGTCGGCGCTGCAAAAGTGCTTGGCAGCAGCCATCATACAGGAATGGGCTCAGGCGTGCGCCGGCCTCGGCGTCGATCTCAAAGATTCCAGCGCGGTCGTGGCCGGCATCGCTGGCAGCCTCATCAGCGTGCTCGAGACACCTGCGCCACCCACGTATGCCGAGATGACCGTGATGCTGCAGCGCATTCAGGCCGAGTGCCAGGGTCTGTACAACTCGTTCCAGCGGGACGCCAAGGTGGCCAAGGCCAAGATCCCAGCGCTTCCCACCACAGTTGATCCGCTCGGCATGCTGGTCGACGCCTTCACCATCGACACGGCCAAGGACGTTGCGCAGAATGGATTCGAGACGCTCCTGTCGCAGGCCGGCTCCAAGGTCAAAAAGGCAGCTCTGCCGCTACTCGAAGATCGTCGGCGCAAGCTCATCGCGTCGATCGGCTTCTACCAGGCCAACAAGGAGAAGCAGGACACACAGGTGTTTGCGTCCATCGCAGGCGCCGTCATCTCGCTCAAGATGCTCCCGCCCAAGCTCAACCCGGTCATCCGCAGCGTCATGAACAGCGTCAAGTTTGAGGAGAACGTCGACCTTCAGGTGCGCTCGGCACGCTCGGTGGCCAAGCTGATCGAGTACTGCGTCTCACCCGCCGCCAAGTCGAACCCGAGCGACAAGATCGTCAAGAACCTGTGCGCGTTTGTGTGCCAAGACACGACGCGCGTCGCCATCTTTGCGGCGAGCAAGGACGCGCGCGAAGGCATCCTCAGCATGAACGAGCCCGCCGTCGTCCCCAAGGGGCCAGGTAGGACGAGCACCAAGGACGAGCCCGTCGAGTCCGAGGAGGTGCTGCAAGGCAAGCTGATCCATCGCGGTGCTGCTGCTGCGCTGGCCCAGCTGGCCGACCTGTTTGGCGAGAAGCTGTTCGAGGCGGTGCCCATGCTGTGGCAGTGCATGAGCAGTTCTCTGCTTAGCACGTTTGGCTCGACAGCAGCAGAGGCTGACTCGCTGATCGCAAAGCAGGACGACCTCGGTCAGGGTATTCTGGATGCCTGCGCGGTGCTCGACGTCAACTTGCCCAACCTCAGAGGCAGCCTTTGCGACAAGGTGTTCGAGCTGCTTCCGGCGCTGACACTCGCGATCCAGAGCGAGTTTGCTGTCATCCGTTCAGCGGCCGCCAAGTGTTTTGCGGTGGTCGCCAGCTGCCTTACAGAGGTGGCGCTCAAGCACGTCGTCGAGCAAGTGGTGCCGCTCATCGGCGACGCAGCCTCCATCACCAACCGCCAAGGCGCGGCCGAGCTCGTCTACCACACGGTGCAGCAGCTCGACCTCAAGATCCTGCCGTACGTCATCTTCCTCATCGTGCCCGTCCTCGGACGCATGAGCGACAACGACGAAAAGGTGCGCCTGGTGGCCACCAACACGTTTGCCTCGCTGGTCAAGATGGTGCCGCTCGAAGCGGGGCTTCCGGATCCACCTGGGTTTTCGGACGATCTGCTGCAGCGCCGAGAGACGGAGCGCAAGTTCCTCATGCAGCTGCTCGACGGGTCCAAGGTCGAGCCGTACCGCATCCCGGTCAAGATCAACGCCAAGCTGCGCAAGTATCAGCAAGACGGCGTCAACTGGATGGCGTTCCTGGCCAAGTATCAGCTGCACGGCATCCTGTGCGACGACATGGGTCTCGGCAAAACGCTCCAGTCGATCTGCATCTTGTCCTCGAAGCACCACGAACGCGCCAAGCGCTACAAGCTCACGCAGGCGGCCGACGCCAAGCCGCTGCCGAGCCTGATCATCTGCCCGCCCACACTCACGGGCCACTGGTGCCACGAGATCAAGCAGTACGCCAACAATCTGCGGCCGCTGCTCTATTCGGGTCTGCCCGCCGAGCGTGTGCGTCTGCAGGCCGAGATCGCGCGCTACGACGCCGTCGTCATGTCGTACGACGTGGTGCGCAACGACATTGCGGCGCTGTCGCAGATCTCGTGGAACTACTGTATTCTGGATGAAGGGCACGTGATCCGCACCGCCAAGACCAAGACGACCAAGGCGGTCAAGCTGCTGCGCGCCAACCACCGGCTGCTGCTGTCCGGCACGCCGATCCAGAACAACGTGCTCGAGCTGTGGTCACTGTTCGACTTTCTCATGCCCGGCTTCCTGGGCACCGAGCGTAGCTTCCACGAGCGCTTTGGCAAGCCCATCATCGCGTCGCGCGACGGCAAGCTCAGCAGCAGGGAGCAGGAGGCCGCGGCGCTGGCGCTCGAGGCGCTGCACAAGCAGGTGCTGCCGTTCCTGCTGCGGCGGCTCAAGGAGGACGTGCTGGACGATCTGCCGCCCAAGATCATCCAGGACATCGAGTGCGATCTGGGCGACATCCAGAAGCAGCTGTACGACGACTTTAGCAGAGAGCAGAACGAGGACGAGGCCGAGGCGTTTGCCGGCTCCGCGGCGAGCGCGGCGGCGGCGGCGGGAGGCAGGGAGCCGAGCGCGGACAAGCAGCACGTGTTCAAGGCGCTGCAGTACATGCGCAAGCTGGTCAACCACCCGTCGCTCGTGCTGACGGACGACAATCCGAAGCACGTGGCGATCAAGCAGAAGCTGGCCAAGGGCGGTGGGTCGCTCAACGACATTGCGCACTCGCCCAAGCTGCAGGCGCTGCGCCAGCTGTTGCTGGACTGCGGCATCGGGCATGGCGGTGGCAGCCAGGCTTCGGGCAGTGCAGGTGCGCCGTCGGAGCTGGTGGGGTCCGAGGAAAACGCCGTGTCGCAACACCGCGTGCTCATCTTCTGCCAGCTCAAGCAGATGATCGACATTATCCAGCGCGACCTCTTCGCCGCACTCATGCCCTCGGTCTCGTACATGCGGCTCGACGGCTCGGTCAGCGCCGAGAAACGCCACTCGATCGTGCAGACGTTCAACGCAGACCCGTCGATCGACGTGCTGCTGCTCACCACGCAAGTCGGCGGGCTGGGGCTCACACTCACGGGCGCCGACACGGTCATCTTTGTCGAGCACGACTGGAACCCGATGAAGGACCTGCAGGCCATGGACCGCGCGCACCGCCTCGGCCAGAAAAAGGTGGTCAACGTGTACCGCTTGATCACCAAGAACACGCTCGAGGCCAAGATCATGGGTCTGCAGCGCTTCAAGCTCAACGTGGCCAACAGCGTGGTGAACCAGCAGAATGCGGGCATGGACAGCATGGAGACCGAGCAGATCCTGGATCTGTTTGACGCGCAGGGTGGCGCTACGGCTGCGGGCAACGGTGTGGACGAGGCGGGCAAGAAGAAGGGCTTCGGCAAGCTGACGCAGAAGCAGATCCTCGAGGGCGCGCATCGGGGCCCGGAGAACGAGGAGCACGAGTATGGCGAGATGAGCGGGTGGCGGCCGGATGCGTAGCATTTGCTTCAGAAGCGCGGAATGACGACGATGTTGATGTCGTTCAGCGTGCTTTTGAGTTTGCGTGGGTGTGAAGCGTGCTCTGTGAGAGATTTGACTGAAGATTGTGATCACGCGCTGCTGACCGGAGTCACCGCTTGGCAGCCACGTTTCGAAGAGCTTCTTGGATGGACCGCACGCGTAGATGAACACGCGAGCGGTGGCGCTCGTAGCCAACAAGTCGTATCACACGCGCCGTATGCGCTTGGACGTCCTGCTCGACGGTGCGTGCTTGGCGTCTGGTGTGTGTGCTACCTCGACGTTGCGCTCGAGCGTCTTGCGTTTTGGCGCTGGGCCAGATGCTGCGTTTGCGTGCTTCTCCTCAGCTGTCGCCGTGGATGTCTTTGCTTGAGGTGTCGCAGTAACGGTCTTCTCTTCTTGCGCTCCCGCGTCGTCCGGGTCGTCCGGGTTGGAGTAGAACATGCTCCACGCGATGCGCTCCATCGCCCTCCCACTCTTCACCCCCTTGTCGCGCATCTCCTTGAGACACTCTATCGCCGCAACGTAAAAGCGCCTATAGAACGACCAGGAATACTCGACCTTGACGCGTGGGCCTAGCACATTGCACACGAGCTCGTCGCTCTGGAAGATGCCGCAATCGCACCACGCGGCGACGATGGCGGAGCTCGTGGCGGGGCCGACGCCGCGCAGCTCGGCGAGGATCTTCATGGTCCCCAGCACGGCGTCGAGCAGCTGTTGCGAGTTCGAGTCTAGGGAGAGGAGGGTGTGGGAGAGCAGGTGGGATGCTGCGCGGTGCAGGACGGCTGCGCATGTGGGTGCGCTGTTGGACGCGATGAGCGCAAGGAGCGTGGGGCGGTGCTTTTCGCGTGCGAGCTTCCACCGCATCACCTGCGTCAGTGCGCCCTTGTCCGCGATACCATTGCCCGATGTCTGCGCGGACAGAGTAGGCAGCGACTGGTACCATCCGTCGAGCGAGGCGAGGCTCTCGTTCCCCGCCGCCGCCCGCGTGCTCGATGCTGCTTTGCGTCTCAGCGCACACGCATAGCCCGCAACATAGCCCGCAGTCTGGCTCGGCGTCAGCGCATCCACCCGCTCCAGCGTCCCCCGCACCGCAGGTACCATACTCCGCCTTGACGTGCAAGCCCCCACGAGCCGCTTCACGGTGCACACAATGTGACAGCGTGATGTACTGTAGTGAGGAGGTCAGAAGACACCTTTGCAGCCCCGCAGTCCCGCTGTCCGTGCATTTTCTCCCCGCCAAGCCAACTCCGCAACCCGAAAAAACCTTCACACCATACAAAGCAAACCGAACGCAAAGCTAGTATTGACAAGAAGCGAACCACAAAACCACGCCAAACACCAGCAAAGAACGGAGGAAGAAGCATCGGCCAAACGAGTGTATGTACGGAACCACGAGGACCACTTTTCATCTAAGCCTACATGCCCAGATCCGGCAACAAATAAGCGCGCGCGTCCTTCTTTTCGATGACCAGACCGTGGGCGTACTGCACCGCCCTCCTGACCAACGACCTGCGCACGTTGCCGTTGCTCTGGCCGCAGTTGCCCGGCCTCGTGCAGATGACCGCAACAATGATGGCCGCAATGACAATGACGAGAATCACGAGGATCCAGAAGCAGATCCACCTCTTCTTGCGCGCCTTGCGCGCCGAGTCGACCGCCTTGTTCGTGTGCTGCAGGCCCTGGTTCATGTCGGTCTCGACCTGTGCGCCCTGCTCCTGGATCACATTCAGCGCATCGTCCTGCTCGTCGACGAGGATCGACATCTCGTTGAACAGCTGCGCGAGCTCCGTGATGGTACGCTCGATGCGCTTGATGTCCTCGTGGCGCTCCTGCACCTCGCGCAGCGCGCCCTTGGCCTCGCCGTGTCGATTCGAGTTGAGCAGCGCCTGCGAAAAGATCTGGCCGTTCTGGTCGTCGTCGAGCGCCGCCTTGATCTCCTGCTGCGTCGCGTCGGGCTTGACGATGCGGAACTGGCGCTCGGCACGCGCGCGGTACTTTTGGCGGTAGCTCTGCTCCACCTGCTGGTAGCGCTGGATGGACTCCTTGAAGCGGTTCTTGACCGCGCCGATCTGCGTGTTGCGCACGTTCCTGTCGCCGCCGGCGGGGACACGCTTGGTCTGCGACTCGAGCAGCTTGATGCGGTTCTTGACGCCGTTGGTGAGCGACGACGTCTGCTGCTGGATGCTGGCGAGCTGCTGTTCGGCGTACTGGGCCGACGCCTCGTCCATGTTGTTGAGCGAGCGCGAGTGGAGGTCCGAGATCTTGTTGACGTTTTCATCGATCAAGCGGATGGTGTCCTGGATCTCCGAGATGTCGGCGAAGAACGAGTTCATGTCGCCGGCGGGCTTCTCGGTGGCCACGCTCTGCATCTCGTACGAGTTGGGAGCGGGCGCAGCGGCGGCACCTCCAGCGGCGGCATAGCCTGTGGGTTGCGCTTGCGGCATCTGTCCGTATCCCGTGGATTGAGGAGCGGCGTATCCAGCCTGGTCGTATCCATATCCTGCCGCCTGCTGCTGCTGTGGTTGTTGTTGGGGCTGAGCATAGCCGCCCTGCACACCGCCGTGCTGCTGTGTCGGGTACGAGTGGTCGCCGTAGCCGTTGTTGCCTCCGCCATAACCTCCGTATCCACCGGCTTGTTGGGCCTGTAGAGCGATGCGAGCCAAGAAACGAGTCAGTCAGTCAACGAGTTCAATGCAGAGCAGAGCTGTAAGAAACTCACCCTCATGGCCGCAAGACGATCACGCGCCATTTTTGATGGTGTCTGCGATGACGCTCCGGGTGAGAATCGAAAGGCAAGGGCGGATGGACGGAAACAAGATGGCTGAAACGAAACGAAGCTGCTGGAGCCAAGATGAAGAGGAAAGGAGGCGGAAAGAACAGAGACCGGATGACACGATCACGGGTAGGGTAGATGGCGGATGGAAAGGAGAGTGTGGAGCCAAATGATCGTGAGAGTTGTGAGTGATGACGATGATGAGGAGGAGATGCTGAAAACGTTGATCCGAGACAGGGTTGACGCCAGTAGCGGCTGCTGCTGCTGCTAGTCCAGCTCAGAGCCACGTTCGGCCAACTGTGAGAGAATGAGAAATGAGACCGCCGAGCCACATCCACAGACGGCTGAGATGCGAGCTGTGGAATGCAGCTCACACGCACGCACGCTCGAACTCTCATCGGCACCCACACTTGCGACGCGAAGGGCGACAGCAATTTCCAGCCGTTTTTTTTTTTCGATTCTTTCTGTCTGTTTGGATCTGCATCGCATGCGCTTCGCAAGCTGACGCTGTATTGCAATCCATGCTCATCGGAAAGGCAGCAGCAGACAGGTCTCGCTCGCATCGCCGCACATCTGGGTTCCGAAGCGAAAGAAAAGGCGATGCGAAGCAAAGAAAAAAGGCTGTGCGTGCAGGCTGTCGGTAAAGAATCCGAAAACGTCACGCAGCTGAGCCTTCTGAGCTGCGTACGCCTAAATGATCGGCCTTGTGAGCATGCAGGGGTTGAGGCTACAGCCCCACAACCGATTCATACCCACTCGACGCCATTTCCCCCTGCGCATCACAGCGCCCTCCATCTCCCGCACAACGGCAGAGCAGTCATCCCCTTGCCTGTCTGAATGCTATCACAGCACGAGAGAGAGAGCAAGCGATGAAAGCCAGTTGAAATTCGAGATGAAGAGAGCGAGCGACGCAAATGATTTTTTTTTCTCCTTTCCGCACCGAGTCGGAGCTCAACCTCCGGACCACAGCTGGGACCGCTTCCCCAAGTTGCTCTTCAGCACTCATTTGTCACCGTCCAGCTTCCACCCTCACCTTGCCTCACCATGCAATCAACATGGTCACATTCATACTGCAGCTCGAACACCCCACCAAAGATCACTGACAAAAACCTCGTTTCTCTATGAACAACACATTGGATGGAAAGAAAAGCACTCTGCGACCGACTACTTCTTCATCCTCTGTCGCTCCGCACGCTGCGCCTTGCGCAGCTTCTTGTACTTGTGCTTTCGGATCTTCTTGCGCCTCTTCCTGCGCACGCTGTCCATCATGATGTTGTGCGCCGCGAGCAGCGGGCTCACCTTGACGTGCTTGCGCTTGAACGTGGGCCCCTCGAGCTCGGCATCCAGCTTGGACGTGTCCACCACCGCCTCGGCGCGCGACGCGTCGTTGAGCGCCACCGCGTCCATCTGCGCCACCAGCTTGTCCCATTTCAGCGCGAGCGGCAGCGTAGACTGCACCAGCGCGTGCGACAGCATCAGGTTCGGGTCGTCGTCCGTGTAGAACACACTGTTGGCCACGTGCGGCGCTTCAAACTGGTCGGCCGCATCCACGTCGGCACCTTGTTGTTGGCCCGTGGTGGTGGGTGCGGGCGGCGCTTCGTACGCACGACCCTTCTCGGCGAGGTACGTGGCCACTCCGCGCGACCATTCGGCCGACGGGCCGTGCGGCTCGCCCAGGATGATCAGGTCCGCTTCGGCGCCCAGCTTGCGTGCTGTCTCTGGGTCCTCGCCGCGATCCATGGCGTTCTGCACCGCCTCCTCCTCCTCCTCCCTCATCCTCTCCTCCTCCTCCAGCTTGGCAGACTCGACGGCAACGCGATCCGATTCCGGGTGGAAGCTCGACACCAGCCATCGCGTCGATGCGTCGTCGGCAGCCACGGCGTTTTCCGCCTCGATGCCAGCGAGACCGTCGACGAGCTCGTTGAAGCGCTCGGGCGCGATGGTGCGCATCCTGCGCCTCCACTGCTGCTGCGACTCGCTCGCAAAGTTGCCAAACGTAGCCAGCGAGCCATCCGACGTGAAGATGGCCGTCAGAGATCCACCCGAGGGCAGCGAAGACGAACCAAAGCCGCCAGCACGCTTGGGGCGTGGTGGCAGCATCTCGTGCTGCAGCAACGGGCGTCCATTCGAGTAGAAGCTCTCCCATGCGACGTTGGCGAGCGACGACGGAGGCGGGTTGGCGGGTGCTGTGCCTGCTTTGGCGAGATGTGCCGAGTTGACCTTGACCTTGACCAGCGGAGATGCGCACGTCGAGTTCAGGTGCTGCGTCGTGGCAGTGGCGTTGGGCGCAGAAGACGACGACGAGGCGGCCGAGTTGCTGCTGCCTGACGAAGACGAGTTGCCGCCATTGGAAGCGGAAGAGCTGCTAGACGATTTCGACTTGGACGAGGAAAGCACCGAAGTAGAGACGCGGCGAGCAGCCGAACGCGTCGATCGAGGACCGCAGCTCGAGATGAATCCCCTCGCTGCGGGAGCAACAGAAGGCCCAGCTATCGGAGCGGCAACTACGCTCTTTTGGGGGCCCACTTGCCTGAGCAGAGCCCGAGCGTGAATCGAGCGTCCGCGCATCTTTGCTCGCGTCTGGCTTCTAGCAGCTGGTGATGTTGTACGTGGAGCTGACGCTGAGATGGCCGAGCCGATGCAAAACAGTGTCGGTGTTGACAGTGGTGATGGTGATGGTGTTGATGATGAGGATGCTGAAGGTGAAAATGATAACAAGGCTCTGTCTGAAAAAAAAGCGCAGCTCACGTTCAGCTCGCTTTGCCGCAGAGTCACGCCTTGCTTGGCTGGTGCGATAAGGCAGGCAGCAGCTAGCGCTTTCATTCAAGTCTAAATTTTTTTGGCGCGCCTTTTCCGCTGTTAGGGCGATGGAAGCAAAGCGACGTCGCTGATTCGCGTTCGATTTTAAAGCTTCGATCACCTTCGAGCTCAATTTCGCTGTTGCAGGCTTGCAACGCTTCTCAAATCCATCTCCACGCCCAGCAATTCTCGATCTCGAACTCACTCAGTATCAGCACACACAGGCTCTGCCATCCGATCGACATGTGACCGCAAAGAAAAGCTTGTTGAGAGGAACGAGAGTAAAAATACACGGCGTGGTCGCCTTCTTCGGCAGCAGAAAGCGCACGCCTTTTCGGCAAAGAAGCAAAAAGGTCGACATCTACGCATAGCTAGGCCTGAGCCACGCCAACCTGACGGCCGATGATGGGAGCGCCCGATCCGAGCCCGTCAATGTCGCCGTACTCGTCCGACTCGCTCATAAACTGCTCGGCATGTTCCTTGAGGTACTGCACGCTGCGCTTCTCGTCGACAAACAGGTTGTACACCCTGCGCACGTCCGCCACCTCGACCGCAACCGCCTTTCTGCGCTTCGCCGCCAGATTAGCAGTAGTGATCAAGTTGATCGCATAGCGCAGCGACGTTTCGGACGCCATGCGCGTCAGCACCTCGAGCGCGTCTGGTTGGAGCGACACCTCCTCCTCGGCGGCACGGATGGTGAGGATCTGCTTGAGGTCTTGGAGCTCGTACGGCTTGGTGCTGATGATGAGCACGCGGTCGAGCAGGTCGATGGGCATGCCGTGCGGCGAGCGGAAGCGCGTGCCTCGGATGCGGCAGATGCCGCGGTTGGACGCCATGATGACGAGCGGCGCCAGTTCCGACTCGAGCGCGCGGTTGAGGAACGAGAAGCACTCGATGTCGAGCATGTGCACCTCGTCGATGAACAGCACACCGGGCACGATCTCGGCCTTGCCCTCCTCCCTCCACTCGCCCACCTTGGTGTTGATCTGGTCGCGCAGCTCGGGCTTGATCTCGCCCGTGTCGCCCGAGAAGAGCGCGAGGAATCCCTGTGTGCGCGAGTTGATCACGTCGATCTCGTGCAACGACACGGTGTGCACCACGTCCTTCCTTCGCTGCAGCTCGCCCTCGGGACACTGGACGAACTTGGTATCGCTGCCCATGGCGTCGTAGTCGCGCGCACGTGTGAAGCTGCGACCGAGCTTGGTGATGCGGCCGCTCGCCTTGTCGATGGCGATGACATCGCCCGCCGTGATCTTTTCTTTCTGCAACGAGTCGATCATCTTGTTTCCGAGCTCGTAGATGGTCTCCATGTCGGTGGTCTTGATGGTCAGCTTGCCCGTCTTGGTGGCGCCGGTCAAGGATCGGTCGATCTGGATCTCGACCACTTCACCTTCGACCACCTCGGCCTCTTCGCGGATGCGTACGCCGATGGAGCGTCGGAACGCCTGCATGAGCGCTTCGGTCTTGCTCATCTCGAGCGAAAACACTTCGGACGCCGAGAGCATGGTGAAGGGAACGTCCGAGCCGAGCGTCTGCGCCATACCCATCGCGATGGCCGTCTTGCCCGTGCTGGGAGGACCGGCCATGAGGATGGCGCGACCGGCGATACGGCCGTCTTGCACCATCTTCACGATGAGACCAGCGGCTTTCCTGGCAGCACGCTGGCCCACCATGCCCTGCGACGAGGGACGCGGCTCGAGCTGGTCATCGAGGCCAAGACCTTTGACGTGCGAGTGCGCGCCGATGCGTTCGAGTGTCTGGATGGTGTGTTCGGAGGTGGTGGAGATCTGCGCCATGTTTGCGGATGCGAAGCAGCAGATGGATGGATGACTCGGATGACGACCTGGAGTGGATGGTGGTGGTGGACCAGAGCAACGACGACGACGACGACAGAAAAGTGAAATCTTCCAAGATTTCTCGTTGGAAAATCAAATGAAAATAACGCGGCAGCAAACAGGCACAAATTCGAGACAGCGCAGCGCAGTGGAAGAAAGCGAGAGAGCGAGAGAGCTCGGACCAACACCACAACACTTTCAGGTCTCTGTTCTTTTCTTCGCTTCATCAACCATCACAGCCACCATCTCGCCTGCTATCGCTCAGATGGCCTGGTCATAAACAGAATGACGAAACCTGGTCCATCCGAGCCAACAGGCATCAAAATGGCTCAGTCGCCCAGCCAGACCAACGAGGTCAGCGCTTCGCCAGCGCTCGCCGACATCACCAAGCTCACCAGCCGGTCTGCCGTAGTCCAGGCCCTCTCTGATCTATCCACCTACTCCACCTCGCTCGACGACGAGCTCGTATCGCTCTTCGAAGAGTCCGAACCCGTCGTCGCGGACGCCAGACGGTCCATCTCTGGCTTGGCCCCGCAAGTGCAGCTGATCCTAGAAGAGGCCGACGTGCTCGACCGACGCCTCCAGAGCTCGGCCTCGGTAGCCAAGCGCATCTCCGAACGCGTCCGCCTCCTCGACGAAGAGCGCAAACGCATCGCGCTCGCCACCGAATGGGCGGTGCGCGTCGCAGAGCTCAAGTCGTCCCTCTCGCTGCTCGCCTCTGCCGTCGAACACCGCGACTGGGACATGGCCACCATGCACTGCCGTCGAGCGCTCGCCGTCGATCCCGCGATCCGATCGAGTCACTTCGCAGCAGCAGTTGTGCCCACCACCGACCTGCCCGAGCCGCCAGAGACGACGCTGCTCGAGCTGCGCAAGACGATGCTCACCGCGTTTACGGACGCCTTTATCCGGTCGACACAGAACAAGGACGAGAAGGAGGCGTCGCGCTTCTTCAAGCTGTTCCCGCAGGTCGGCTGGAAGAAGGAGGGCCTGGAGGTGTACAGCAGCTTTGCTCGGTCCATGGTGCGCGAAAAGGGGCGCAGCATCTCGGACGCGCTAGGCTCGGGCAAGGCGCAACACCCGACGCACTATGCGTTGCTCCTCACTTCGCTGTTCGAGCATCTCGCCATGCTGATCGACATGCACCAGCCGGTAGTGGACAGGCACTACGGCGTGGGCAACTTCGGACACGGCGTCATGCCAGGCTTGCAGGAGGAGTGCGATCGGCTCGGCCACCGCATCATGGATTCGTGGCGCGAAGACCGCAACGTGCGAAGACGGTTGGACGAAGTGCAAGCGTACAAGTTCACAGGCGCGGTCGTGGCGAGCAAGACGCAGCCATCCACATTCAAAGCGTCGTTCGGCGTTCCGGGCAGGACCGCCAGCCCCGCGGCGGGGTCGACGGCGAACAGCTCGTTCGACGAGCCTGCCGGTCCCGACGGGCGCGAGGTCGACCGCATCCTGACCGAGCTCGCTGCCATGTCATCGCGGTGGGGGCTGTACCGGCGCTTCTTGCAGAGTCGCTTAGCGCCTGAGCACGACGCATCCGAAGCGGGCAAGGGCACGCTCGAAGACGAACGCGCCGCACAGGCCGATGAGCCGTTAAAAGACTTTCGGCGCACCTCGCTCGACCGGCGCAGCTCCATCGCCTCGAGCATCAACGCGCCGCACGACCCAACCGCAATCGACTCCACCCTACCCACCACCCCCATCGACCACGCCTCCGCCTCGAAGCTGGGCCAGGAAGTGCTCGAATGCATGCAGACCACCTACATGCCCATGGAGACGTGGTACCTGCGCAACTCGCTCGAAAAGGCGTTCCGCATCGACCAGCCGGACACCACCGCGCGCCCGTACACGTCGTCGATCCTCGACGACGCGTTCTACGTGGTGCGCACCGTGCTCGCGCGCATCCTGTCCACATCCTCACTGAGCGTGCTCAGCGACATGGCGCGCGCGGTCAAGGCGGCGGTGGAGCAGGACTACATCGAAGTGATCGTGCGCAAGATGGAGACGCTGTGGCGCAGCATTTCGGGGAGCATGGCTGTCGATGGGCCACGCAAGGATGCGGCGAGCCGCGAGATGCGCACCGTGTTCATTACGTACCTCAACGTGCTCGATGTGAGTGCGACGTACATGGCGCGCGTGCTGGGCGAGGTGGGGCACGAGCATGCGCTGCAGCGCCTCTTCGAGCCCGCGGAGCTCGATGCGGCGTCGGCGA
>LT795065.1:344438-354478 GCA_900162835.1 Sporisorium reilianum f. sp. reilianum | reverse complement strand
CATCTGTTTGCGCAGCTCACCGCGCCGCGGCTGCGCGCGCTGCTGCTCGAGACGTACCGCGACGTGTCGTACGTGCTCGACGACGACGCGTTCGCCGACGCCGACGCGCGCGACCTCGTCCACCGCCGCTTCGCCAAATCGTGGCTGCTCGTCTTCCACCACTTCCGCGGCACCTTCACCGACGCCAACTTCACCACGTACGTCAGCATGGCGCTCGACGCTTTGCTGAAACCGTGGGAGGCGCTCGTGATGCGCATGCGCTTCACCGAGCTCGGCGCGTTGAGGTTCGACAAGGACCTGCGGGCGGTGGTGGCGTTTTTGTCGACGCAGACCGAGCTGCCCGTGCGCGACCGCTTCACGCGCCTGCAGCAGGTGAGCTACGTGCTGAATCTGGATAGCGGCGAGGAGGAGGGCGATCTGTACCAGAACGCCGTGGCGTCGGGCATTTCGTGGCGGCTGTCCATGAGCGAGGTCAAGGCTGTGCGCGCGTTGCGGCTGGCTTGATGGGTTAGGGTTAGGAAGCGGTCGAGTGTGAAGATGTTCGAAGCAACATATCGGCATTACAAGTACAGAGGGAGAGATACAAAACACGTCCGTGCAACGCAGCAGTCAGGTATATAGTGAGCATTTACGCGAGAAAGCTCGGGGATCACGCGGCAAAGCGCTCGAGCTGCAACGAGTTGGTGAGCGTGCTGATGTACAGCCGTACCGCGGTCTCGATGGCATCCTTCTGGCGGATCATCTTCTTCTGGTACCCCTCGTAGGCCTCCTCCAACTCGGCCATCTTGGCCTCGATCTTTTCGGACTCGAGGTTCTTGAGCTCGGCGACGTGGTTCTTGCGGTTGCGCTCGTGCTTGGCGTGCTCGAACTCGGCCTGGAGGTTGTCCATCTTGGCGGTGTGCTTGTCGGTCATGTCCATGAGCGTCTTGCGGTTGCGGTTCTGCTTGTCCTCGAGCCGCTTCATTTCGTACTGGGTCATTTCGAGCGAGTGGCGGAGCGACGCGAGCTGGTTGTTGATGCCCTGCGACAGCGCCTGCAGGTCGGCCTGGTTCTGCACCTCTTCCTTGCCCTTGACCATCTCGAGGTTGACTTCGTGCATCGCGTTCATGCAGCTCTCGAGGTCGTTGCTGAGCGTCTCGAGCGTCTCGAGGTTGCGCTTGAACTCTTCGACTTTTTTGAGCGTCTCTTGTAGCGAGAGCGTGTCCTTGTCGAGTTGCTCGGCGAGCTCGCGCACGCTGTTCTTCATCTTGCTCGGACTCGACACGACGCGCGCCTCGAGGTAGGTGATCTTTTCGTAGATCTGGAACTTTTCCTGTGCGAGCTCGGCGTGCTTGACCGCCAACGAGTCCTTGCGCTTCTTGAGCTCCTCGAGCTCCTCCATGGTCTCCTTCTGCTGGTTGCGTGCCGCCAAGAGGTCGTCGGTGATCTCGGCGTTGATGCGCTGCAGCTCCTTGACTTTGGGCTCGTCGAGCTCGCGCTCGGCCTTGAAGCGCGCGAGCTCGCTGCGCTGACGGTCAATGTCGTCTTCGATCTCGTTGCGCTTGTTCTCGAGGTCTTCGGAGCCGGTGACGAGCTCCTCGAATTCGACGATGCGGTCGGAGCGGAAGCGGTAGAAGTTGACCAGCGCCGACATCTGACGACGGAAGCGCTTCGGGTTGGGGCGTGTGAGGTCCTGCAGCGTGAAATCGTAGAGCGTCGCGGCGTTCATCATGTCCTTGACCTCGCGGAAGAACATGAGCATCTGCAGACC
This sequence comes from Sporisorium reilianum f. sp. reilianum, assembly GCA_900162835.1. Taxonomy (NCBI): domain Eukaryota; kingdom Fungi; phylum Basidiomycota; class Ustilaginomycetes; order Ustilaginales; family Ustilaginaceae; genus Sporisorium; species Sporisorium reilianum. Next base: position 352,728 of record LT795065.1, on the reverse strand, counting down.
GTCCTCGTACAGCTCGCGGTACTCGGCGGGTGCCAGCGCCTCGTGACGCCGGCCGTCCATCATCTCTGTTGTGGTGCCCGAGAGGCATTCGAGGAACGCGACAAAGACGCGGTGGGCGACGTGTCCCTGTGGCTTTTGGAGGTCTTCGGGCGAGATGGAGAGACCCATCTCGGAAAGGACGCCGAGGAGCTCGTCGATCTTGACGACGGGGAAGGACGAGTAGTTGCCGTCGCGGCTGCCGGTGACTGCGTCGGGAGGCACGCGCGCCGACGACATTGGGTAGGCGGGGTTGACGGCGGACGTCATGGTGACAGGAAGAAGCACCGACGAGTGCGCGAGTGATATACCGTAGAATGTGTTTGGTCGGTAAATGGTGATATCGGATGGTGGTGGTGGTGGTGGTGGAGAGAGAGAGTGTTGGGTCGAAGTGTTGTTCTCGCTCGCTGTCTCTTTGTGCCTCATTTCTCGACCTCGAATTGCGACATCGCTGTGTGCAACTGCGCTTTTTTCAGCCGCTCCAGTGTTGCTTTCGAGACGCGTGCAATTTTCGCGCCGTGCAAATTCGCATTTCACAGCCGCCAAAAATATCGAGCACGTGACCTGAATTTGCTCCACATCGAATATGCAGCAAAGCTTTCCTTTGTGCTTCTCTGCCTTTGTCGTTGCTCTTCCAGCTAACTTACTGCACAAGCATCAAAGAACCATGCTGCTGTCATCAGGATACACGCAGCCTAGCATTGAGGCCTAGGTATCGGCCTTTGCGGTTGAAGCAGACGCAGGTCCATTCTTCGAACGAGCTGCTGAGGATGCCTCGCCAGCGTCCGACGGCAGGACGAGGAGCACGCCCACCGATCGACAATGACGCACCCTCCGACAGCGATGCAGACAGCCGCGAAAGCATCGACAGCCACACCAACTACTCGGGCGCCGTCAACCTGCCTGCACACCAGACAAAGCACCTCGCCGAGCTCGTGTACCGCTTCCCGTCGATCGACACCTCGTTCCGCATAGCGCAGCGCAACGACACCAACAGCACCGGCTCGTCGCTCTGGCTGTCGTCGCAGGTGCTGTCATCGTATCTGCTACACACCTACTCCAAAACATCGCAGACGAGCACCAGGAATGGTGACTTCAAGACGCGCAGAAGGGTGCTCGAGCTGGGATCGGGCACGGGGCTGCTTTCGCTGCTCATGGCGCGACTCGGCTGGCAGGTGACGGCGACCGACATCGCGCCCGTGCTCGACGCCGTGCTGCGGCCCAATATCGACGCGGGGCTCTACCAGCTCGTCCACGCGGGCATGGCAGACGCAGACCAGGTGCACGTCTGCGAGCTCGACTGGACCACTCCACCAGCCACCTGGCATCCACACCACCAAGCCAGCTTCCAGCTCATCGTCACGGCAGACACCATCTACGAAGCATCCCTCGTACGTCCCCTCCTCTCCACGCTTGCTCACCTCTACCACCGCCAGGCGGACTCGCACCCCTCCATCCTGCTGGCGCTGGAACGCCGCGATCCCACGCACGTTACCGAAGCGCTGCGCATGGCGAGCGAAGAGTTTGGGCTTGCGTTCAAGCAGGTGCCTGCAAAGCGCGTGCGCAAGATGTTCGATGCGCTCGGTGACGGCGCAACGTGGTCCAGGGACGATTGGGAGGGTGTAGAGATATGGAAGCTTTGACTGGGACTGAATAGACCGGAACTAGTGTACAAGGGATCGAGAGCGAAATGCAAGGACGCTTCTAAGCCTCGAGCATCTCGTGGAACTCTCCGCTCTCGATGCTCTCCTTGAGAATGTCGAGCCCGCCGATGAGCTCGCCGTTGACGATGATTTGCGGGAACGTGGGCCACTCGTTGAGCTTCTTGAGCCCCTGTCGCACGTTTTCGTCCCTGAGAATGTCGTAGTGGCCAAACTCGACCTTCTCCTGCCTCAACAGGTTGACCGTCTTCTGGCTGAAGCCGCAGCGCGGTGTCTCGGGGTCGCCCTTCATGAACAGCATCACCTTGCTCTGCTCCATGAGCTTCTTGCATCGTGCAAAGATCTCTTCTTCTGTTTCGGGGACTACGTCCTCCTCCTCGTCCTCCTCTTCGTCGGCGTAGGTGGCGGCGGCGGTGCCGTTGCGTGTCGAGGTGGAGTCGTAGACGTCCGAAGCGGCGCGGGGAGCGGCCGACGTCTTGGAAACGCTGCCGGTGCCGTTGGATCGTGCGGGCGCAGCGTGGGTTGCCACCGCCGCCGAGAGTGCGGATGCGTTGGCGCCACTGATGCGCGAGAGCAGCGTGTGTCCTCGCAGCAGAACGAACGACGGCACCGCCTCGATGTCGAATGATTCAGATACGTCCGGAAGCGATTCGGCCTCGATCTATTCGCAACAAGGCCAACGTCAGCCACTGAATTTTTGACACATATGCATCCGCTTTGAGGCTCAGCACTTACGGCAAGACAAAGCACCTGCGGGTACTTGATGGCGATCTCGCGCACCACCTCGTTCATCTGCTTGCACGGCTCGGCCCAGGGCGCGAAAAAGTTGAGCAGCGAGACGCGCGACAAGTCCTTCTGCATGATCGAGGTGAAGTGCTCGGGCGAGGTGACCTCGACGAGGTTGCTGGGGCCTGCTTCGGCGGCCGACTGCGACATGCTGGGCGTGTTGTAGAGCTTCCCTGCTTGATTGTGATGCAAGTCGGATGGCGATGGTGGCGATGAGGAAGGTGAGAGAGAAGAAAGACAGAGCTGCGCAGACCGTCTTGGATTCGCTGCTTGGCCTGTCCGCTCCGCTTGGCTCGCTGACTCTGACTGCAAATCCACTTGGATTTCATTTTTTCTCTCTGAAAATCAGATAAAAAAAAAGGCGATTCTTCGATTGGCTGCGCAATTTTGTGCAGGAAATGGCGTCTTTTTTTCCCGCTCTTCGCTTCGGCTCAGCGTTGGAAGCTCGAAAACGTTAAACCCGTTTGGAATCGGCATCGCTAATCGGGGAGACAATCTTTTATCGCTGGATGTTAGAGCGGTGCAGCCTACAGACACAGAGATGCGGGGTTCGCTCGAGGCGTTGATGTTCTTGGATCCCTTGCTCGACGTTGGCTTACGCTTCCACAGTGCTTGCCCGTCTCTGGAGCACGGACGCACTCGAACAGTCCATCACGCATCAACGATCTGGAACGACTCGTCAAGTAGGCTCGATATCAAGTGAAGCCCTTTCACTTGGCTTTCATCTCGAGACCGGCTGTCCCTCCACGGCGCCTCGACGGACGGACATCATTCCACCCTCTTGCCACCAAGCCGTAGCATATACTCGATAGCAAAACGCCAGGCTATACCGTCTTTCACGACCTCATCATCCTAGCCTGAGCCATCCCTCCAGCATACCCGCGCCAAACCATGACACGGCACTAATCTATCGCACCAACGCGTGGCTCAGCATCGCCAAGGCAGCAGCACTTTGCTCCGTGCGTCTCAACTTGCGAGCTACCAGCTATGTCGGTCACGCACGGCGAGCCAGCGGCCGCTGCAGCCGCTGCAGCCGCTTCCACCAAGATGCACGCCAAAACTCCATCCAGATCCAGATCCCTCCGCGCTCTCCCCGCCAAGCTTCGCCCCAAGACATCCGAGGCCAGATCGCGCAATCCCGGCGAGGACTCCGCTGGCTCAATGCTAGCGCCACCAATACCGCAGTCGCCCAGGCTACGCAGATCTTCAGCTCCCGAAGAGGGCTCTCAGATGCCCGAATGGCGAGCCAACCACTTCACATCGCCCCTCGATTCCGATGCTGAATTCGTGCGACGAACATATGCACACTTCGCCATAGCCGGTGTTCCCGATGACGGCTTCTCGGACGGCAAAGAGTATACGCGGGAGAAGAGCGGCTTGCCTGCTTGGGAAGAGGATGCGCTTTCACGTCCCGGCAGCATCCAAGTTGCTCGAGCTGCACCGCCTTCGTCGAGCCAGCACGCAGAATCGAGCTCTTCAGCTGCCGTCACCAACGGCGTCAACGGCCATCTACCGCCGCGACCGCCACCGCTCATCAACAGCAAGAGTGCGAGGAGTATCGCGTCGCAGCGCTCCGTGCAGTCGGTTCGCCACGATGCCAACGGCAACGGCGATGCATCTAAAGCGAATGTGTCGGCGTCCAACAGCGCCGAGACGGCTCTGTCCAGCGCCACTTTTCTGTCGACAAACGAACGACAACGCCGTCAAGAGGTGGCCGAACAGAAACGTCAGGAGCTGCTTGCCAATGTCGATCGCTACGGCTTTTTTTCGGAGAGTCCTGCCAATGCCCACCACAAAGCTGCGTTGCTGCCTTCAAGTCTGTTCGCCGCACCCTTCCCCAAGAAAGGCGCTAAAGGCATCTCAGTACAGCAGACATCGCTTCCAACCAGCTTGTCGGGAACAAGCACGCAATCCCACGCCAACGGCAACGGCAACAGTCATCTGCACACCAAACCACCAGCTGTGCAACAGGCGCGCGCTGCGGCCGACGCTGCACATCGCCAACGAGAGCAGGAACGTATCGCAAAGTGGGCGCGCATGTTGACCGTCAAGGGCCGCGATCAGGGCCACAACGCTGTGCGATTCGACTTCACCGGCGGATTCGACCGCAAGGTGCGGCGCAGAGTGTACAAGGGCATCCCGGACAGCTGGCGGTCCGCGGCGTGGTCTGCGCTGCTGCACCACCGGCAGCACACGCCGGAAGGTCGACAGTCGTACGCGCTCGCGCAGCCGCATCTGCAGTCGACGGCCGCGTCGGTCGCCGAGTCGGACACGACGCGCTTCGAACGGCTCACAGCGACGCCCAGCACGCACGATGTGCAGATCGACCTGGATGTGCCGCGCACCATTTCGGGCCACATCCAGTTCCACACGCGCTACGGCCAGGGGCAGCGCGCGCTGTTCCACGTGCTGCATGCCGTGTCGCTGCTGTGCGCCGAGTGCGGCTACTGCCAAGGCATGGGCCCGATCGCGGCGACGCTGCTGTGCTACTTGAGCCCCGAGCGCGCGTACGCCGCCATGGCGACGATGCACAGCCATGTGCATCTGCACGCGACGTTCTCGCCCGGCTTCCCCGGGCTCGTGGAGAACCTGTACGTGCAGGGCCAGCTGCTGCGCACGTACATGCCGCAGCTCGCGGCGGTGCTCGAGCAGCACGGCGTGGTGGCGAGCGCGTATGCGACCAAGTGGTTCATCACGCTGTTTTCGAATTCGATGCCGTTCGAGACGCAGCTGCGCGTCTGGGACGCCTGGCTGCTCGACGGGCAGGACGTGGTGAGCCTGGTGGCGGTCGCGATTATCTGGGCGCATAGGGGCGTGATTTTGGCGGAGAGGGCGGATTTCGAGACCATCCTCAGTGCGCTGAGCAGCTTCTTTGTGCCGCAGGACGACGATGCGCTGCTGTTCTGGGTACGCGAGGCGTTGGGCAGGCGCGATGTGCGGGGCACGATGAAGCGCGCCAGGGACGAGTATGCGAGGAAGGTCGCGGCGGGCGAGGCGGCGGCGTTGATGCTGTAGGGTTGTCTCTCACGTTCGTTTGGTTTGCTGTGCATATAGAATCGAATGTGTGTCATGGACTGTCCTTTCCCATTGCACTCGATGTGTTGTTCTTGAAGCGATGGCGGAGAGAGGGCCTTGATCGTGGCGTGAGAGCTTTTTCGGCTCTCGGTGTGGAGGAGAGCGATGCAAAAGCCGGGTTGCACGCCAAAAAAAGACGCGCGGATGGTGTTGTTTCGCTTTCTTGCTTCTTGATCATCTGCACTCGGCAGCCGCAAAGTGGCGGAGACAGTCTCGATTCTTCTCGACACCTGATCACAGCGGCTACGCACGGAGATTCGCGATACACGGAAACATTTGGATCTTGACGTCCCGCTACCACCACCATTCGAGCCGCGCACGCGTCAACGCGCTCCCACCAAATGCCGAGGTCGTCATGCTGCACGACACGCCGGTAGACGTTTCGCCTCTGACCTAACACATCACAACCACCGGAGCAAGATCCAGCAGAGTCGGGACCGTCGACCCAAGATGAAGGACTGGCGGCGCTCGCCCGAGCCGCCCGCGATGATGGGCGTCCCATCCGCGGCCTACGCAGCGACGGGCAACTGGGGGCAGCCGGACGAGCTCTCCTCGGATCCCGCCACGCCTTGCCCGCACGCCACCCCGGCACGCGCCCACTCGAGCAACAGCCTGTACACCATGTGTCTGCGCGTAGTGCTGCGCAACATCTCGTCCGTGCAGGACCTGGGCGTGCTGCCCTACCGCCACGCCAAGCCGATCCTCGAGGAGTGCCGCGTCGAGCAGCTCATCGCGCTCGAGGATGCGTCGCCGCACCTGCTCGCACACACGGACGAGATCTGGCGCCGCAACTGCCTGCGCGACTTTCTCGAGCTCCGCCGCAAGTACTCTTCCGCAGACGCCGTCGTGCCCAAGGAGCCGCGCAGCTGGCGCAAGCTGTACTTGCGCACCAGGGGCGAGATCGAGCAGGCCAAGACCGACGCTGCCAAGCGCATCAAGCACAAGTACGAACAGCACCGCGCCGAGAAGGACGCCAAGAAGCTCGTCGTGCGCGATCGCCCGCTCATGGCCAAGGCCGCAAGGGCGGGTGGGCGGCGGTTTGGCGCGGTGGGGGGAGCGGGAGGCGTGAGCAAGGGGCAGAGTTTGATGAACAAGGCTAGGTCGGGTAGTGCGGCACAGGCGAAGCTGACGGCTCCGCGCAATGGCAGGCCGGTGGCGGCGTACAGGACGCAAGGGAGGAGCAGGGCGGTTGGGGCCGAGATCGCTCCGGAGGCAGCGGGCGTCGAGGTGAAGCCGTCGCTGAAGCCGATGGTGGCCCCGCGCAGGGTGCTGGGCGGGTCGAGCGAGGGGCTGGCTCGGATGCGCGAGTTTTCCAAGCCGCTACCTAGCGAGACTCCGCCCTCCAACGCGCGGAAAGCAGCACAACGGCCCGACGTCGAGTCCACAGACGCCGAGTCGACGACAGCACCGCGCCTGAAGTCGCACGAAGTAGCCGCTGCGCCCGCACTCACTCCGTCCACATCGCGGGACCGACTACGAACAGCAGACGCGCCGCACAAACGAGCGTCGTCGCCACCACCAGACATGGCGCGCACCGAGCGGCGCAAACTCGACTTCTTCGGCAGCAGCAGCGCTGCCCGCGCCTCTTCATCGTCCTCCACTGCTGCTACTGGCAGCAACAGCAGCCCGCGCGGTGGGCCGTCGCCGCTCTCACCCGGAAGCACGACGGCTGCAGCGGTCGAGGTGCGCGGTGTCAAGCGTGCGTCCAGCCACAGTGTCAAGGGCGAGGAGGCGAGTAGCTCAAAAGCGGCAGCTTCGCCACCAGCCGGCTCGCCGACGCCGTTCTTCCCGAGTCGGGCCGCGGCGGGTGGGAGCGGTGGTGTGCGGGTGGTGCAAGCCAAGCGCGCACGCGTGCACGAGTCGGCGCGCGGCAGTCCGCCCCGCGCATCGCCTGCAGTAGATCCACCCGCAAAGGCAGTGGAAACGGGTTCAGACTCTCGGCCTGGCCCTGTCCGGCGGCAGAGCAGCAGCATGAGCATCGCAAGAACACCGCCGGTCAAAGACGTGCGGCTGGCGAGGGCCTCGCCTGCTGCGCTCTCGTCGATCTTTATGCCCTCGCCGTCGGCAGCGCATCGGAATGGCGCCGCCAATGCTGGCAGCGGTAGGAATGGTTCTAGTCGTTCGTAGCACCATTCCACCGCTTGGCTGATAGCTACAACCCCCTTGCTCCGTATAACATGCACTGCTTGCACATGTACATATCGCGAGATACACTCTTCGCAATGATCTATTACTTTGGAACCAGTAGAGACGTCGGTCTGCGGTTGGGGTGTCGAGATGCAAGTGGACAGCGAGGCAGACGGAAGATATCGTGCGCAATCAAGGGTCCTCATCCTTCAAGGCGGGTGAGCGGCAGCGCCAAAAACGGTATCGGGAAGCGGATGTGTTCTGACGTCAACGCCGAGAAATTTATTCAAAAAAAAAAAAAAATAGCGGCATCGACGCACGACACACACACAGCCGAAGCTCTCGATCGACTACGGCATCGCTGTTCTACGTCGGCCGCGATAGCGGGTGTGATTGTATCACGCCGGGAGATGTGGGTTGCGGTGTTTCGGTGTCTGTGCGAAGTGTGGTGTGAAGGGGAAGGGCGATGCGAGGGCGGATGTTTTTTGGGCGAGGGCCGGTGGGCCGTGCCGAGGGCGTGTGTGGAGGTTGTGCGGGAGTCTTGGCTCTCGGCAGGTGCACAGCCCGCGATGAAGCGGCGAGGCTCGGACGGCGCACGACATCTC
>LT795065.1:313458-343811 GCA_900162835.1 Sporisorium reilianum f. sp. reilianum | reverse complement strand
ACCACCATCGTCGCGACTCGCCCTGATAGCATCCGCAGACCTCTCGCCTCCAAGACACCACACCCTTTCGTAGCGGAAGCTTTCCACACCATCCCATCAAACGGACGCATACACACCGCTCCAACAGATCAAGATGGTAAGCACCCCACCCTCGTTTCTCGCTCAGCGCACAGCGCACTTCGCTAACGCCTCCACCTCCCCCATACAGGACTTCTGCTTCTTCATCCCGGTCATCTTCGGCTGCCCGACCAAGATCAAGCAGGAGGGCGACGGCTCGGCGCGCGTCTGCCCGCGCTGCAACAACGCGCAGGTGGTGCAGGCGAAAGCACGCACCTGGTTCGAGCTCTGCTGGATCCCCCTGATCCCCATGAAGAAGAAGCATATCTACATCTGCAACATCTGCCAGTGGCAGGCGCCCCAGGACGGAGGCTTCCAGCCGCAGGTCGCGGGCGGCGGGTTCGGCGGACACCAGGGCCACCCGCAGCAGCCGCAGCAGTACGGCTACGGGCCGCCCCAGGGCCAGTATGGGTATCCGCCGCCGAAGCAGTAGAGCATGTGGGGACGGTTGGAATGTATTGTTTTTGCGCGGTAGATGAGAGAGAAGGGAGTGTGTGTGGCTTGACTGAGCTCTGACCTTCGCACACACACACATCTGCAGTCTGAACTCAACCGGCGCAGCGTCACCCATGGTCCCAATCGCGCTCTGACTGGTGAACACTTGTTTCTCTCTGGCGAGTTGTGCTCGTCTACTTGACAAACTTGTTGGTCTTGAGCATCTCATCGATCTTGGCCTGCTCGACGCCCTGCAACCGAGTCAGCAGGTAGTCCACCTCGACCTCCTTGGTCAGCGGAATGACAAAGCTGCGGTAGATGCCCACGACGGTGTCGACTTCGATCTTGCGTTCCTTTTCGCGCTCTTCGGCGTTGGCGCCGGGACGGTCCATGTCCTGGCCGTACACCTTGGCCTTTTCGGCGAGGCGGACGAGGAGCGCCGCCTCGACGGCGGGTTTGGTGATGAGGCCGGCGAGCGCGTCGCGGTTGGGGTGGAGGATGTGTGGGATGAACGCGGCGGGTTCGGCGCGGAACTTGGATTCCGAGACGAACATTCCTGTGCAGATGCAGAGTGTGTACAAGTGGGTTAGCTTGAGACGTCGAAGGAGGTGATGAGGGGAACGTACCGAAATGGATTCTTCGACTCAAAGCAGAGAGGACCTCGATGTCTCGGATTGCTGACGAGCCGTAGTGTCCATCGTCGGCGTTCTTTTTGAAGCAGAATGTGATGGGAAGAGCAAAGTCAGTAACCCAATCTTGCGATGGCTGCAAGTTGCAAACGACGTACCTCTCCAAGCGTCTTGGTGATGTCAGGGATGATCGAGTCGACGTAAAACTTGAGGATCTGGTCATTGACGTTGACCGAGTGCTTCCACAGCAGCTCTGGGTAGGTGACAGGTGCAAGAATGGGCTTCGGCAGCAGCTCTGGGTCTGTGAAAGGGTATTCGTCGGGACTGTTGGGTAGAAAGCGCAAAAGTGCGGGCAGAGCTGTCAGTCGACTGGGTTCTCTACCATCCCTCTCCGAGCTGGAGTCGCTCCAAAACTCACGCTTCGAAACGTCGTACTTTGGCATGGGTGCTTTCGGTCTCCTTCAAGAACCACGCCAGCCAGGAGCTGTTCCAGCCTTCGCGTTGCTTGAGTTCGGGGAAGCCTTCTGGGAGGTAGCATTTGGCATTGCGTGCAAACTGTGCGCGCTCGATCAGCTGGAAGACGATGGTCTCTTCGAGTCGGATGAGAACGGCACGGATATTGTCGAGCGAGAGGATCTCTTCGGTGGTCGCAGAGTGGATGTCGAGCGTGTGCATGTTGCTGTGACTGCTCATGAGGTGCTAGGAAGGAAGGAAGCTTGTTGGAGGCAAGAAGACAAGTGGTTGCAAAGCAGAAAGTTGGGGTTGCGTGACTGAGCTCGAGACGGTGGCGGATGGTTCCGATGGGGTGCTGCAGCGAGGAGGTGTGTGACTGTGTGTGACTGCGTGTGACTGTGTGTGACTGTGTGTGACTGTGTGTGACTGTGTGGGAGAGAGTAGAGATGCACCTTTCGCAACCAAGTCTTGAAAATGACCGACCGAATATCAATGCGCAAGCGAGCCCTTCCATGCTTCGTTCGGGCCAACATCCGAGCCTCCGTCTTCTGGCCGGTCCAAGCACACACACACACACGCGCCGTTTCACACACTCGCCAACCCCCAAAAAAGTTGGCTCTCGTTTCCACCACCCAGTCCTCGCTCCTCTTCTCTCGCTCACACGGCCAGGAGGTCACGACGAGGTTCGAGTCATGTGCAGTCGACAGTGACAGCTTCATCAGCCGAAATTGACTGGGCCGTTCGATCTCGCGACACCCGCAGACATTCCCACCGCAACCGCTGCTGGCGTCTTGTTGTTCCTTTTCGCTCAACGCACACCCACACACAACATGACCGCGTTGCTGTTTGCGAGTGCGATCGACAGCCCGGCCACCTTGTCCGAGATGAGGGCGAAGCCAGAGTACAGTACAGTGCGCAAGTTGGTATCATTTGGTTATTGTTTTAGATTGCATCTTGGTGGGTCTGCTCGAGAGCGAGGCCTTTCGGTGCAACGAGAGTGGCTCACACTTGGGGACCTTGGAAGTGCTTCCAGGCATTCTGCATGTGCTGGTACTTGGTGAAGTCCTCGACGCTCGGATGCGCCAGCTGCAACAGGTACCGCTTGAGGGCCACAAACTCGGTGTCAAAGTTGGGCGAGTCCTTGTACGCCTTGATCTTGAGGCCGTTCTTGGGGTTCATGGCAAAGTTGCGGCTGAGATCGTCAATGTGGATCGTGTTGTGGCGTCCGTACGCTTCGGGCCACCTGCGCCAGATGAACTCGAGTGCCTTGACCTCGTGCTTGCCCGCCTTGGAGTGGATGCGGAACATGGGTGTGCGGTCGATGACAAACGAAATGTTGTAGTCCGGGTTGCCCAGCATGTTGAGCTCCATCAGCTTGACCTCGAGCCAGCGCCACGACGTCTGCGACCACACGCAGATGTCGTAGTGCGGATACACGGCGGTGAGCAGCTCGTGCAGTCCAGGTCGAGCCGCCAGCGCTGCGGGCGAGTTGGCGTCCAGCAGTCGTTTCGTGTCGGCGATGCAGTAGTCGAGGTCGAGCACGAGCAGCTTCTTGCCCGGTCGAGGCGCGTTGATGATCGGAAAGTCCGAAAAGCGACGAATCACCTTTTCGAGCTGCGCCAGGTTTTTGGGGTCTTTGTGCGGAGCCAGTTTGGGCGCCGACGGCTCTTCGGCTTTGGGCAGCTCGAGATAGTTGAGGTCGTGCGCTGCATCCGCCTGATCGCCCGAGAGCATGCTGGCGCTGCTCTGGTCCTTGAAACGACTCGCCTCGGGGGTGCCCAACAGCGTGAACTGCACGGTGATCCTGCACGCCTCATCCGCAGCCGCAGCGGTATCGATGGTGACGCCCTCTGCTTTGGTGGGTGCGCGACGCGCTCGCAAAGCCGCAGGGGCAAAGGGGATGGTGCCGAGCTGCGTGTCGTCGCTGGGCTGCTTGCCCTTGACCAAGCCAAGCAGCTTTTGGCTCTCGGGAGGCACATCGGTCATGGAATACAGAATCGCCTTGAGGTCTGCCACCGTCTCGTCTTGGGCCAGCCTGGCCGACAGAAACGTGCGTTGATACTTGATCGAGAAGCCCACCATGGGCGCGGGTGCTGCATCGCCGTTCACCTCGACCTGCTTCTGGTCGGACGGCGGCGTGAGACGAGAGGGCCCCGCTTCGGAGGATGTCTGTTGCGACATTGTGCGATAGCGGACGAGGATGTGCAAGATGTGGTGGAACGAAGCAGATGAGCAGATGAGCAGCGCAGTGTCAGTGCGGAATCCGTTGTGGAGGGAAGTGCAAAGCGCTGCGCTGCGCTGCGCAGCTCGAGCTGTTGGTCTCCAAGACCCTGACTTTGCTTGCGCCCAACTCGGCTGACTGAGCGCGCCTTTTCTTCCAGCGAGAACAACACTCCCCACTGCGCAGCTTTGCGCAGCTCGGCGCAGGAGCAGGCTGCACGCGACTCGCAAAAAATGAAGAGCATGTTTGATCTTGCCAAATCCCACAATTCAGCGCAAAAAAAATTAGAGGTTCGTGGCTTGTTCAGCTCAAACTCAGCCGCCGTCGAAACGAACCTTCAAGACATAAGTTATCTCAGCCTGCACGGCACACAGCCCGTCCGCGAGCGGGAGAGCGGCAACGCGTGCCAGCCTCAGACACAGACACAGACCAACACTCGCTCGCTTCACACACCAAAGCACAACGCAAAATACACACGCAACTCTCTCTCTCTCTCTCTCTTTGCCGCACTGCGTCTGTTACTTTTTCCACTCGACACCGCCAGCTGACAATCAACTCAGCGGATTAGGCTTCTCTCTCTCTCTCTCTCTGAGGCAGATCGGTTTGTCGCTTCTCTTCAACACCATCACCATCTCCATCCTTCCGTCCACACCCTTTTCATCTTCACCATCCTCGCTGGTTCAGCACCCTTTAGATTGCGGCGTTTCTCATAGCACGTCGAGGGGTGTAGAGTTGGTCTCGAAGGTCGGCGGTCCGCTTGTAACGACGCTCTCCCTCCGCATCCCGCCACAACCACTCACTCACTCACCATGTCAAATAACATCAAGGTCGTCTGTCGTTTCCGCCCTCCCAACGCCATCGAGCAGCGAGAGGGCAGCGACATCGTCGTCGACTTTAGCGATGACGGCTCGCTCGTCAAGATGTCCCGCGGCGTCTCCACCTCGGGTCCCGAGGCCGGCGGCTTCGTCTTTGACCGCGTCTTCCCTATGAACACCCAGCAGCGCGACGTCTTCGAGTTCGGCCTCAAAGAGACCGTCGACGACGTCCTCAACGGCTACAACGGCACCATCTTTGCCTACGGTCAGACCGGTTCCGGCAAGACCTTCACCATGATGGGCTCCGACATCGACAACGACGACCTCAAGGGTATCATCCCACGCATCACAGAACAGATCTTTGCCAACATCATGGCCAGTCCACCCCACCTCGAGTACCTCGTCAAGGTCTCGTACCTCGAAATCTACATGGAAAAGATCCGCGATCTGCTCGCCCCGCAGAACGACAACCTCCAGGTGCACGAAGAAAAGAACCGCGGCGTCTACGTCAAGGGCCTCTCCGACTTTTACGTCGGTGGCCAGGCCGACGTCTACGAGATCATGCGCCAAGGTGGTCTCGCCCGTGCCGTCTCGTCCACCAACATGAACGCCGAATCCTCGCGTTCCCACTCCATCTTCCTCATCACCATTCAGCAGCGAAACACCGAGACCGGCAGCGCCAAGACGGGCAACCTCTACCTCGTCGATCTCGCCGGTTCCGAAAAGGTGGGCAAGACCGGCGCCAGTGGACAGACGCTCGAGGAGGCCAAGAAGATCAACAAGAGCTTGTCCGCCTTGGGCATGGTCATCAACGCCCTCACCGACGGCAAGTCGTCGCACATCCCTTACCGAGACTCGAAGCTGACGCGTATCTTGCAAGAGTCGCTCGGAGGTAACTCGCGCACCACGCTCATCGTCAACGCTTCGCCATGCGTCTACAACGCCGACGAGACGCTCTCCACCCTGCGCTTCGGTGTCCGGGCCAAGAGCATCAAGAACAAGGCACGCGTCAATGCAGAGCTCTCCCCCGCCGAGCTCAAGGCGCTGCTCAAAAAGGCCAAGGCCGACAACGAGCGATACCAGCAATACATCGCCAACCTCGAGGCAGAGCTCAAGACGTGGCGCGCCGGTGGCAAGGTGCCCGAGTCCGAGTGGGCCGACGCAAGCAAGGTCGTCGTCGGCCAAGGAGCACCCGTCGCTGCTGCGCCGACGTTGGCTGCCACACCGAGCCAGTCGCGCCCCATCACGCCCGCTGTCGAGAACCTGCGCGATCTCGCCTCTCGCCCCGAGACGCCCTCGGCCGTCTCGATCGACAAGGACGAACGCGACGAGTTCCTGCGCAGGGAGAACGAGCTCAGCGACCAGATTGCCGAAAAGGAGGTGGCACTCAAGTCGGCAGAGAGTGCACTGCGCGAGGCCACCCAGGAGCTTGCCTTCTACCGCGAGCAAGAGGCGACGCTGTCCAAGGACAACAAGAGCATGACCTCCGAGATCAACGAGATCAAGCTGCAACTCGAGCGCGTCACCTACGAGCACAAGGACGCCTCCATCACGCTCGACATTCTCAAGGAGCAGAACAAAGACCTCTCCGCAGAGCTTGAGGAGCTGCGCAAGTCGCTCGCCGACACTGCCAAGACCGTCAAGGACCCCTCGCAGGTGGGCAAGGAGCGCAAGAAGGCCGAGCGCATGGCCAAGATGATGGCCGACTTCAACCAGGGCATCGTCTCGGAAAAGGAGGAGCAGATCCGCGAGACGCTCAGCAAGCTCGAGACCGCGGGCAGCGCTGGTTCCGGTGCGCTCTCGGCCGACGATCTCTCGACGCTGCGCGAGCAGCTGCTCGAGTCGCAGAGCTTGGTGCGCGAACAGACCGAGCGTGTGCGCCAGGCTCACGAGGAGAACGAGCTGCTGCACCAGCGACGCCAGGAGCTCGAGAGCCGCTTCGCCACGCTCGAGGCCGAGTACGAGGAGCTGCTCGACAAGTCGATCAAGGCCGAGGAGGCCAACCACGTCAATGTCGACGTCACCATGCAAGACCTCAAGGATAAGCTGGAACTGCAGTACGCCTCGAAGCGCGATGCGCAGGCGAGCGAGATCAACGACCTCAAGCGCCAGATGGAGTTCAAGGCCAAGGAGATTGCGGTGCTCACGTCGAACAACGACAACCTCAAGAGCACCAACGAGGAGCTCAAGCGCGCCTTTGCCGTCACCACCGCCGGCGTCGAAGGCGGACGCAACCTGGCCGAGTCGGCGCGAGAGCTGGAGCGCGTGCGCAAGACCATGGCAGCGCAGCTGTCCGAGTTTGACACGATGAAGAAGTCGCTGATGCGCGACCTGCAGAACCGCTGCGAAAAGGTGGTCGAGCTCGAGATCTCGCTCGACGAGTCGCGCGAGCAGTACAACAACGTGGTGCGCAACAGCAACTCGAAGGCGCAGCAGAAGAAGATGGCGTTCCTGGAGCGCAACCTGGAGCAGCTCACCAACGTGCAGAAGCAGCTGGTGGAGCAGAACAGCAGCCTCAAGAAGGAGGTGTCGATTGCCGAGAGGAAGCTGCTGGCGAGGAACGAGCGCATCCAGGCGTTGGAGCAGCATCTCATGGACAGCCAGGAGAAGCTCATGCTGCAGAACCGCAAGTTCGAGGACCAGCTGCAGGCGGTCAAGGAGCGCCTGCATCAGGCCAGCCAGATGCGAGGCCCGGCTGCCGGGAGCGCCGCGCCAGGGCCGTTGGGCGGGTTCGGTCGGATTGCCAAGCCTCTGCGTGGCGGCGGGCCGACAGCGGGACCGCAGCCCGGCTCGGTGGCGGCGAGGCAGGCCGTGTTTGGCGGTGGCGCAGGCGCGGGCCCGAACGACAACTCGCCCAAAGCACGGTCCAGCTGGTTCTTCTCGTCCAAGTGAAGATATAGATTTGCGCTTTACTTCCTTTCCTTACATACCCACACATCCATCCGTTCGTGACTGCCATACATTCATTCCACTTGCACTGCACTTCTGTGCGTGATGAATGTAGGAGCTGAGTAGAGAAGAGAGGAAAAGGAGAGGCACAAAAAAATAGGGTCCTAAAAAGAGGCAAAAAAAAAAAAAGCGCTGGAAGAAAGCTCGGCGAGATGCGGAGTGGAGGAGAAACAAGGCTGAGCAGCGGTGATGCTCCTGCTCACCACTCGACCACCACCCACACTCGACCACACATCAACATGCTACTGCGCCAAGCGCTGCGAAACAACTACATGCTGCGACCGCAGCTGCCGCGCTCGCTGGAGGCGACCGGTTTGCGAACGGGCGGTGCACCGGGTAAGTCTCTGCACGCTTGCTTGCGATCCTCTAAGCTCCGAGACTGACGTCTTCTTTGCGTTTGGTAACAGCAGCGACGCAGCCGGCATGGCCACGCTTCTCGTCGAGCGAGGCAGCGCCGACGAACGACGATCCAGAAGCGCTGTTGCTCGCCAAAGTCAAGTGCGGCATCAAGGAGGCGATGAAGGCCAAGGACTCGCTCACGTCGACGGTGCTGCGCTCCATCGTCTCGGAACACCAGTACTCGTCCAAGCAGAAGGGCAACCAGGTGTCCAAGGTGTCGAAGCTCATCGCAAAGGCGATCAAGAGGAGACACGAGACGGCCAAGCAGTTCCGAGCCGCCAAACCGCCCAGAGAGGACCTGGTGGAACAGGAGGAGAAGGAGGCGGCGGTGCTCGAGAAGTTCCTTCCAGAAGCAAATTGATACGGAGAACCGTAGCAATATCAAACGTTCTCTCGTTCGAAACGGTTGTACCACTTCTGCTTCTGAACACATTGTCGTCTCGAAGAGGAGATGAGTGCAGTGTCGACGAGACAGAGAGACGAGATGGCACAGTCACGATGAGAGAGGTCGAGGAAGATGGCCAGAAAATTAGCCTTGTTAGGCCGGCGCATCTGCTCTTGCTTGCTTGTGCTGGAAAATTGCGGTAACTAAGCGTGAAGCTGCAAGTGGAGAAGAGCTGCCAAACGGACGAGCCAGCCAAATCGTGCAAATTTGATTCGACTGCGCCGACGTCACACAGCATCACAAGCGACTCTACATCGTCCCTCTCTTCCACCATCACCGCGCCTCGATACAGCACACATCATGTCAAGACATCGCGCTGTTCGCAACCTGGACCTCGACGAGGAGCTCGCCGAAGACGACTACTACGACGACGACCCCTACGACAACCTGTCGCCCGAGGACCACGATGCCATGACCGAGGCCTACGCCCAGACGCTCGACGTGCTCGGGCCCATCAGCTCCAACGGCTTCACCGAGCGCGAGATCAAGGACATCCTCTGGGACGCCTACTTTGACGTCGACTCGGCCGTCACACAGCTCGTCGAGGAGAAGAGCAGAAGAGAAGCCAAAGCGGAAAAGGACCGCCAGAAACAAGGTAAGTTCTACGAATCATCAGCCTGGCCTCGGCGCGGCCCCCCATTTTGTTCCACTTTCATTCCATTTCTGCTCAAGATCCTTCCTTTGGCAGGCTGAACCTATGGTCGCGAGCGTCGCACAAACACGGACGGGCCGCGCACGAGGGGCCAGGAGATGCTGGCGATTCGGAGCAAGCTTTGGCGGCGATCTGAATCTGAATCCTCTGTACCCGAAACCGCTTTCCAACTCTCACAGAAAGCGGAGAGATGCAGCTCGACGTCGACGACGAGCAACCGACACTAGAAGCGTTCAAGCATCTCTCGTTGCAAAGGGATCGCCGTGCCGAGCTTCGCGCCGGCAGAGGGATGCCACGAGGCAAGGCACAGGGGCTTCGAGGGCTGGCCACAGGCGGTCACGCTGGCATGGCGAGGCGCAACCTAGCAGGTCTTGCTCCTGACTTTGTTCGCCAGCCTCAAGCAGTAGCAGGCTCGTCCTCGTCGTCCGCCTTGTCCGGGTCCTCGAAGCCAGTGTCGAAGCTCTCGGCATTGGCAGCAAGATCGAGTGCCAAGCGTCCGGCAGAGACCGCTCCAGTAGAGGCTGCGAGTCGTCCAGGCCCCGCGTCGCCAGCCCGCTCCGCCTCGCCTGCAAGCTCTTCCTCGCCTGCTGTGCCTGCTTCCAACGCTCCCGCCGCTCGCACCAGTAAGCTCGCTGCTCTGGCTGCGGCGCGGAGCGGAGCAAGCGCTTCCGCGTCGAGGCCTGCTGCGCCTGCTTGTTCACCAACAGCAGAAGCAGCGGATGCCCCTCCAGCCAAATCGCTATCCAAGCTGCAGCAACGCATGCTTGCCAACAAGCAACAGCGGCAAGCTGCGACGCCGGAAGCCAAAGAGGCAGCCGTAGCACAGGCTGCAGACGAAGAAGCACGCGCGCGCCCACAGACCTGTTACGGCTCCGATCTGCCCATCGCGTGCCTCTTCCCGGCCGCTGACGCTGCTGTAGAGGCCAAGCTTGGTCCCGCTGCGACGGCGTCATCGGGGACAGCGCTGGCTTCGATCAGTGCCATTGCTGGGTCGTCGAAGCATGCCACTGATCAGCTGGTTGCGCCGCTGTCGCAGCTCAGACGCGTGCCTGGTGGATCTCCGTTCGCTCTCTACGTTCAAGGCTCGGATGAAGGGTCTGGTGTTGCGGTCGAGTCGGTCAGGAAGGCGTTTGCTGGTCCGAGTCCGGACGATGTTGTGATGCGAGCGCGAGAAGGAACGAGGCTTGGTGCAAAGTGAACAAGGGGGTCACTCTCCATTAGCGTACGACGCATGATACTAACTCGTTCTTTTCTACTATTCTGCGACCCTTTCTGCTTTCTCTGCGTCTCTACCCACAGCGGCTAAGAAAGCGGCAGCAGCAGCAAATGCATCCGTCCCGACGTCGGGCACGTCGACGCCGTTGGCACGCAAAGCGGCCGTGGGTCAAGCTGCCAAAGCGGCCGCATCCAAGCCCGGTGGTACAACAGTAAGCCAGCTCCGCAACGAGATTGCGTCGCTCGACATTCACGCTGGATCCAGCAGCCGAGCCGCCTCGTCTGCCGGCTCAGCAGCGCCAAGTGCCGTGTCGACACCCATGGGCATCGCGCACGAACGCATCATCGACGAGTACCGCAAGCGCGAACGCGAGGGCAAGGCGGAGCTCAGCCTCGTGGTCGTCGGCCACGTCGATGCGGGCAAGTCGACGCTGATGGGCCGCATGCTGCTCGAGCTCGGCTCGCTGTCGCAGCGCGAGTACTCGAGCAACGAGCGCGCGTCGCAGAAGATCGGCAAGGGCAGCTTCGCCTATGCGTGGGCGCTCGATTCGTCCGAGGAGGAACGCGAGCGCGGCGTCACGATCGACATTGCGCAGGACCACTTTTCGACGCTGCACCGCACGTTTACGCTGCTCGATGCGCCTGGACATCGCGACTTCATTCCGAACATGATCTCGGGCGCGGCGCAGGCCGATTCGGCGCTGTTGGTCGTCGACTCGATCCAGGGCGCGTTCGAGGCTGGATTTGGGCCCAACGGGCAGACGCGCGAGCATGCGCTGCTGGTGCGCAGTCTGGGCGTCCAGCAGCTCGTCGTGGTCGTCAACAAGCTCGATGCGGTGGGATACAGCCAGGCGCGATACGACGAGATCGTAGGCAAGGTCAAGCCGTTCCTGACGTCGTGCGGGTTCGACGCCGCCAAGCTGAAATTCGTACCCTGCGGCGGGTCTGTCGGCGAGAACCTGGCGGTGCGGGAAGGAGGTGCGCTGTCCGAGTGGTACAGCGGCCCTACGCTGGTCGAGGTGCTGGATGCGCTGGAACCGCCGGCGCGACAGCTGGACGCGCCGCTGCGCCTGCCCGTGACCAACGTGTTCAAGGGCCAGACGGCCATCGCGTCCGGTGTGGCTGTTTCCGGTCGAGTCGTCTCGGGCATCGTGCAGATCGGCGACCGCCTTCGCCCCGTGCCCGGCGACGAGTCCGGAATCGTGCGCGCCATCGAGGTCGACACCGAGTCGGTGCCCTGGGCCGTCGCCGGCGCCAACGCCACGGTCTACCTGAGCGGCATCGACCAGATCCAGCTGTCGGTGGGCGCGGTGCTCTGCGCGCCGTCGGCGCCCATCGCGCTGTGCGACACGTTCGTCGCGCAGATCCTCGTGTTCGAGCCGACGTACCCGCTCGTGGCAGGCACGTCGATCGAGCTGTTCCACCACAGCGCCAACATCGCCGCGGCGCTCACGGAGCTCGTGTCGATCCTCGACAAGACGTCCGGCGGCGTGATCAAGAAAAAGCCGAGGGTGCTGACCAAGGGGTGTACGGCGCTCGTGCGCGTGACGGTCAAGGCGGGCGGGATGGCGGGGCAGAGCAGCGGGATCCCGCTCGAGGATGCACGGGCGAACAAGGAGATGGCCAGGGTGCTGATGCGCATGAATGGCGAGACGGTCGCGGCGGGGATTGTGGTCGAGGCTCATGCGGCGGGTTGACGTGGATGTGCAATGCAGGACGATTACGCGATGCGAGTGAGTGAATGGTGAGTGAGAATGGTGCGGAGCGGCTACCACTCGAGCGCCTTGTCGACGATCGCGGCGTCGTCGTCCAGCTGCTCCTTTTTCACGCGCACCGCCCGGGTCAGGTCCGCGACGTGCATCGGCGCGTCCATCTCGACCTTGACGCTCGCCTCGGCCTCGCGCTTGACCTTGACCCACCGGTCCTCGACGCGCACGTCCTCGTCGTCGCTCGCCAGCATCTCGACCTTCACCCGCTTGGCCGCACTCTTCTCATCGACGACCCTCGCACTCGGGCACAGGCCGGCGGCGGCGACGCTGCACAGATCGCACCTTGGCCCCACGGGCACACAGATGACCTGGCCGAAGCCGACGAGCAGCCTGTTGATCTCGCCGTGCAGTTCTGCGGGCAACCAGGACTGCAAGTTAAGGCGTGTTTGCTCCGGAGTGCGCGTCGTGTGCCAGCCGAGGCGGTTGGTGAGGCGGTGCACGTGCGTATCTACCCCAATACCCACCTGGATGCCCATGCTGCTGAGTGCGAGGAAGGCCATCTTGGGGCCGACGCCGGGAAGGCTGCACAGCTCGTCGACGGTGCGCGGGACATCGCCTCCGAAATCGCTTGCCAGAATACGCGCGGCGGACTTGAGGTAGCCCGTCTTGCGGCGCCAGAAGCCGACCTTGGCGATGCACTGCGAGATGGTCTCGTCGGACGCGGCGAGCAGCGAGGCGAGGCACAGTCCGCCGGGCAGCGTGCGCTGCAGGTTGTACACCGCTTCCGCCGTGACGGGGTCTTTGGTCTGCGACGACAGCATGAGCGACACGAGTGTCGCGAGGCGTTCGCGCTTCGCCGCGTCTTCGGGCGTCTCGGTGGCGCGCCACGCGTCGGCACGTCGGTCTTGGCGCCCGTTCTCTTCGCACCCCATCGTATCGACGGGCGCGACGATCTTGCGGCGTTGGTGCGCGAGGAGCGTGTAGACGCGCTCCCAGTGTTCCGGGGCCGGGTGCGCCTCGTGCGGCTCGAGGTTGACCTTGATCGGCTTTTTGGTCGCTTTGCGCGGCGTTGCTTTTACGTCTATGTCGGAGGAAGAGTCGCGTTTGACGGCGGCGCTCTTGCGTGTTCGTTTTGTGCTGGCTTTGGGTTTCAGGCTGGGTGCAGCAGAAAACACATCGCTGTCGTGGTCCGACGAGCCAGCGGCCGCATCGGAGAAGTCGGAGCCCGCGGCCGAGTCGTCGTCCGAAGCAGCACTGGAAGCGGAAGACTGCGCGCGCACCCGCTTCGCCGACGTCTTGATGGTGCGCTTGTGCACCTTGACCGGCGTCATGGCTGTCGAAGAGGTGGAGGCAGCCGGTGCGCGTCGACGCAGCGAATACGAGCGCCGTGCTTCCGACGCCGACAGTGCTGCTGCCAGCGCTGCATCGTTGTCTAGCGCATTGGGCTCGCTATTGCTGTTGCTGCCATTCGAAAGGGTGACTGGAGCTACCGTGGTCGCAGTGACAGTGGAGTCTGAAGCGACGGGTGTGGGCGCAAACAGTTTTCGGCGTGACGACGAGCGAGGTGCGGAGGTGCTCGACATGGCGCCAACGACAGAGCGCAGGGCTGGACGGAACGGAGAGAGCGGAAGAATGTTGCTCCAAGATGGCGCTGTGAATGTTCAGCCTTGTAGAGATGGATGATGCGGCGCGGGTGTGATGAGCAGGAAGGAAAGTGCGAGTGGAGAGTGTGGGGAAGGAGGAGGGCAGTTGTTTTACGCCACCGACTTGTCTCGAAAAAGCGCTTCTTCTCGGTCTCGCCTTGCGAATTTTCATTTTCAACTCGAAGCGTATCAGTCTGAAGCAGCGTTCAATCCCATTGCACAACCTCAACCTACTCCTGAAGCCGAGCCAAGTACGCCTCCCACCCGGCCTTCTTGTACCGCTCGCCCTGCTCCCTCACCCGCTCAAACGCCGCGCGCTTGTCCGCCTTGCCCTCGTCGGTCATGAGCGCGCCGTAAATGCCCCTACCCACAATAATCACATCGCACCCGCTCTCGCGGATCACCTGGTCCGGCGTCCTGTACTGCTGGCCCAGCCCGTCGCCCTTGACGTCGAGCCCGACACCGGGCGTGAGGATGAGCAGGTCGCGCTGCGTGTTGGGGCCGCCGGTCTCGTCGACGCGCGACATGGCGATGAAGCCGCACACGAAGCCGGTGGTGTCGGCCTTGGCCTGGTCGACGCACGCCTGCGTGTAGGCGCCCTTGGTGAGCGCGCCGGCGGAGCTCATCTCGGCGAGCAGCAGCAGGCCGCGGTTGAGGGGCAAGCCCACTTTGGCGAGACCCGTGATGACGCTCGGGCCGGGCACGAGGTGTGCGTTGGTGATGTGCGACCACGAGGCGATCTTGTGCACGCCAGCCGAGTATTGGAGGCTTGCCGTGTTGCCTATCACATCAATGAGACTCGACGTCAGCTTCCTGTTCTCCTCGATTCCACAACCTTGTTCTCGGAGTGCGACTCACCAATATCAGCAAACTTGCGATCTTCAAAGATCAGGAAATCGTGCTTCTCGCTCAGCGCGGTCAGCTGGTGCACCAGATCCATATCGAAATCCTCGACAATGTCGATGTGCGTCTTGACGAGGCACACATTGGGTCCCACGGCATCGCACACGTCGAGCAAGTCCTGCTTGTTGGTCACGTCGACCGAGACGCACAGGTTGGTCTGCTTGCGCTCGATGCATTCGAGCAGAGCCTTGGCGGCCGGATTGGGCTGCTTGGCTGCACGTGCAGCGTACGTTTGGCGCGTGATGCTCGACATGGTTTTGCGATCCAGGAGGTGAGGGCCGATAGCGATGATCGACAGAGGGAGGCAAGGAGAGAACGAGGCAAAGACGCCGCGTTTCAAAATGTGCGAGTCACTGAGCGCAAAGCAAAAAATTCCTATCGCACGACAGAAGAAAAAGCGCAGCTCACGTGAAGCGGAAGAAAATCGACACAGCCAAAGAGCCGCTCAGGAAGAAAGGAAAAAAAAGGCGAAATGCGATTCAGCTTTTGACATGGTCGACATCGACACTGATCACTGCCACCACCACCATCACCACCACCAGTCCACCACCGCCGTCACAATGGCAGCACACAACGCCGCAACGGCGCCCACCCACTTCTCCAAGCTCCTGCGCCAAGCGCGCATCTCGAGCTTCGACCCCGCCGTGCCGCAGGTGTACACCGCCCCGCCCGCCTACGCCGCGCGCGGCGAATGGGGCATGAAGCGCCCGCTCCCCTCGTCGTCCGCCTCGATCTTTGGCTCGTCCTCCGGCTCCGCCGCCTACCCGGGTGCACTGCGCTACGTCGATGTCGCGCACCTCGACACGGCCGAGGGCCAGACCGCGTGGAAGGAGCGCGAGAAGGAGACGCTGTTCGTCAAGCGCTGGGCCGAGGCGGACACCAAGCTGCATGTGGACAAGCCCGAGTCGGGCGGGCGTGCGTATACGAACCCGGGCGCGTACGGGCCTCGACCTGCGACGACCTTCCTCAAATCGACCGAGCGCTATTTCCCCTCGGACATCCCGGGGCCTATCGAGCTGACGCCAGAGGAGGAGGCCTGCGAGGACGCAAAGGAGCGCGAGGCACGGCTGTACAACAACCGATGGCGCAGCCTCATGAAGCACCATGCTGCGCGCGGCGCCGCGGACCCGGCCTACAAGGGTCTCGACTTTATGGGCGAGCAGTCCACCTCGCGCGCATTCGGCTACGACGCCGACCGGTTCACCACGCGCGCTCGCATGATGACCAACTACAACGCCCTCTCGGACAAAGAATTCGAGAAGTTTGTCGACAAGATCCGTGCGCAGCGCGGCACGTGGAAGCAGTTCTTCAGCAACAAGGAGAAGAGTCGGCTGCTCGGCCTCATCCGCAAGCGGCAGGAGAAGGAGTACGATGCCGCGGTGCGCGCGCAGCAGGACGCCGAGCGCCGCGGCGCCACCAAGGAGCCGCTGCCGGAGATCAACCCGGAGGCGGAGCTCGACACGATGACGCTCGCCGAGCTCGACATGCTCGAGCAGTCGCGCGACGTCGATGCGACGCGCGACGCCTTCCGCATGCTCGAGGACAAGACGCTGCGCCAGACGTCGCAGCCCACCTCGGCATCGCTGCCCGGCCTGTCGCAGCCCAACACGATCCACCCGCACGCAGGCCTGCAGTACTCGCAGCCAGACACGATCTACACGAGCGTGCTCGCCGAGCCGGTGCCCGGCCGCGTCGTGCACGAGGTGTCGTCGCGCTCCGACCGCGATCCGCGCAAGCACAGCAAGATCGCCGACGGCCGCTCGGTGCTCGTCGGCGGGCACGTGAGCTACCTGCATGCGCCGCTGCGCGCCCAGGCGCCGCCGACGCTCGACTGGAGCCGCCAGCAGCCGCAGCAGGGCAGCGCGCTCTTCCGCATCGTCGACGCGTACCGCACCTCGACGCTCACCCTCGGCAGCGGCATGCACAAGGACATGCTCGCGCCGCGCAACGACCTCGGCTACCTCCACTCGAACCTCGAGCTCGTCAAGCAGGACGCGCAGGGTGAGCCGCTCAACAGGCTCGCGCCGATTGGCAGCGCGCAGTACGTCGGCCAGACGCTGCAGGACCCGAACCGCCCGGTGCGGCGTGCGCTCGGCGGCGCCCCGCTGGGTGCGGACAGGTCTGCCGGTGGTCTGAGTGGGCTGAATGGTTTGTATGCCGGCGCGGACCGCCGCAAGAACGATAGCCAGAAACAGCGCCGTCTCGGCCGTCCCCAAACCGCCAGGCAGCCCGCCAACAGCACCCCCGCCGCCAACTCGACGCAGAAGATGCTCGACAACCTCGACTCGCTCGTCAACTCGCCCTCCAGCTAACTTAGACCCTGTGCTTCTCCAATGTATTGCTAGACCAAAACCCGAAAACGTTTCCACTTTTCCACCTCGCTTTGATCCTCTGTTGCGTCCTCGAGTCCCACTTTGAGCCGCAGCCAACCCGTCCTACGCCTCGCTTCGATCATTGGCACCCATCCCACGCCAGCCTCTCTCAAGCACACGCTCACACAACGCTGCAGAGGGAGATGATGTTGGTGCTTCGATTGAAACCAAAACCACGATCAAAATTGCAGGGTGCTGCAACGACGCAGCCATGCGTGCGTCATGCCGCCAAAGACAAAAAAAAAAAAAAAAAGGAAAAGGAAGTCTGCGTGCGAAAGACTTTTTTTGGTATGATGGCAACGAGCAGGAGACCGGAACGAAAAAAAGGAAACGGCGGCTCAAAGGCAGCGCGGTAAATCTACAACGAAAGAAAGGTGAAAGCGTGTTGCTGTGTCGACATCGTCAGCTCGACGTCGCTAGAGGCCCAAATATGCCGCCGTGATGAAACAGCGCACGCGAGCCGTTCAACAGCGCCGACGGCATCAGCGGTCCGCTGTGGCTCTTGCTCGACTCGCTCAGCGGGCTGAAGTCCTTGCACGCCCCGCCTGCCGCAACAAAGTCCGAGCTGGAGCGCAGCAGCGCCGCCGACGGGTTCTCCATCGCCAGACTGGCTCGCGAAATGTGACCGGGCCGCTGGACGTCATCCTCGTGCCTGAAGGCTTTGTGCCCAGCAGCGGGGGCAGAGCGGCAGTGCTGCGGATCGGCATCGTCGTCCATGGCGAGCGAGCCGACGCGGTGATGCGACCTGCTCCACATATCCACGGGCGAGGCGGCCTTGGCGTGCTCGACGCCATGCGGCGGCACCTCGCCGTCATCCAGCTGCAACGTAGGGATGGCGTCAAAGTGGCTCAGAGCCTCGTCGAGAACAAGAAGCAGTCGCTTGGACGAATCCGAGTCACGGTGCATGCCGCGGCTCGAACGCTTCTCCTCCCAAGACTGCAAGCGGTTGAGGAAGCCGATCCAGGTCTCGTCGGGCACGTTGACCTCGTAGTTGCACTTTTTCAGGAACCACGCCTCGGTCTGGTTGAGCTCGGCGAGCGGAATGCCCGTGACCTCGTTCCACGTCTTGTTGAGGAACGTGTTGTCGTCCAGATGCTTGTTGGCGATCATCATGCCCAGCGTGAACAGCTTGAATGGCGCCGCAGACGTGGGCTGCGCAAACAGCTCGAGTACGACAGCGTCGATCGAGCCGTCCGGCAGCTGCGCCATGATGAGCAGACGCAGCGCATTGAGGATGCCGAGCAAAAAGGCGGGAGGCGAGAGCAGCGTCTGCGCAAGCACTTGGTGGACAAACCTCCTGAACGCCGGGCTGGGCTCGTTGGCGTACGACGTGACGATGCTCGTCACCGAGTCTCGGCCGCCGGATCGGCCCTGGCCATGGCTGGGGCTCGACTTGGCAGTGGCGGTGGGGAGCGTCTCGCCGAGAGAGACAAGAACGTGGTCGTTGTTGCTCCATCGCCAGTCTGGCGAGACGAGACGCAGCACGGCAAGCACATTGTCGCGCATGCGTCCGGACCACTTGGACGAGGCCATCTTGGGCGACGTCTTGGACGAGTTGCGTCGTGCGCGGATGGCCGACTCGGATCGCGAGCCATCGAGCGACATGCCGAGGCCAGCACGCAGCGGGCTTCGTGTCGTCTCCACCGAGTGGGCCGAGACGGTGGAACTGAGGGCGGGGCTCTCGTGGGCGAGCGAGGCGGGGGTGCCTGGCTCGGAGCTGCTGGCGGTGCTTGCGCCGGAGCTGTGGCCCGTCGCAGCGTCCGAGTGGCCAGAGCCCTGGCGGGTGCGCTTGGCAGGCGAAACGTCTCGAGCCAAAGCGACTCGGGCTCGCTCCGCGCCGACGGCCATGCGATGCAGGTCGTGCTGCGACGAGGCATGGTCGCTGCCAAAGGTGAACGAGTGGGCCTGTGGACGCAGCGGCGGCAGGCGGTCCGGACCAAACGGCGAGCGGAATGCATTCCAGTCGCCCGAGGTGGGAGAAGCAGCGGCGGCAGCGGCAGGGCGGTGCAGCACAGTCGACTGCCAGGGCGAGATGTCGGGCGTGTTGAGCGAGGGCGTGGAGGAGGAAGAGGGCATGGACGCAGCGGCGGGCGACATGGCTTCGTCACCGTCCTCTTCCATGGCCTCGTCGGCGGTCTCGTGCGCCTCGATGAGGAGCTCGGGATCAAAGAGAGCGGCGCAGGCGTTCCAGATGAGCTGCGCGCCAATCGCAGCAATGGGTAGCGCCGACTTTTCCAGAGAGCCGGGCGAGCACGGCGCAGGCGCAGCGGCTTGATCGGCGGCGGCAGCATCGGCGGGTGCGCGGTCCTGTTCCTCGGCGACGGCGGCGGCGGCGGTGGCGGCGAGGTCGTCTTGCACATTGTGACGAGGTTCGGGCTGCGACTGCCAGTACGTTGGCTCTGGTTGGTCGCGCGCCTCGTCAGCACGGCGATGCCAAACTTCCGGATGATCAGCGCGCAGCTGGCTGTAGCTGTGCACTGGATCCTCCCTGCGATGGACGGCAAAGTCGTGCAAGCGATCCTGCGATCTGCCGGAATGCGAGCGATGATCGGCGTACTCGTGACGCGAGCGCAGATCGCGGTAGTCGGTCTGGGTGGGACGGTCGTCGGCGTAGGAGCGCTGCGCGTGGTGCTGCGCGTGAGTCCAGGCGTGCAGTCGAGAAGCTGTCGAGTCTTGATGCGCCCAGCCAGCGGCACCGTGGAAGTTGGCGTCGTCCGAGAGGCGATGCGAAGGCTGCACGGCGTGGCCGGGATACATGTGCTCCTGCTGCGGCAGGTAGCCGACCGAGCCTCGGTGGGCGGTGGAGGCGTGGTGCCAGCCTGACCAATCCTGAGATGCATCTGGAGGACGCTCTGCGCGATGAGAGGTGGACGAAGCCCAGCCGTCATGGTAGCGATGCTGGCGGTCAACGCGGCCATCGTGATCGGCAGGCGGGCCGGCTGGATAGGCATGGGAAGGGTGAGGATAGTTTTGTTGGTGCGGGTGTTGGTGAGGGCGAGAATGATGCTGCGGGTGCTGCTGGTGCTGGTGATGAGGATAGGAAACGGAGGCAGAGTCGTGAGCGGACTGGTACATCGAGGCGGCGTGGTGCCTCTCGTGGGCCTTGGCAAGGTGGTGCTGCACCAAGAGCTGGTGCTCGAGTTGCTGATGGGTTCGAGGCTGCTGTTGGTAAACGCCCATGTACCAAGGAGTAGCACCGTGAGGTTGAGCGTATGCAGCAGGCGCGTAGCCCATCATGTGCTGTCGACCAGCGCGCGCAGCCGCCGCGGTGAGCCTGGGAGCCTGAGGAGCTTGCCAGACGTGCTGCTCGACGGCGCCAGCCATGGGCGCATGGTGGGGCACGTCGGCATAGGGCTGATGGTGGTACATGTGAGGCTGGGCCGAGGGATCCATGAAAGGGTAGACACCGGCTGATGATGAGACTGGAGCCAATGAATGTGCTTGCTCGTGATGAGGGTAGGGGTTCATGGCGAACCCACCGTCCGGGCGACCAAAAGCGGGGACGGTGGGCTGCCCGTCGTGGTAGAAGGCCATGATGGAAGGGAGCAGCTGGTGCGTACACGTCGGTTCAAGAACCGAGGTGAACGCTTTTGAGGTCGTAAGGCCGAGCGCAGGCTGGGGATAGCGAGCGTCGGTCTTGCGAGATTGGAAGGGAAGACGTTCCTTTGCTTTGCCGAGAGTCTGAAACGAGAAAGCTGAAGAGTGGAAAGTGAGGCGCCGACAAGAGGTTGAAGACGCGTGGTCGACAAAGAGGGGCGATCGAAAAGGCGAAGGGAAGGCGATGAAAATGGCGGAACAAGGGCAGAATCAAGAGAGCAGCACAATGAAGGCGTCCCTAAGCCCTCGGTGATGCAAACGAGGATCACCTAGATGCGAGAATGACAGCCATAGAGTCGTCGAGAGAGTCAAGGTGTCGAGACGGGTGGATGAGTCGAAGCGAAACGCGGATCAAGACGTAATGGACGACGTCAAGAATCAGATCGGAGTCGACAGATGCCGAAGCTTGCAACCCGATGCGGAAGGCTCAAGAGTCTTGGGCCAACACACGTGTGCTGCGATGGTAACCCGAGGTGGCCGAGTCGATCGAAGGCAGACACGGGCGGGAGGTGTGGCTGGCGAAGCGACGAGGGGATGTCCGACAGCAGCAGAAGCAATAGCAGCGATGTCGAGAGACAGGATGCTATGCCAAAGCCAAGAAGGACTGGTCGAAAAGCCGTCTTCTTCTTCTTCTTCTTCTTCTTCTTCTTCTTCTTCTTCTCTGGACGCGCACACAGCACTACAGGGTCCGAGATGTGGAAACTCGAACGACGGCTGCAGCGAGTGGATTGCGAACGAGAGCGGATGAGCCTGCTCAGGAAAGGGAGAAAGATCCCACGACCGAGAACAGATACCCAACACTGGAAGATGAAACCAAGCGGAGAAGAGAGATGGGGTGAGGAGAAAGGGAGGGGAGAATGGTGACGAGAGGGGAAGAAGAGAGCAGCGGCCGCAGTCAGAGCCTATACTGGACAAGACAGCAGCACAGTCAGTGACAGAGAGACCCGCACCGCACACGAAACCCACAGCAAACGAACCCTTGCTTGCTTTGTGAGAAAGCAGCCGTGGACGGGCAAACGATGAGGCTGCTGCGAACGAACGACGGAGCAAAATGAATAATCAGCCAGCTGAGCCAGCCAGCTGAGCCAGCCAGCTGAGCCAGCAGCAGCGAAGCTCAGCCCGAGTTTTGGCCCGGTGCTGGACACGGATGATGCAACAGAGCAAAAAAAGGCTTCGTTCCAGGATGTGCAGAGCGAGCCTCTCTTTCACCCAAAGCTGACGAGTCAACGCGTTTGAAATGCGAATTTTTTTTGGTTGGCTTGGATCCACAATTCGAATTGAGCATTTTAATTCTTCATTTCAAAATTGAGAGTGACTTGAAGTGACCGAAATGAAAGCGTGAAGGATCTCGAATTCATTTCTTCAAGTCACGAAGCAGCCCGTGTTGAGTTTTCAACCTTGATCACAGCATGCCGCCCCTGTCTACTGATTTGCACTTGGATCCACTTGTGCGGTTGCACGTCTTGGCTGAGCGGAAGGCGTTGCCGCATCGATCCTAGGTTGTCACTGATGGAGAAGGCATTTGGAGAGCCATCCCGAACCTGTGGCCGTGGTGCGGGTCCGCCCACACGTTCCGATGAGTCGAGTCGAGTCGAGTCAAAAGCTACGGGTCCAAGCCAGGCGGGAGCGGGACGCAAAAGCACCAGCAGCACTACAGAGATCGCGAGTCGGAGGCTGGGTTCAGACTCAGCTTCTCTGGCTGGAAAGCGCTCTGGAGCTGCATTTGCGAACAGAGCCAAGCCGAGCTGAAAAATTTTCAGACCGCAAATCCCAAAATAGGGCAAGAGCGCACTGCCATACAGTATGAAGGCTGAACAGCCTCTTGGGCTCTTGTTCGCTTGCGAGGTCGTTCCAGAAGTGGGTCGTGGGAATCTTCGGATCGGGAGAAGCGCATCGCAGCATAGCCATGGTGTTGATGGAACACAGGCACGGACCTCGACGATGGGCGTTCACTACGAGCAGACACAGGCGCTCTGTCAGTCTTGATCCAGGCGACTGGGTGCGGCAGGGTAGAAACCAATTCAACGCTGCAGGGTGCAGTGAGAGCAAGGGGCCAGAGAGACAGAGAATTGAGCAGGCACAGAAAAACAGGGGCAGCAGATCCAAGACTTTGCGATTGCGCCGCCAAGCACCGTGGTCTGCTCCCGCTCTGACGCCGGACTTGCGCTCACAAGCTCGTTTGCACCCGAATCACTCGAGGCCGATCCTACGCCCAATAATTCTGGTGTACTGTAAATTATGGGTTGATGTCTCGTCGCAGAATTTCAAGGGTCCGTTGGCTGTACTTGCAAGGCACGGTTGAAAACGACGGCTCGTCATATGCCGGTGCGTTGCAGATCGCGATGTGAAACGCCAAAGAGTGCGAACCTGCATTTGGCTCAATTGGCTC
Source organism: Sporisorium reilianum f. sp. reilianum (assembly GCA_900162835.1). NCBI lineage: Eukaryota > Fungi > Basidiomycota > Ustilaginomycetes > Ustilaginales > Ustilaginaceae > Sporisorium > Sporisorium reilianum. The sequence goes on along the minus strand of LT795065.1, from coordinate 320,868 downwards.
AATCCATGATCGCCCCCATCGCTCGCTCACAGTCGTCTCGCCGCTGCCAAGCCCAAGGAAATCGCTGCAAACTTTTTTAGCTTTTGTAGCTGCGGCTTGCCCCGCCTTTTTCCTCTCTTTCTGTTTGTAGCGCACAGCTGCATTGTACCTTGGCTTTTCCGCTCCATCATCTTGCTCATCAATCCATCCATCCCCCTTCCATCACCACTACCACTCGCACATCGGAGGCTCATGAGCTCATCATCATCCTCATAACTCAGATCCACCGCTCTCCTAGGCAACCGCATCCATCATCCACCTCCGACCATGGCCGTTCAACCCACTTTGATCCCACGCGCCACCGCGCTCTGGGAGCGACAAGGCGGCGACCCCATCGGCAGCTTCCTCAGCGACCTCTTTGGCGCTCCCACCAACACCGATTCCATCGCCTCGTCTGCCACATCCACCTCGACAAGGTCAAGCTCCTCTTCCACCACCACTCGTCGAACCACGTCCTCCACCTGTAAGTCCTGATCCGTGCCTACATCCGTCCTAGCAGCCTCAGCCAGCGAGGTGCAGATCTGATACCTGTGCATACTTTGCTCCCACTTGCCTCCTCTACAACCCAACAATGCAAATACTGACCTTTTCAGCCACCTCCAACCGTCTTCCTTCCCCAATAGCTTCCACCCCCACCACTTCCTCCACTTCCTCTACCTCGTCCACGTTCACCACCTCCTCCACCACCTCTTCCTCCACCTCGAGCACACCCACCTCGACTTCCACCACTTCCTCCGCCTCCTCGACCGTCATCACCACCTCGTCGCCCTCCACCTTGGTCACCACCTCCAACTTTGTCTCGGGAACCAGCACCTCTCAGGTCGTCGTCACTACCGTCGTCACCCCGGTCGTCACCACCACCTCCTCGCCCAACAGGTCCGATGCGAACCGCTCCAGCGTCAACGGAGGCCTCATCGGCGGTGTCGTCGGTGGAGTCGTCGGCGGCCTTGCTCTGCTTGCCCTCCTGATCGCCGTCTGCGTCATGGCCAGCAGGCGCAGATCCCGCACCGGTCACGCCTACTTCCTCTGCTTCGGCGAGCGTCCCTCGCGCAACAAGGACGGCGATCTTGGCCACAGCGGTGGTGCCTGGCCCACCTTTGATCCTCAGAACGACCACGTGCCTCTCAGCCATGCCGCCGGTGGTGCCGGTGGTGCCGGCGTAGGTGCTGCTGCTGTTGGTGCTGGCGCTGCCGCTGGTTCGCGCAACCGCCGTCATCGCCGCGACCAAACCAATGCTACTCTGCCTGTCGAATTCGCCAACGACCAAGATCCCGAGCGATACGGCTACACCGCTTCCTCGCATGCTCACGCCGCTTCGTACCAAGACTACCAGGGCTACGACGCTTACAACGCCTACGGCGCCAACACGTACCCTGACATGCAGGAGCGTCCCGCACGCAACGGTGCAAGTGCCCTCGCCGCTGGTGCAGCCGCTGGAGGTGCCGGTGCCTATCTCTACAACAACGCTAGCCCTGCCAGCCACAACCGACGCTCGTCGGCCGGACATCCCTCGTACGGCGCTTCGCACGAAGCCTACGACGGCTACAACACCGCCACCATGTCGCCTCAAGCCACCACTTCGACCGAGACTGCCCCTGCTCCTTGGACTCTTCCCATGATGGGCTGGCAGGACACCCACGGTCCTTACTCGGTTGCCGGTGTCGGACAGAACCTCGCTGGCGCTGGCGCAGGTCCGCAGGCTCAGTTCATGGTGTCGCCCTCGGAAGCCAACGCTGCCGCCGCCGCCGCTGCTGCTGCTCGTGCGCCGCAACGCTCTCCTCCTCTGACGCGCTCGCCCGGTCCGGACTACAGCCACTTTGACCCACCCGAGGTGCGTGATGCGCGAGCACGCGAGGCCGCCGCTGCCGCCTTGGGCCGTGGCAGCTTTTCGACGTCCAACAGCCACGGCAACTCGGGCATGCCCACTTCGCCGCGCAGACAGAGCCGACGCCTCTCCTCGAACCACGGCAGCCCCGTGAGTGACCACGTTGGCTTGAACGGTGGCATGGGCCCGCCTGCCTACGTCGATGCGCAGGATGCGCTCGAGGAGGTCGACGAGCACCCGCGAAGACTTCACCTTACCAATGCCGAGCCCGACGCGACCGACGACGACAGCTCCCGCGGCGGTCCCAACCGTCGTCCTGCTCATAACCATATTCAGAAGGATCGCAACTAACTTACATGGACTTTTGCAAGAATTACGCACAAGACTTGCTTGTACGGCTTTGACTTGCAGTACGCTCTTTCTTCGGTTTCTATCTCCCTTCTTTTATCTGGATATTGTTTCGACTGCTCCTTGTATCCTTGCCTCGAGACGAGCTTGACGCCCAGCGACCTGTTCGGGCGATCAGTTCTGCACTCTAGACGGCTTATGTTGTATTTTTCGGTTCGGGTTCAAGCGTATTCCTAGTGTGTTAACTTGAAAGATGTCGGATTCATTGCATTTCTATGGTGACAAGGGGAAGGGGGTATCGATGTCGTGCAGACGGCACGGTTCACTCGGGCATGACCTTGCCCCTGACCAGACCGGGGACGTCGGCGATGCCGAGCAGGTGCACGGACACGGCGATGACGACGCCGAGCAGGATGAAGCCTGCGGCGAAGCCGAAGAACACGACGCTGACGAGCGCGAGCCCGGCAAGGCAGATGCTGCCGCGCACGGCCTCCCAGCTGAGCCACCCCTTCTCGCGGCCCTCGAGGAACGCACTCACGCGCTCGGCGACGACGCCACTGCCCGCGACGACGACGGGCACGCCCGTGCCCGGCTGCGTCGACGCGCCGACGAAGAACAGGTTGCTGTACGCCGCGTGCTGGATCGACGGCCGGAACCAGAGCACCTGCGGGATGGTGTGGCTGAGCCCGAGGATCGAGCCGCGGAACAGGTTGAACTTCGCCGCCCAGTCGAACGGGTCGTTGATGATCTCGTGCTCGATGAGCGTCTCGAAGTCCGGCCGGTTGAGCCGCTTCGAGAGGGTTTCGAGCACTTGGCGCCGCGCGCGCGCGACGGTCTGCTGGAACTGCTCGCGCGTGCGTGCGCCTTTGGATGGGTCGGTGCACGGTTTTTCTGGGATCGAGATCGGTCCGCACGGTACGAGGATCACAAGCGTGTCCTTGCCTGCAGGTGCAGCGGACGGGTCGAGCCGCGACGGCACGTTGACGTAGAACGACGGCTCCGAGGGCGTGTCGCCGTCGCGGAAGATCTCGTCGAACGATTCTTGATACGCATCGGCGAGGAAGATGTTGTGCCCGCCGAGCTCCTCCACCACAGCGCTGAGCGACCAGTAGAACGAGATGGACGAGCACGTCTGGTCCTTGCTGCGCAGCTTGGTGGCGTACGACGACGGCGGCAGCAGGTGGTTGTACGTCCACACCAGATCGGCGTTGCTCACGACGACGTCGGCGTCGAGCACCTCGCCCGACTCGAGCTCGACGCCCGTTGCGGTGCCGCGGCGCTCGTCGACGACGATGCGCTTGACGGCGGTGCTGTAGCGGAACTGCGCGCCAAACTTGTCGCGCGCGATGGTCTCCATGGCCTCGACCACCTTGTAGAAGCCGCCGATGGGGTACCAGATGCCCTTGGCGTACTCGGCGTACTGCAGCAGCGAGTAGGTCGCGGGCGCGTCGAACGGGCTCATGCCCATGTACATGGCCGAGAACGTGAGCGCGCGCCGCACGTGCCGCGACTTGAAGTACTTGGTGGTGCGGTCGTACAGCGTCGAGTAGATGCACAGGCCCTTGGTCTTCCACAGCATGGGGAAGAGCTCCGGGCGGAAGAAGGCCCACCACGCGGACCAGTCCTTGGTGAGCACGTGCTTGATCGACTCCTCGTAGTTCTCGCCCGCCTCCTTGAGGAAGGCGAGGAAGTTGGTCAGCGGGTCGTCCTTGCTGCCGGCGCGCTTTTCGAAAAAGTTGAGCGTCTCGCCCATCTGGCTCAGGTTGGACGACAGCAGCATCTTTTCGCCGTCCGCGAAATGGATGCGGTACGCCGGGTTGCACTGGTGCAGCCGGATGTGCGAGCGGATGTCTTCGCCCAGGTCCTTGAAGCACGCCTCGAACACTTCGGGCATGAGGTAGAGCGACGGACCCTGGTCCCACCGATGGCCGTCGTGGTGGATCAGCGAGCATCGGCCGCCACCGAAATCGTTTTTCTCGAGTACCGTGACGTTGTAGCCTCGCCGACCAAGACGGGCGGCGAGCGCGGTTCCGCCCGCACCCGCACCGATGATGATGACTTTTTTGTGGCTGCGCTTGGTCGGGGTCGATGGTGCCGAGGACAGCCGTGGAAGCGCGGGCTTTGTGTTGGCCGGGGTCGCCATGGTGGATGGCTTTGTCGTCCCGACGGAGATGGGGGATGGATGGTGTGAGGAAGGGAAAAGCGTATCGGAGGCGGTTGGAGGGAAGTAAGGGTGCACTGACATTCTTTCCAAGCGCATCGAGCGAGCGAGCGGACGATGTCGAGAGCTGTCATGGCAGAAGAACCCTGAAATGTGAATCGCGTCAGCCTGCAGCAGCAGCGAAAGACGCGCGTGCCAAACAAAAAAGTGCTTCACAGCCCAAAAAAAAAAATGCAAGAAATGTTAGCTTTTTGCAGCAGAAATCTCGGCTTGCGGAAGTGTTTTCTTGGTTGAGGTTTCTTTTTTCCTTTTTCGCCCTTCAAGGGTTTTGAGATTTTCTTCCAGCTCGACATGCTCCTCTCGACCCTCGTCTGACCGCACCAGTAGCAACTGCATCAAACACCTTCCACAGCCCAAAAGAGCACCATTGCGTAGACGCTCATCTTAACGCAGGTGACGACCACCCTCTCCCTTCCCGCAACCCGTGCATGGTGGTCTTGTGCAGAGCTCGAGCGATCCTCTCAGGCAAACCAGTCAAGTCGCTCTTCCTTCCAGCTCGCCAATCCACGAGATACTTCAGCATGGCACCGACACCGATCCTGCTCGCACCAGAGCGTGCGCGCGCATCTGGCATCACGCTCGCCGACAACGAATCCGCCTTCCGCGAAAACTCGGCGACCATCGTCATGCCCTCGGCCGACGCAGCTTTCCTCAACCCGGTCCAGGAGTTCAACCGTGATCTCTCGACGCTGGCCATTCGCACCTGGAGCGAGAGGCTCGATGCTGAGAAGAAGGCACGCTTCGTTCGAGCTGCTCAGCGGAAAGCTGCCTCTGCAACAAAAGGCAAGTCGAAGCGCAAAGGCGCACACGCAGCCAATGGATCCACCAGCGTCGACGAGGCAGCCACCGCCACAGGAGCAGAGGAGCCAGAGCCAGAGGCGAAGAAGGCGCGCACCGATGTCAACGGCAACGGTGTTACGGCTGCGACAGCTGCAGAGACCCAGGAAGCTTCCTCGAGCGCTGTGACTCTGTCGGCCGAGGACGAGTACCGCAGCTACAAGTTCACGCTGCTCGAAGCACTCAGTGCCACCGGCCTGCGTAGCATCCGATATGCCAAAGAGATTCCACTCCTGCGTTGGGTCTTGGCCAACGACCTCTCGCCCACTGCCGTGGAGATGATGAAACGCAACGTTGCGCTCAACTTTCCTCCAGACCGTCCCATCGACGAATGGATCGTTTCCGAGGCAAGCGGCAACAAGGCCGAGAAGAGCTCAGGCGAGAGCAAGCATCGAGAAGAGATGGACGAGGATGCACTCGCCGAGTTGGAGAACGAAGCACGTGCTCGTGCAGCACCGACGTCGACGACCGCATCACCAGCACCAGCACCAGCTGTTGCTGAATCGGAAGCGCCAGAGGCCACCACGGCGACAGCAACTCCCACAGCAGCAGCTACGGAAACTGCATTCGAGTCAAAGCCATCGTCGGCAGCCATCCATCCCGACTGCAAGGTCAGGCTCAACGCTGGCGACGCCATCACACTCATGTACACGCACCGAGAACCCAACAAGCGCTTCGACGTGGTGGATCTGGACCCTTACGGCTCAGCCGCGCCCTTCCTGGACGGCGGTGTTCAGTCGGTAGCCGACGGTGGACTGCTCTGCGTCACCTGCACCGACTTGGCCGTATTGGCCGGCCACAACTATCCCGAAAAGTGTTTCTCTCAGTACGGCGGTGTTTCTGTCAAGGCCGAGTTCTCGCACGAGGTGGCGCTCCGTCTTGTTCTGCATACCATCGCAACGTCGGCGGCGCGATACGGTCGATACATCCAGCCCATGCTGAGTCTCTCGATCGACTTCTACCTGCGCACCTTTGTGCGTGTCTGGACGGGGCCAGTCGAGGTCAAGAATGTCGCGAGCAAAACCGGCACGGTCTACATCTGCACGCACTGCCAGGACTTCCACGTACAGCGCTTCGGGCGTGCCACGCAGAAAACCAGCACGGGCAAGACGGGCCAGACCAACACCAACTACCACTACAACTCGGCGCAGGGCCCACCGGTGGGCGAGCGGTGCAACGAGTGCGGCAACCGCATGCACCTCGGCGGGCCCATGTGGCTGGGCGACCTGCACGACGCCGACTTCTGCCACTCGGTGCTGACCAACCTGGACGCGGACCCGGCGGCGTTCCACACGAGCGCGCGCATCCGCGGCATGGTGAGCCTCGCGGCGCAGGAGCTGTCGGGCGACAAGAGCATGTTCTACTTTACGCCGCCCAAGGCGTCCGGTCTGTTCCACTGCGTCTCGCCGCCGCTGGATAGGATGGTCTCGGCGCTGCTGTCGGCTGGGTACCGGGTGAGCCGCTCGCATGCGGCTGCGGGCTCGCTCAAGACGGACGCGAGCCGGGCGCAGATCTTTGATGTTTTGCGATACTGGGTCAAGACGCAGCATCCGGTCAAGATGGAGAACATGAAGGAGAACGATCCGGCGAGGATTCTGCTGGCCAAGGAGGCGCAGAGGGAGTACGACTTTGACAATGTCAAGTCGCCCGAGGTGCTCAAGGCGTTGGGCGCGTCGGAGAAGCTCGTTCGGTACCAGAGCAATCCGCTGCCCAACTGGGGGCCGGGCACGGCGGCCAAGGGCCACAAGGGCAAGAAGAAGCGAAACCTGCGTCCGGACGACTTGGATGCTTCCACTTTCACCGCTTGATCGAACGTCTTTGTACCAACAAAGCAATCAATGTCAGCATCAAGATTGTGTCGGCAAGTGCGTCTCGTCTCACACCACTCGCACGAGTGAAGAGCTGCAATGCGAAAACGTGGCGGCTTGCAAATTGAACGAACCGCAGATTCGCTGAATGAAAAAGGCGAGAAAAAAAAAAGTCTTGGCACGAGATACACAGCTCAACGGCCCAATCACGTTTCGGGCTCGCCAACGTTAGGCCGAGTTGCCTTTCAACCCCCCCCTTTTTTGGGAGGCTGCTTACTCGAGACAACGAGGCGTCGCTGACTGCCAAGAACCGCGGCGTCCAAAAAGGGTGC
>LT795065.1:292638-311995 GCA_900162835.1 Sporisorium reilianum f. sp. reilianum | reverse complement strand
ATGCTCAATAATCTTCCTTCTGTGTCTCAATATCTGCTCTCATCACCAAGATATGATGAAAACACACTGTAAACAGTGACATCCAATTTTTTCGATTTTTAAAAAATAAATTGAGCCAAAATGAGAGGTTCGACTGTAGTAGTGAGGTTGGCGGGTTGTCCTGCGTGCTAAGTTAGCATTTATTCGGCGCGGAATGAGCCGTGCGCTCCCCCACTCTGTCAAGGTGTTCTTTGTTTGGACAATGAGTGGACGTTCGGAAGACGGTCGAGCGGAAGCGAGAAGTGGGCGGCAGAGTCAGATGGAGGCTACAGCAGCCAGGAGCAATTGCAGCAGCAGACACGGTCCATCGCAGTGTCCGCCGGCTGCGTTGACTCGCGGTGCCTGGCTCTTACTGCCGCGAGATCCGCATCGACACAGCCAAGCGCAGAAAACGAGACGGGGGCTGCGATGCAAGGGCGAAACATGGCCGACGAGATGTGATCGGTGCCAAGAATGCCTTGGCACACACCAGAAGCGCTCTCTCGAATTCATTCCACCGTTGTACCGTTGCGCTACCTCGCACTGTTTTGCACAACGTCGCCGGTGGCGAGCGTGGCAACATCAAACACTGCGTAACCTGTTGATCCTGGATCGAACGTGCGCGAGTGGGTCGTTGTCGCAAGCGATCTGTGAGCCGGTCAACGAGATTTTTTGGATATGGTTGGAGGGTGATTGAAGAGGCGGTGCGGTGCGCGGAGCAAGTCTTGGCATCACGCACGCACACACACGTTTGTTCTCGACTGGACTTTGGCTGTCAACTGGGCCATTACCCGAGGCACGCGGGCACGCGGGCGGGAGGGGCGGTAACTTCTGAGAAAGCGGCGGGTTGCGATTCTTAGCGTCGACTTGGCAATTTGCATCTCTTTTTCATTTCCGAGTCGAGGCGAAAGGGCAGAGCCGGCTTGCAGCGTGGATCGGCTTGGCCAACAACAGCTCGTTCGTGCTTGCGGAGCTCGTGCCAAGGGACAAGGGAGACGGTTTCGAATTCGAGATGGGCCCAATTTGGAAAAAGAGTCACTTCAACAACTTTGAATGCGATTGTATTGGGGTCGCATGACGAGACGAATTGTGAATTCAAACCGAGGCTTGGCATCCGTTGCCTACGGTTCACTCTGCAGGTCTTGGCATTGTGACAGGAGCTCTGCTTGCTCTGGTCAAGTGCCTGTTTGGCTCCAGGTGACCGGTGCCTTAGCTGCACGCGTCCCGCCGCTCCGCCTTTTCCCCCTTGGGTCTCTGCGATTCCGCCTGTTTCTCTCATGCCGACCACTGATACGAGCCATTGTCTCGTCGTCGGACGTTGTCTTCCGCCGCCTCCATCAGCGACGCACGCCTTTTTGGAACGTGCAACGACGCCCTTCATCTCGATCGAGTGATCTGTTCGTTCTGTAACGTTACAACAGTGGGGCTTTTCCTTACATTGGCGCAGAGGAAACGAGGGAGGGACAAAGACGGGAGGCGGACACACACTAACTTGACTCAGTCGAGATGCGGACCACCACAGATGAACCCAACCGCGGTCTTGGCGTTTTCTCGTTTCTTGGCTTGGCTTGGCTTGGCTTGGCTTGGCTTGGCTTGCTCTGGTCTTGGCTTGTCTGAGCTGGACGAGGCTTGGCCTGAATAGGTTGGCCGTCGCTGCGCCTCGTCACACTGTTTCCCATCCCTTCTTTTGCTTGGCATCGTTCGCTTTTGCGCAAATCGCCCCAAAGTCGCTCCGCTCAGCCCGTCGGCGCTCGCTCTCGTCTGCTCCTCCTTCTGTCCTCGTTCCCTCCTCGCTCCTTTCCACTCCGCTCCAACTGCCGAGTCTTGGCATCCTCGCCTCGTGGTCGTCTCCTCTCTCCCATCCTATATACAGCCGGCCCTCTAGCTCGGGCATTGCCTTTCCCATTTACTCTCTCGCTCTTTTGCTCATCACCATCACGTACCAACAACGACCTTTGCATCGTTATCCGTCGCACTCGACTCGACCACATATCACATCCGGTCTTCTTAGTCTCGCTTGGCAGTCTCGCACTTCGCTTCCGCATCTTCTTCTACTGCCACCACCACCATGTCCAGACCACACTCTGCCTACCACGCTGCGCCATGGGCGTCCAGCAGCGAGCAGCACCAACACCAGCACCAGCACAAGGCTCCGTCCCATCTCCATCCCCACCACCAACAGCACCAGCCGCAGCAGCACCTCGCTCACTCGGCTTACTCGGCCTCGGCGGGCCCTTCCACCTACCGTGCTCTGTCCAGTGGTCACGTTGCAGCTGCGCCTCCCAGCCAACACGCTCACCACGCCGACCCTTGGGCGCACCGATCGGCGTCTGCTGCTCCCGCTGCCCCAACCACCTCGCCGCTGCCACCCACCTTTACCGCGCCAGCCCCCGTCGCCAGCAGCAACCAATCAGAGCAGCCCATCATCCGCACCACCCACGTCACTGCCGATGGCACCACCATCTACGCTGCCACCGGTCGCAAGCGCAAGCGTCTCCAAAAGGCTTGCGTCGCCTGCCACAAGGCCAAGCGTCGTTGCGACGGCGGCCTCCCCTGCTCCAACTGCGACTTTAGCGGTCGCACCTGTTGCTACTCGGACGCCAACGGCAAGATGGTCATCCCTACCGCCCGCGTCTCGAACGAAGCCGGTCAGCCCTCGGGCGCAGCTGCTCACCCTGGCGCCACTCTCCACCCAGCCGAGGCCCTCACCCCCGCTTACACCGTCGCCACTTCGCCTCTCAGCCCCAGCGGCAGCGATCTTTCCGGCGGCCGCGTGCGTGCCAACACGAACAGCTCCAAGTCGAGCCCGCCATCACTGGGCGCTGCCGGCTCGCGTGCAGACGGCCTGCTCACCATCGACGACGTGGCACCCGAGCGCAGGAGGGATCTCATCAGCATCTTTTTCTCTCAGATCCACCCCTTTAGCTGTGTCATGGACGAGATCTCGTTCCTTCGCGACCTCTCTACCTCTGAGGTGCCTTCGTACCTGCTGATGGCCATGTTCGCCCTTGCCGCTCGCTTCGAGCAGGGCATCAGCGAGTCGGAGCGCGAGCGGCTCCGCTTTGCGCAAGGCGAGTCGTTTGCTCGCTCTGCCCGTCGCATGCTGCAGGAAGAGGACCGCGATGGATTCACCCTGCTCGATCGCCCCGACGTCGACCTTGCCCTCACCCTCTGCTTCCTCGCCGCCCACGAGCTCGGCATGGGCCGTGTCCAGCGTGCGCTCTCCTACTCGAACGACGCCGTCCGCATCGTTGCCACGCTCAAGCTCGCTGAAGGCCAGCTGCCACCTGCGCGCAAGAGCAGCTACATGCGCGACTCGTTTGCTTCTTCGTCGTGGCCTCGTCGTGCCACCTGCGAGCGCCTCGTCCTCCTCGCCTGGACTCTGGACATGACCATCGCCGCTCTTGCTGCGCAGTCGTCGTCCGTCCGCCGATCCGACGTGCTCGCTGCCGCCCGCAGCTTTGGCACCTCGGGCGACGAGGTGCGCGACGACGTCACCAAGTCGTTTGCCCGTCTGGCCGAGATCGCCACCGTGTTTGGTCTGGTCACCGACGCCAACGAGCCTTGCAACAAGGGCGAGGAGGCGCTCCAGTCGTGGGCTGCCGCGCTCGTCGTCGAGCACAAGTTTGATGACTACAACATGAAGCAGGCCAGCCGTCTGCTCGAGGAGCCCGAGGCGAGCGCCGCCTCGCATCGCGCCTGGTTCTGGGCCCAGATGCACCTGATCGCAGAGTGCTCCGTCTTCCTCATGGAGGCTCGCCGCGCCGGTGGCCCGCAGGCCGACCGAGGCCAGCAGAAGGCTGCGCTCGACAACATCAACCTCATCCTGTCGGTGCTCAGCATCACGGGTCGCCGCAACCTGTTTGCCTTCCCGGCTCTGCTCATCTGCACCCAGTACAGCCGCCCCAATCCGGATGCGTCGCGCTGGTGGAACACTGCTCGCCAGTGCTGGAACCTGGCCGAGCAGCAGATTGCAGAGGCGGCTCGGTTTTTTGTCCGGCCCAGTAACGACGCACCCTCTCCCGGGAGTGGGAACTCTTTGACGTTGCCTAGGTTGTCGAGCTCGTCGGTGGGTAGCTATTCGAGTCGCACTGGTGCCTCGGCCTCGCTGCCCTCGCTGCCCTCGATCGGCAGGCTGCCGCTTCCTTCGCTGCGTCTCTCGCCCTCGCTTCGAGAGGCTGAGCTGCGCCGATCTCCTGACTGGCGATCCGCCTCGCAGGCCAAGGACAACCGCTCTCCTCGCAGCTCGTTCGGTGCCAAGAGCGACGACGGCGCCGCTGACCATGACGGCATGAGCAGCAACGGTGGCAGCAGCCCAGACTCTTCGTCCTTCTCGCCTCGCTCGGCTCCGGTCGAGGCTGGTGGTGATGAGTACGTGCCTGTGATTGCTAGCCGTGGCTCGCGCACTCCGCCTCTGTCGTCGCAGGCCTTCACCAAGGACCCCCGCAGCTCGTGGTCGCCCATCACTTCGCTGCGCGGTGAGAAGCGTACTCTGTCGGCTATCTCCAGCTGAGCTTTTCTTGCTCAAAATTGTATTACTAGTATCAGTTTTCTCTCAGCATCGCAATGAATCGCTGATGGAAAGATACCGAAATCGCCTGGCGGTAATGTGCAGGAGGCTTGACAGCAGAGCACCGGTGAGTCTGAACGCGCGTTGACTGCGAGCGCGAAGGTTTTGGTGGGTGTCGCTGCGGTTGCGGATCTTGGTGGTGGTGGTGGTGGTGGTGGTCGTCGTCGTCTTGTGGCTGCTGGGGTGGTTGCCGAGGCCTCTGGCGCTGCTGGGCGCGACTGGTCAACTTGTCATGCTGCAGACGGAGCTTCTCCAGCCGGGCGCCATGCTCGCGAGATCCAAAGCGGACGAGGGGGACGACGAGCAGCAGGGGTCTGCCAAAAGCGAGTGAGGATGGCCTTTCGGCTGGCGAGAGCCCCGTCGATGGCGTCACGACGAATATGGGTCGGACAGTCCTTCATGAAGGCCCTCTTCTTGACGAAACTGCTGTCGTTGTCGACGTGTGCGTGGCTGCTGCTGAGCATGAGCGGGTATTCTTGAGAAGGGAGTTGCAGCAGCGAGGTTGACAACGACTGGATGCTGCTCTGCCGTCATTGGATTGAACAAGTCGCCGAAGCCGTCGAGACACAGCCGCGTCCAACCGGCGTGGTGGAGCATGAATTCGGCGCCTGTACTGGTCACGCGTTGCCGATGCCGCGTGTGGACACGGCGAAGCTTGTCTTGAATATTCTCGCTCGCTTGCTTGCTTGCCTCGGCTGTGCACGTTTCAGGTGTTGCGCAGTGGGGGATGGGGGTTGTTTCTTGACGTCCATCTTGCTGCTTGCTCGTACTCAACGACCTCTACACCTCAAAAGGCGCACACAGCAATGGAAGAGACACTCGCATTCGTGTGCGGCGGCTGCTGCGCCGCCATCGCCGCCCAGCTCCAGTACGCTTTCTGCAACACCCGTACGTCTTCCCCCACTCCACCCCTCTCATTCTCTGGATCACTTCTGAACTGACATTGTCTTTGGATGGGATGTAGGGCAATACGGAACCGACGCGACGTGCTGCGACAACTGCTGCCGCTTCAACTGCTGTTGGAAGCAGGGCGCTTTGCCGGTGGAGGACTATCCGGTGGCGAACAGTGCGGTTGAAGAGCAGGGCGGGTTGCCGAAGTACGAGGCGACGCCGCCGATGCAGGTTGGCGCGCCGAGTGCGGAACGAGGGGAGGGAGGCGGAATGACGGGTGGTCAGGCACCGACGTGATGTTGAGCGAGGCACCGGCTTGCTTTCGTATACCCCGCATTGTGCTCCCGATGTTTTCACTCTGTCTTTCACTCTCTCCTCTCGCTCGTCTCTACATCGCCGTTAAAATCTATTCTCGCCCTCGTCTAACCAACAAACTTCGTATGGCTGCCCGTAACCACCACCCTGTCCGCCTCCTCGCCCTCGCGTCTCGCCAAGATCTGCACATCGACAAACGCCAGATTGCGCCCCACCTTGTTGCTCCTTCCCCTGATCACCAGCAGCTCGCCCTCGCGCGCCGCACCGACGTACGTTGCGTGGATGTCGACCGACACACCGCGCTTCGCAAAGCGTTCGGGCGATGTGGATGCGATGACCAGCCCGCCGATCCAGTCGATGATCGTCGCGGATGTCGAGCCGTGCAGGATGTTTTTGCTGTTCATGAGCGTTTTCGAGACGGGCACGTGCGCTTCGATGTAGCCTGGGGACACGGCGACGATGGTCAGCTGGCAGAGAGGAGGGGGGTGTCAGTGGATGATGTTGGTCGTGGTTGCATGGACGCGGTTTCGAGGCTGCCGCTGCGATCATGCGCCGTAGATGAGAGGGGTTGAGGCAGACTCACATCAGACAAGAGGTACTTGTAGATCGGATTGTTGTCGAGCACCTGCTGCTGCAGCTCGTTGATCATTTCCAGCGTCACGACGCCTGCGGGCGCGCTGGGCTTGGCTGCTTCCGACATGTTCGCGAGCAGGGACGGTCGATGGTGGTAAGGTGTTGAGCTGGATGTGCTTTCTTCTTCGTGTTGTTGTCTTGGCTCGTCGGATCGACACGGCTTTTGCCCCACACTGAACGCTCAACGCTTTCCCCAACGAATTGGACGCCGCACAAGGCGTGGGGGACTATCGAAATTCGCAGACCGTCTCTTGCGGTATTCCTTTTTTCACATCAGATCGTGACGGGTTTTTTGCTTCGTGGTGCACTGCCAACGTCTTTGTAGGCAGCTTCGTAGTACAGGTACCCCATTTCGTAGTCCCTGCACTCATGTCTTCGTAGTACATGCTTCAGTATCGGAATCTGCAGCAGCATCGCAGCAGGCAGGCAGCTCTGAGATCAGCCGGCTTCCCGACATAGCCTGCACACCCGTGTGGTCGCCAACGTGGCCTTTCCTCGGCGTACGGCAGCGCGTCGCGCATGCATTACGAAAGAAGCAGGCGACTACAAAGACATCAAAGCATGGACTACGAACAAGGAGGCTGACTTGCGCCCAGGGGCCAGGTCCTACAAAAGACCCCTACGAAGACGTTGGCAGTGGTGGATCTGCGCATCGCCTTGATGAGCATGTTGAAAGCGCCGTTGTGATCTCGATCGGCCGAGTAGGGGCAGGTGGGGCATCGGCAGGTTCTGCTGGAGCCAAGCGTGTGATTGAGATGACCGCACTGAGAGCAGGTCTTGGAGGTGTATGCCTCCGGCTGGACGAGGAGGACCGTGGGCAACGTCTTGAGCGGATAGCGAGGGTCTGCTGCTTCGACGCACTTGGTGGCAAGCCGGTTCAAAAAGGCGCAATGGCCCCATCCCATGAGCCTGCGCTTTGTAGCGCGGTTGACACTGCTTTGGCGTCTCCTCCCCGGACCTCCATCCTGGGCATGATGATGATTTCAGAGGCGAGCGCAAGGTAGTTTGCAGAGCGGCAGTGGCAGTCTCGGACGAGGTTGTCGAGATGCGAGAGGACTCCCTTTGCCGCACTCGTCCTCCGCCGCACCTGCTGTTGCCGCCCTCCCCTAACACCGTACCCGCTGTCGCTGTACCCGCCGTTGCCGCACCCGCCGTTGCCGCACCCGTCGTTGCAGCACCCGACGTCCCCACTTCCGATTCCGCTCCCACTGTAGCACCTGACACTGCAAGGGATCTCGTTCATCACTTGTCCATCATCGCAGTTCGTCAGGGTGATCAGGCGCAAGGTCAACTACGAGCCGGTGGGCGCTCTGATGAAGAAAGATGCAGACGAGGATGCGACGCAACAGACGAGTTTGGCCGTGTGTTTGAGAATACGATCTGTACAGTACGTGTAAGATGGCGGGACATGCGTGAGAGACATGCGTGAGACAGTCTGCTGGCATGATTCCACTCCAGACGTTTGCTACAACGTGTTGCGGAAACAAGGCTTCCCCAAGGCGCAAGTGGCCAGAGATGAGCTTATTGTCGCCACTCAGGGTCGCTTGGAGTTGCAGCTGAATGATGTGCAGCAACTCGTCTTCCCTCAACGGCTCGCAGTCTCGCTGCCTGACTTCCTCCTGTCATGAATCGTTGAGCCAGTAGTCAATCGGGTAGATTGGGTAGTTAGCGCTCCCGTCTCGTCTTCAGTTAGGCCTCCCAAATCCCACTAGCGACCTTGCTTGAAAAGATAACCAGCAGCAAAGTCTCATATGTATCAAGTAGCTGGCCTCCGCGATTTTGTGTTCCCCGATTCGAAATCCTAGTTGCGTTCCAAATTTAATTGAACAGAAAATGCTTGCATCTCGGATTTCGGGCTGCTCTCTCGCCTCCACCAACTTCAAGACAAGAAAGCCGTTGGACCCTTCTTCCCTTTCTCCACAGAGCTGCCTTCGCGCGCAGCACCGCCTCAATGTTCTCGTCCAGCGCTGGACCGTTTCAACAGGGGCATCTTCCGACAAACACCACACAGACGCCCTTCCAGCGCCTCAAGCCAGTATGCGTCGAACTGCTCTCGCTCACCGGCCGCACCACGCGCCCTGCACAGTCGCAGCACGTGCTCGCGTGTCTGCGCCGACTCAAGACTACGCTACGAGCACTTCTTTCCGCCAGTAACGTCGAGGTCTCGGCATCGTCGTCGAGGCTCGTCGCAGCTAACGCGGAACCGGCTCTCTCGGCCTCGTTGATCAACTACGTGTTCTACCCGTTGTCCGAGTTGATCAGTGCTGCGCCGCGGGGGATCAGGGGTCTGGCGGACTCGGTGGCCGAAGCGGTGCTGGATGTGCTGGCGCTGCTGTGCAGCGAGTGGTGGATGGCGTGGGTGGTGGGGGAGCAGGCGGGCGACAAGGGATGGCGGGTGTGGTGCGATCTCGTGATTCTGTCGAGTTCAGTACTGGGGTCTCCCGCGAGCAAGGACGCAAGCGAGGCAGCGGATCAGGTCAACGCAAGCGACGAGGTGAAAGCAGCCGCGCTACGAGTGCTCGGAGAGCTGCTCTGCCCGCGCTTCAAAGCGACCGCAGATGCGAAGCGTACGGGAAACGCAAAAGACGCAGAATGGGAGTGGGACGGTGTATCCGACCTTCCGCTCCTGGACGACCAGCCAGACGTACCCTCCACACACCACAAATCAACATCACCACCAAGCGACAACCCTGCACCACATGCAAAGGCCACCCTCGCCTACCCCACCGCAGCACACCTCAGCTACGCTGCAACAGACCGAGTCGCCAGAGGCGCCATCAGCTTCGTCCTCTCGTCCTGCTTCGCCATTGCCGAGTCATCGCAGGAATCGACCGAGACACGGGTAGCTGCGATCCGTGTAGCGCGCCATGCTCTCGTGTTGTGGATCGGCGGGACGTGTGCCTTTCCGCCGGCAAGCAGAGGCGGCGAGGTCGAGGTCTCTGCGTTGCACTGCGTCAATGTGTCTACATCTTCGTCCTCAGGCACGGCGCAAATGGCAGCGGCACGTCGTCTGCGTCCGCTTCTTCCAGGCTTGACGTCTTCGCTCACACGTCTCGCTACAAGTCGGGTCAAGTCGAAGCAAGGTGCGAAAGTAAAGCCGACACCGGGCGTTGTGGCTGCCGAGGCGATCGGTCTTCTCGGTGACCTGTTCCGGGCTACACTTTCAGACGATGTGTTGGAGGATGTCCTTGCTCAGCAGCTTCCTCTCACACAGTCTCGAGCCGCAGGCGTCGAAACGTCGATTCAGGTGACTGATCTGGAGGACTTTGCCGATGCCCGAATCGACGAGGATTTCGACGCAACAACCATTAACACATCCTCTGAATCAGAATCGGCACACGACCATCCTCACGAACAAACAGCAAGCAAAGACGCACAGTGGACCCTTTCCACACTCGCACAAGTCCACCTGGCTCTCAAAACATTTTCGCCGCTCACGCAGCCTTCGCTGCCGGGCACGTCGCTGCCGTCGTCCGTGCACGCGTCCGTGCAGACGGCTGTGCTTCGGTTGGCGGTAGCGCTGCTGTCCGAGTGCGCGTGTTCGTTCAGCTGGCTCGACCGGCAGCTGGACAGTATGGCTCGGCTCGACATCAGGCAGGGTGCATCTGCGGAAAACTCGCAGGCGTCGAGCATCTCCACGCTGCTCTGCTGGATCATCGACCTGGCGTCCGACTACAACTCTGCGACCGTTGCGCAGGCGGCACGCGCTGCTTTTGCAGATGTGCAGAATAGGGCGGCGGAGCGCAGCGAGCAGGCAGGGGGAGACGCGCAGGTGCTCGCGCGGCTCAGCAGCGGTGCTGGTCTGTGGACGGTGCTTATGCAAGCACTCGATGGTCGGCCTGCGACGGTTGGGGCGCACAACGACGAGGCGGCGTCGCGGCTCGCGCTGCGCGTGAACACGGCTCTCAGTCTCCTCCAGAAGCACAGCATGGCGATGGTTGCGGGGAGCGCGCTCGTTGGCCTCGCAACGCTGTCGCGCGACATGCAGGATACCTGCGTGCGCCTGCTGCGTCCGCTCAAGGTCGACCGTCTCGAGTACGTCGAAGCGCCAGACACGTTGGCGGGCGCGACGGCATGGAGGCTGCAGCCCGTGTTTTCCGGGCTCGAGGCGAGCACGTCGGCGCAGCTCAGCGGCATGTTCTACTGCATCGGGCGCTCGCTCGCGCTGTCACTTGTGCAGGAGCTCAAGGCCAACCACAGCAGAGCAAAGACCGACGTCAGCGAGGTGTTTGCGTTGGTCACATTCTTGACCGACAGAGCTGCGCGGCTGAGGTCTGTGCGGCTGGACTCGGACGCGGGCCGAGAAGCGTCGAGCCTTGCGGAGAGCCTGACGTCGCTGGTGGTGGCTGCGGATGTGTTGCGCGGGGTGAGCGGGTGCTTGGACAACTTGGAGTTGGGCCTGCAGTTTGCGGATGTTGGTGGATTGGGCGCGGGACAGGCGAGTAAGCAGGCTCGCAAAGCGGCGCATCGGTTGGGCAAGAGGGTGTTCGCTGCTGTTATGGATATGCTCGACGGAGATGCGGAGGAGGCGATTCGGTCGACCGCTGATCACGGCGCCTCTTTGGGCGCCCAGCAGTCTGCGGAGTACATCGATCCCGCCAGCACCGCAGGACGGGAGATCACCTCACTGGAAAGCCCCGACCAGCCACTCGTCGAGCGCGTCAAAGGCATTTCGCTCGCGCCGGACGACATCGCCTCCACCACCCCCGAGCGACACGGTCCCGCGCTCGACCTGGGCTTCGTGCGCGCAGCCAACCTCTCCAAGTCCCCCCGCGGCGCTCCCAGCCAAGCAGCAACCCAGCTGTCGCTCCAGCATCGCTTCCAGCAGGCGGAGCGACACATGGACCTGTCCAACGCGCTGCTGTTCGCGCTGCTCGGCTCGGCGTCCAAGCTGCTCGGCCAGTCGTTCCGCGCCCTGCTGCTGCGCGGGGCGTATCCGCTGATCAGCGGCATGTCGGCTGCGTCAACGGGCTCGTCCGAGCTGGTGCGACGCGCGTCAGAGGCGGCCATGAAGGACGTGGCGTTCTACACGGCGTATGCGGACGTCAAGAACTGCCTGCTCGACCATGCGGACTACATCCTCGGATCGGCGTGCCAGCGGCTCATCAGCGGGCTCGACGAAGAGCTGCGTGCCATCGCCTTCCCCAGCCTCGCCACAACGAGCACGCCCAGCAACGGCGCAGCAGGCCAAGCGATGGTGGTGCTCCCGCTGGTGTCTGCGCAGCGTGCGCCGTTTGTGCTGGTCGAGATGATCCGTGTGCTCGGCTCGGAGATCATCCCGATGGTGGAGGATGCGATCGACGAGATCCTCGATGCGTTGGACCGCTTTCATCACCATGCCACGATCTGCGATGGGCTGCTGGCGGTGCTCGATTCGATTCTCGAGACCATGGCGATGGAGCAAGCGTCGAAGCCTGCGCGATCGGCAGGCAAGGGGGTTGATCAGATTGATGCTGTAGCACACGAGCTCAAGCGGGACGAGGTGGATATCTTCAAGACATGGCTTGCGGCGCGTCGGCGTGAACAGCCCGCGTTCGACGATGCCGCCGACGGCGCGGGAAGCGGTAAAGGCGAAGAGGAAAAGGAAGACAAGCCGACAAAGAGCCAGCAAGTGGCTTCCGCAATCCTGTCCAAAGCGGCCGTCTTCCTCACGCACCCTTCGCCCATCCTGCGAAGTCGCGTGCTCGGCCTCCTCCGCCACGGCATCGAGACCCTCGCCCCGCAAGCACGCACCGCCGAGCTGCTGCCGATCATCAACAGTGCGTGGCCCTTGGTCATGACGCGTCTGGGCACGTCGTACTCGAGTGCCAAAGGCTCGCGCACGACGCAGCTGGTGCCGATCGTCGATGTGGCTCCGGCGGCGGTGGGCGCGAGGGGCCGCGTGAGGGACGAGGCGTGGTATCGCAAGGCGGAGGCGGGGCTGGTGGAGCGCGAGCCGCAGGTGTGGGTGGCAGCAGCGCGGTTTGTCGAGGCGGCGGTGGAGCATGTGCCCGAATTTGTGGGCAAGCGGGTGGTCGAGGAGGCGTGGCCGAGGTTTGAGCTGTTGCTGACGCTGTTGAGGTGGAAGTTTGATCCGAGGATGGTGCGGCGTGATGGTGCTGCTCCGCGAGCAGCTGCAGGCAACGAAAGCAGGGCGCTGCTCGACGCCGATCCCGCTTCGCACGGTGCCATCCACAACCTCATCTCGGCACCATCCCGAACCGCCATCCCATCGCGATCCACTCGACCACAACACACGCACGCGGATCCACCCTTCATCCTCCCCTCCGCATCCAGCGTCCCCGCCCAACTCACCCTCTGCATCCTCACCACACTCACCGCCGTCGTCCGCTTCCTCGCCGCGCGCATGCCCGACGACGCCGCGTGGTCCATCACCACCCACCCGACGCTGTTGGGCCTGCTGGACGCTCGGCAGCCGCCAGCTGTGCTTATGGCGGCCGAGGGGCTGTTTGTCGAGTTGTGCAAGCGGAACCCGGAGGCGACGGCGTGGGTGATGCAGGCTGCGTTTCCGGACGCTGCTAGTGGTGGGCCGACGCCGTGCTTCATGCAACTGGGTGGCGCACGGGTTCATGCCGAGACGGTGTTTCATGTCTTGTCGTGCTTCACGTGACGGTTGCTGTTCAATGCTCAGCCGTTGCTCGATGGTGGAAGGGATGCGGTTACACCTTGTGCTGTTTTGTGTGAGTGAGGGAAACGCGTGGTGACGCTGAGTGGAAATTCGGGGTTGACCTTCAGAGGATATCCATCGGGGTCGCTTCGGCTGCGGGGAGGAGCTCATCCTTCCAATGGTGTTGGACGTCCACCTTTTTGACAAGCGGAGCAGTGCTGGCAGCCACTGCCTTGATCTCATCGGCTGGCTTTGAGAAGCTCTCGACTGGATCGATGCGCCGCTCTGCGTGCGAAGGCAGCGTCTGGGCCGATTGAGGTTCAGGTTTCACGATGCACGGCTTTCGAACGTCGTCCTCGCAGGCTACGAGGAAGTCCTCCTCCGGACAAGCGCAGATGGAGTGCGCTGGCGCGGTGCACTCTTCGCGATGACGATGCTGGTGGTGTCCCGCTTCACCCGCATCGGATTCAGATCGCTGCGACGGCGTGGCAAGCATGTTGGTCGAGATGGGATCGTTTCGTGCAGGTTCAGGCGCGGTACGCTCGCGTGCGCCTCGTCCTGTGCTCACGAGAGCGTCGCGGACTCGTTCATCTTTCATGTGGCTGACTGGGCAGTGCTGCGCATAGCAGATTTGCACCGCTTCCGGGTCGGTGATCAGCACCAGCACCAGCTGGGCGTATTCAAGCAAAGCGCGGATGAGCGCGACGGCCATCAAGGTGGCTACGATCCAGCTCGTGGAATCAGTGCAAGCGCGTGGGACGGTGGGGGACAAAGGCTGTGGGACGGGCGACAGTTCAGCGTTGTCGTCGGCCTGCGATACTGCGCAGAGGGGAGCGCAGGTCAGCAAGAGGGTCAACACGGCTGTGAGAGTAAGGCGACGAGCCAGGAGCATCGTCATCGCTGGAATGGATTGCTCAGCCGATCTGAGCGGTGGGCCAGGATGGAGAAGGATGGTCTCGAATGCGGCGGGACAATGGACAGTGGGCAATGGGCAAACGGTGTGTCTGACACGCAACAGAGTGGTGGTGAGTTGGAGAGAAAAAGCGATGCTCGCGCGCTCTTGCAGTTTGAGACAAGTCTGAACACGCGCAAGAAATGTGGGTGCTTCACGTGGTCAAAGAGGGCGTGCGCGTCTGGGATGGTCTGTCGGCCGGCTAGCCCACACGCTACCTATCTTTATTTGTCTTATTGGTTTGTCACTTGCTTTCGTACCTCCATCTTCTTTCGAGCCAAACAGCGCTTATCGCTGGTTTGGCTGCACTTTCTAGCTGCCCACCCTGTATCTCCACACCCTTGCCGCTCGTCTCTGCGCTCAACCGGCCCCCTCACGGCGGGCTGGGAGCCTCTCACGAGCTTCAGAAGCCCTCACGGGGTTTTTGCCTGCAATCTGAATGAGTTTCATTAGAATCATCCGATCCGGGCGATCTGGTCAGACGGGACTCCAAAAAAATTCGGCTGCAGAGTCAGTCAGCAACCGAGACTGAACACCAGTGAGCAAATCAATCGGGTGAGCCGCGACGAATTCGCAAGTGGTCCCATCTTGCGCTCGTCACACATGCCAAAGGTGCTTGCAACGGCAGAGCATCCGCTTCAACTCGGCATGTGAATGGCTGCCTACACATCAAACGACGAGGAAATGCCGAAAGTGCTGTTTCCTGAAAGTGCCGCGCCAAAAAGGCAGGGTTCGGTGCTTCCACGCAGCCGGAGCAGAACCAGCTGAGCTGCACGCATGCCTCGCACGCCTCGAATTTTTCGTTCCTGCGTGGAAATCGAACGTCCCTTTTTACGCCCGACCAGGACCGAATGCAAAAGACGAGAGCGTCGACCCCGCCAATGCTCCAGACAGCGTTCGTTGAGCAATGCTGTGCTCGCCTCGCTCAGATATTCTCTGAATCGCACTCCGCACACGGGCATGGGATTCCATTGTTCGGATGCAGGAACAGCCGGTTGCGAATCTGGCAGAAAAGAACGCCGTTTCGCTCTGCTTCTCTGCAGCCAGATCAGCTGCTCGCCGTCAGCCCTTCTGACCCTCGATCGCACTCCAGCGCCTTTTCTGAATTCGGCTGAATTCGGAAATGTCGGAGGCTCCGTTTTTCCCTCTCTCTCTCTCTCTCTCTCGTCCGTCCGCGCCTGACGAGGCCTCTGGCACCGCCACAATAGCAGGCCGAATGTTTGAGGCGTCATATCTCGACCCGGTATCTGAGACATGCGTCATGCCAAGCTAGACCAAGTGCCCTTTCGTGGTGCAAGTGTCTTGGTCTCGAACGGCGAGCATGTCGCCGTCTCACTCTGTACGCCGTCCCTCATGCAAGCCGGGTTCATCCAGCACTTTAACATGGATGGATAGTCGACATCAAGTCTTGCACGTCGATGCGAGCACCGTCTCGCCAGCAAAGTAGCTAGCGTGCTACTCTGAACGGGAAAAGGTGGTCACGCAGCTAGGCAAGCTAGGGCACCTAGGCCAGCTAGGCCATCCGCTGCGGTCTCAGAAGCAGCGCCTCGGCAGACCGTGCAAGCGCTTCGCCTACGGGCAGGCGCACTGACGAATCCTTAGCCCCTTCGCCTAGACGACCTTGCTTCCTCTCTCTCCCCTCGGCTGGCATCTGCTCGGCCAACACGAGAGTCACCAACCACTCCTTTCACCGTTGGAAAGAAAGACGGGTCAAACGTGCCAATGAAACACCTTGTCAGCAGACACGCAGCCGAGATCGCATGGGTCATCTGGCCTTGGGGTCCATCGACAAGTTAGCCGATGTTCCCGACGTTGAAATTAGTGCCAGGAGGCGGTCCTTGGCACACGCGCTGCTTCGCCATCTCACCACAAAAAATTCAGCGGGGCCCTGTTTCGGGATCGGAGTCGTTAGGGCAAAGCCTCTCATGGAGCTCGGTGCTGACCTGTCTGTCTGTCGTTGCAGAGGCAGCCAAAGCAAGTGCATTGGCACATGGCCCGTCGCTACAGCACATCTCCACCTCGGACGACGAAAGCATCCCGACGTCGAGTCGGTTTCAAATCGGGTCTCAAATTTTATTTTATTTTTGGCCAGCAATAGGCGCTCGTCGTCATGATTCATGCAAAACGTCGACGATCTCTGTTCAGGCAGCAGCGCCGTGTGCCGGGTACTGTAGCGAGTGGGTGCTGGTTCAGCCGAGCTTGCCAACAGCGCAGGGGCGACACAACTGGGCCGGTGCCATTACCGGACGACGACCGTGGCGTAGTTCTCTTTGGCGTCTATTGTCGTGGCTGTGGCCGTTGGTTGTTTGTGCACGCGCCGATCCTTCCCACGTCCCGACGCATCTGTTGCTTCGCCTAATCGGTGGGATCCGCGCGATCTGCCCTCGCAGACTCTCATAGTCTGCTAGTCACAACCTTGCTTCCTACTTGCACTGTTCAAAGTCACACACACCTTGCCTCGGGTGGAGCGACAGCAGACAGTCAGCATTGGGGCGACGTCGGGCAAATTCCCGTCAAAGCGAGACATTGCTTGACTGACTCTTGCAGAATCGCTTTCGGCTCTCCCGAACAGAGTGGTCCATCCGCACCGGTCCAGCAGCTCCTTTGTTCATCACCATTGCCACCGACATGCAGTTCTATTGAGGGCCCCCCTTTCAGCACCCACCTGCCTTTGCTTTACGGTCGCTACTGCTTGCCCTTTTCCTCTTCCATACCGCTGCTCCTCGACCACTTGATCCACAGCTCCTGCGACTCGCGCTTGGCTCGCCCGACAGATATATGCTGCTTACCTCTCTCGCCTCTCGTCACGCAGCACGTCTTCGCATTGCCAACAACACTTCATCATCCCGTCGACCTCTTGCTTTCTATTCTTCAGCAGCACGTCCTCCTCCTCCTTGCAGCCCTTGATTGTTCCGATTGTCCTGGTCCAGACAGGCCGATTGTCTCGTCCCGCCGGATCTTGTGCCCTCTGTCACCCGTCTCCCCACCATCTGTCGTTGTCGCTCAGACTCGGTACGCACAGAGACGCTCTCAACCACGGCTGCTTTTGACCCCGAGCCGCGTCTTCATCTCACGGCCGGCTCGGTGTCCAAAATCGCCTAATCCGGAGCCTCCTTTCCACTCGACGCGTGGGTTGATTGACGGGCTTCATTGCCCCTCTGCTCCCATTCGGGATGGAGGTGTTGGTGGTGATCAAGTCACGGACATGACGAACAATAATGTGGGCGCAAGCCTCGCGGTGACAACACACGCGGTCCACGCATGTCCCTCGTATCATAGGCATACAGATCGCCTCGCCAGAAGTGTCGACCAAACGTGGCAGCGAGTGCTTTGTTTGCTGCGCCCACCATTGCAGCACCTCCACGCATATCTCCCGTCCACTTCATCCCAGCCGGTATCGGTGCACCGTGCTCGTCGACCCGAAAAATGCTTGCCCAATGACAGTGAACGACCCGACCATTCTTCCCCAGCGGCGCCCACAGCATCCTCATCTCGGGCAGCACCGCTGACCCAAACAACCCACCAAAGCAGCCACACTGCTCGTTCCCCAAAGCAGCCAAGGCTCGGCGCAGAGGCGGACACGGAGGCTGTTGGCGTCGATAAGCAGACCGAGACAACGGATCAGAGGTACGTTTTCGCAGCCCAAACATTCGCTTGCAGGTGCCGAGTCGAGTCTTCTCGATTCGCATCTTCCTCCTCGTCCTCTTTGTCAATGCCCGTTTCATCTCCCGGAGTTGTGGTTCCGCTCTCTTGGGACCTTTCTTCACCTGCCGCACCTGTCCGAGCAACGAGGATTCGAGGCGTCCACACTCTCGCGTGCTACGTGTCCAATCGCATCTGCCGTCGAGGCAGCATGGCCTTTTGCCCAATGCCCTCAGTGCTCTGTGGCGCCTTGCAAGCATGAGGATCCTGTGCTGACCTCTGACGCTCTCGGCACTCGTTGAGGCTGCGTCAAAAGGCATCCCCCTTGCTTCCGCTCCTACCTTTCCTCTCCCTCCCGCTGAATCTTTGCCCTCCGCCCGTTCCGCTGACTCTGAAGCTTTGCTCCCTTTCCCCCGTACCCTCCGCTTGAAATGGCGTCCACCAGCTCCTCGCCCACATACAAGCTAATCCTGGTTCAAGAACCCACCACGGGCTCGGCATTCGAGGACAATCTGCTGGGTCGCATCGGACTTGCGCCTCCGCTCATCCTCGAGCTGCAAGTGACCAAAGACGGCAAGCTTCAAGATGCCTCGGCGGAACTGCCCTTCCTCATCTGCCAATGCTCGCTGCTTACCGAGCATGGTGCCGTCGCCGACATGGTGGATCGCCAACCGGTCGCCGCGTCGTCCGGTCCCACCTTGATGCCGCCCACGCCAAAACGAGGTCGCAGGGGCCGACGATCGAGCTCCAACCTGCGCGGCACGTCGCCCTCGGGCATCTCGACCAGGTCGACTGCATCCACCGAGGCGTCCGCTGCCACCACGCCGACGTCCGCATCGCAGACGGGTCCCAGCTCGTCCACGCCCTCGTTGAGTCGCGATTCACCTCAACTCGCTCGCATGCTGTACGGAACCATCGTTGCTGGGCCGCAGCAGTTCACTTCGCTCGAGGACGAGCAGAAGCCGTACTTTTTCTTCCCCGAGATCAGCGTCCGCACTCCGGGCAAGTTCAAGATCCAGTGCCGACTCATGCGTCTCGCTCTGTAAGTTTGACGTGGCTGCGTTCTCTTGAGCCCGAGACGAGCCGTGACAGTATTCTGACTGTGACCGTTCTCTTGTCTTGTTGATGGTAGTCCGGGAATCAACCCGTCGCAAATGGGCGTGCTCGCCTCGGTCGAGACACACACCTTCCAAGTGGTCAAGCGAGCCGAGTACATGGCGCCGTACATCACGGACGTCTCGCGCCACTTTGCGCGTCAGGGCGTGCCGCTGCTCCTGCCTCCCGGTGTATCCGCCGAGTAGGACGACACACAGAGTGAGGCGCACGCGCACAGTCACCTCGCTCACAGCCCTGCGCTGAACTGTACAAGACAAGTGTTGCGTTTTCGAAGTCGCGCTTTTCAACCGTTAATTCGTTCGTGTTCCAAGCGGCTCAACTTGGGCGCGCACGCCCGACGCAGAAGCGACTGAGACGCCTTGGCAAGCAGCGTGCGTGTGACAGTGACAGATGTGAAACCGCCTCTCTTGGCACCTGAGTCACTCGACTCGCGCAGTGAGTGTGCGCCCGCATGGCGGGGGACGACTGAGCGCGCCCTAACCCCGCCAAACGGGCGAAAGGATGCGAGGGCGCAGAGAGGCGGGTCGAAAAAGGGTAGCGATGCCTGGTGACTCTGCTTTCGCGAGAAAAAAGCACACTTGCACCTGCTCGATTTTCCTCTCGGCTCTCGTTC
>LT795065.1:206043-292625 GCA_900162835.1 Sporisorium reilianum f. sp. reilianum | reverse complement strand
CGCACTTTGCCGATCTGCGCTCGACTCGCCTCCTGCGCGCGCCTCATCTGCGCGAAACACGCTCGCTCACTCCCGCAGCAGCGACGCACCACCGACCTCAGTCGCCGCTAGCTCAGCCACATTGGTGCACAGTCGCGCGCTGAACGGTCACGAGAGAGAATGAGAGAGTGTGTGTGCGCGATAAGATGTACGAGACGAGACAACCCAATGCTGTTGCTGGTGCTGATGCGGTGCGGAAGAGATCTTCGCGGGTGTTGAACCCTTTGGCCCGTTCCGCCGTCAACCCCCAGTGTGCGTGCGAATGCACCTTTTGAAAGCCTTTACTCCAACCCCCGATCATCCGCCATCGCATGCAGCGAATCCGGCATCTCCTGCCGACGCCGAATATCGTTTCGCACGGGCACCTGTATCCCCTGGCGCGCGAGGCACTTGGCGAGCTCGGTCGACTCGGTCATCCCCGGAAAGCGGCGCGGGCTGTAGATGGTGAAAGGCTGCGTGAGCGCTTCGGCCAGCACGTGCCCACCCGCCGAAGCGTGCGCAAGACTCGGCGGCCCGAGCGCGAGCAGCTTGAACGCGAGCCGGAACCGGCCCTCCTGCCGAATGCTGAGATCGGTGAAGACGAAGAAGCATGCGCGAGAACCGTCGAGGTCGCGCGCGACGTTGGCGCTGGCGACGAGGCGGCCTTCCAGCATGCGCATGAAGGGATACAGGGCGTCGTTGGATTCGACCAGCATCGCGTCCGAGTGTGTGCCGCTGAAGGGGTCCTCTTTGCGCAGCGTTACCTGCAGAATGAGATCGGGGCTGTTTTCGGCGCTGTCGTTTCGGAGCAAAGTAGATGAGGTGAGCAAATGCGATGCTGCAGCCAGGATGAGCCGAGCGTACTCACTCTTCGTCCTCGGAGCCGTCTGGCTTGAGGATGCGTAGTTGCAAGATGGGCAAAGGATCGAGCGGCCGCTTGTCCTTGCTTCCAAGTCCGCACAGTCGGCCTTGCTGCGGCTGCTGACGGATGATGAGTTGGTATGTCCTGCATACAGTGTCGGTGACGGCGGCGGTCAGAGACTGTCGTGTGATGGAACGAGTCATGGAAGCAAGCAGAGCTGAAACGTACCTGTTCTGGGTCGAGTGACGTGGAAGATCGGGCAGCATTGGCGGAGGAGCCGAAGCGGCGGTGCGCAGATCGTGCAGACGTACTCCACCTCCTCTGTTGTTTCTGCTGGCTGGAGGAGGAGGAGGAGCGGCACGAGTCGTGTCGCGATCACGACGGTCAGCTGCCGAGCCGCTCTCCCCGCGGCTTGATGAGCTAGCATAGGACTCCTGTATGCGCGGTGGATACGCAGCAGAGGACGATCCGCTCGGGTGGCTCGACTGCTGACTGTCACATTCACTCGCCTGCATCCTCTCAGGGGCGAGTCTGGTCAGATGCGCGATGCTGGGAAGCTGAGTTTGTGCCGAAGACTGTGATGCTGAAGCGAATCGCGTCGACGGAGGATGCGAGGGTGGGCGCATATTCGAGCCGTCGGCTGTGAAAACAGGGCCGATGGTGAGAAGCGCGGAGCATTGGCCGTTTCAGAATCGTCGGAACTGGCGAACGGGATTGACGAGCAAAGTGACACGGTGAAAGCACTCACCTGGATGGGCATCGGAAGCATACCGACTGGTGTCTGGTCGATGATCGTCGTGAGCATCGCGCCTGCTGCTCGAGGTCTCGACGCGCTGCGTCGGTGTCTCGGAGCGGCGGTCGGGCGGAGCATCCTTGTTGGGTATCGACATGTTGCCCAGCTGGTCGTGTCGCTACGCACCGATGCTGGGCCTGGTGAGGTGTCAGTGTGGCAGTCTGAGCTGCCTTTTGAAAGAGGTGCACGTGTGCGTGTGTGGTGTCAGGAGGAGAAGGTGGCCAAGGAGCACACTGAAATGTGCATGGCGATCAAAGTCGAGGTGCTGAACGGCACCGCCCGAACTCAGCCCTGGGCCCCAAAAAGTCGAGGGCTGTGTGCTCTTAGAGAGGGAAAGGTCGAGAGGAGGATGTGATGGCGCCTTTCCGCTGAGCCACGCAATGCAGTCCGAGTTAGAGATGAAATGAAGACACGGAAGTGTGATGGAGGTAAGAGGGACGGAGATGCAAGGAACAGCCGCTGAATGCTGGGCGAGTCGTCTGCGAGGATGAAGCCTGACTCTGAAGAGAGCGACCGAGTGCCGGGGCGAGAGGACCAGGCCTGAGAAAGGTGGAGAAGGGGGTGGGCAGAAGACAAAAAGGGGAGCGTCGCCAAGGTTCAGCAAAGTGTGTCACTCAAAGCGAGCAGCATGAGAGCGTCAGACGGACATGGAGAGAGGACAGTGGGCGTCAGTGAAAAGAGGAGGAAAGGAAGAAAGCACGACGGACGACATGCAACAAATCAAGAAACACCGCTAACCAGCCAGTAGGCGGTCGCACGACACATGCACGACGCGGTTCAGCTGGGCCACGACACCAGAGGTCCTGGCACTGCAGACGCAGAGGGTCAACTCGAACCAACGCAGTGGATCTTGCCAGGTGGGTCGGCGACTCTTCCGTCTAGTGCTGCCAAGCAGGGACATGGAGATGACGAATCGAGACTGTCGCTCTGCTCGGTTGGCCAGCGAATGCTCGTGCCGAGGCAGTGGGTCTCGCCAAACAATGGCGACTCCGATGGCACTTCGGCCCTAGGCGGAGAAGCGTGCACACCTTGGCCCGAGGCGATTCGGATGCGCGAGATGCGTGGGATGGTGTCTCTGGCGGTGCTGCAGCGCCGATGCTTCGCATACCAAAAAAAAAACAAAAACGCAATGCTAAACAAATGCAGCCGGGGAGCTCGATCAGAGACGCTCGACCCGGATCTGCCAGAATCACTGTACGGCGAAAGAGCATTGCGCAACAGGAAGCCAGAGCATCGTCCCATCAGGTCGGCGGGCCGATCCGGGCGACTCAGGCTGAAGCTGATCCACGTGAAATGCGAGGGTTTGGAAAAAAGCGGTTGTGGCTGGATAGAGCTTCGCACGCGCCTCGAAGCAGCACAAGCTGTTGTCCCACCAAGTGCGCCGGACGCCCGCGTGCCAGCCAATCAGCCAAGCAGCCACATCACGCTCACTCTGACTAGCCTGCACATCTGATCTCAAAGCGTTTCTATCTCAGGGCGGCGGCCTGGCGAAAACCATCTCTGGCACGATCGATGGAGCTTTGGGTCTAAAACTTGGGCAGGAACGGGGACAGGAAAGATAGAGAGGCAACAGGTAGCACTCACCGTTACGAGGTTGATCCGCGAGAGGGAGACAGAGGCAGCGGAAGGGGACGTTCGACTGTAGACAAGCTGATTTCGCTCTCGGTTCCAAGCGGCATGAATGCGTCGATGTGGAGAAAGAGATGGGAAGGGAGACAGAGAGAGCACCGACGCACCCAATGCCTCGAAACTCGAGCCGGAAAAGTCGTGTCGATGATGGTGTTGAGTGGGAAAGGTGCCGAAGAGGTGGGAGAGAAGAGAGCGAGAGCGAGAGAGACGCGGACTATTAATCTTTGCAAGACGGAGAATCGTTCCGCGGGCCTTTGCGGTACTCAAATGCAGGTGCGCCTCGACTGAATTTGACGTTCGGCAAGCGAACCACTCTTAGATCAAGGCAGGCATGAAATCTGAGAGATGTCAAACCGACCCCATCGGCCCGAAGCGCACTTGCGGCTCACGCGTGTGAGTGTCTCTGTGTCAGACGAGACCCGGACGACGCTCTACCAGAGGGGTGGGATGAGGGAGAGGGGCAGTCGTGTGATGTGCGGCGGCTTTTGGAAGCTGCAGCTGGAAGAGGTTCGTATGTGAGCGCGCACAAGAATAGAAACAGGCCAGCATGCACTCCAGTGTCGATCGAGCGAAGGATCGATCTTCGTCCACGTGACGGACACCAACGGCGAGCGAGAGCAGCGGGAGGATGGCGGCCTGGCAACGCGATGATGCCACGCTTTTGCCGTTGTTTGTTTGACCGAGAGGAGATGCAGGCAGGTACAGTAAGATGGAAAGCCCTCAAGCTAGACTCCGACACTGCAGCAGGCCTGAGGATCACGGATGCCCAGCTTGGTGACGCTATCAGCGTGCCTTGCCACGGAGGAGCAACACCCGAAGAGCAGCCGAGCAAACGACGGTCAACGACAGCAGACGACGGCAAGGTCGCAGCGCAATCCGACACGAGGCAACAAAGCTCAGTCTCGCCTCTTGCGACCGATTCGAAAAGGCGGAATGCAGCTGCTGCTTGTCTAGCGACGGAACGGCGCTTCAAGGACGCCGAAGCAGCGGTGCAGCAAGCTTGCTACAGCACTCGACTCGGACCACCGTGGGAAAAAAGGGCAGCGTCCAGGCCTCTGGATAGCGCGAAAAAAAGAAAGAAAAAAAAAAAACAACCAAGAAGCGGCCGGAGGCGCCGATGATCTGAGAAGCGAGGCTCAAGGCGGGGTAGGGGCGGCAGCAATGCGAGGGAAGGCCGGAAGTGGTGGAGGAGGAGGTGGACAAGACACGAGAGCAGAGGTGAAGCGGCCAAAGGTGGAGAAGGCCGGAGGAAAGGAAGCCCGGGCAAAAACCACGGACCATAGGCGCACGACAGAGGATCGGCGGCGCCTGTGACAACGAAGCAAGTGGGGGCGAAAGCTAAAAAGAAACAAAGAAACAAAGAAGAAAAAAACATAAGGTTGGGCCGACGACAGCTCGCTAGACGCAGACAGGCAGAGCAGGACGACCAGCGCTTTCTTGCAACTGCCACTCTTCGCCGGGTCCCAGGACTCGCATTCTTGTCTCTTTGCCTCTTGATTTATTTATTTTTTTCCTTCTTTGTTGACCCAAGTCTCAAGCATGGAAAGTGGTCTCTCCCTCTCTCTCTCTCTCTCTCTCTTTCGAGATATGCTTCGGATCGTTCAAGAGGGTTCGGGATGCCAGTTGGCCGTCGTAGCGTGTAAAGCCGGACCATCGCTCGATGTGGCTGTGTATCCTTCCCGAGCTGAATTTGGAATGTGCAGCAGCAGCCGAATGATTTCGAATCAAGCAAGGAGAGACAGAGAGGGCGAGGCAGTGACGGACAAACACAGACCCGGACCTGCCCAGCTTTTGCGTCAGAGTGGCGTCGGCCATGCTGCTGCTGCACGTGCTGACCCTGGAACGCTGCAGCTGCAGATGCAAGGTGACCGCCCGAGCTCCAATCCATCTCGCAATTCCGTTGAGCCTCGTGCGTCTCTTTGCTCCCGACTGATCCTTTCATTTGGTAATGCTCGGAAATGTCCAACGACATTCGCGCTTGGAAGGAGCGAGCCAGTTGGAGGTTGGGGTCCCTCCGCCTCCTAAGCAATCCGATCGTGCGATCTTCTGTTGTGTGTCGCTGTTTGGTGGCTGCTCTCGCTTATTGCTCGGGAGGCGTGAGAAGAGACTCTGACAGTCCGGCGCTTAGTCACTCTGACTTTTAGCTGTGTTTTCTTTTTTTTTCCGCTTCTTCTTGGTCAACGTTCGGCGCCAAATGCTGCTTCAAGAAGAAGCGGTTCAGGACAAAGTAAGGTTCAGCCGTCTAGATCCGTCTCTGCAGTGTTGCTCGACCCACTCGCTTTTTTATGCATAAAAAAAATAACGACAAGCTCACCGCCCGTTTTCAAACCTTCCGAACCCAACCCGAGCCTGACTGTTGAAGGCTTTGTTTTAATCGATCGAGCGATTGGACACTATGCATACAGCTTGCATCTCGCAGCAGAGATCTGCTCAGAGACTGGTCTGCAGCTCACGGCAGTCGATGCTTACCTTAGTGGACCGTTCGTAGACCGACGACGACCGAGAGCAAGCGTCTCCCACTTCAGAAATGATGGTGGGCGCATCCACACCCACCTTGCTCGGAATGGACGCTCAAACTGTAATTCGCTGCGAACTTACTGTAAGTACAGTAGAGGGATGAGGTCAACGAAAGCAGAGACGGTGCTCGAGGTTGTTGCTTTCCTCTTCCTCTCTGAATATCACTCGGCAACTTGTCGGCGCCTCTTTGCTCCTTTCTATATCTCAACCTGGACCGTTTCTCTGCTGAGAAGATCACAGTTGAGCAAAACGACAAAACAGCCTCCTCGCCAACTCCGCCCGGAAGGTCGGCCGACCCGCACGCACTCATTGACAACACGCGTAGCCTCGAAAATGCCGCACAAAAAGTTGTTTTTTTCCCCCTTTTTTTTTCGCTTTTTTTCTTCAAATTTGTACTGTGGCTTTGTGCTGCCAGGAATGCGTTGACAGTCCGTGTTTTTGTTTTTGTTTTTGTTTTTGTTTTTTGGGCGACAAAATGGGTCCTTCTCGGGGTGGTCGGCGAACGACAGAGTGTCGGACGACCTGCAAGTTGGTGTGTCCCTGTCTACTGGTAGCTCCGCTCCGGTCAGAGAGCTGCCGAATGGCGTGTCAAATAAAAAGAAATAAATATTGGCTTGCAGAGTATGCCCGAGATGCCCGTAACCAACACAGCGTGAGCCCGAGACGGAGAAATGCGCCGACAAAGTTTAAATTTGCTGAAAAAGGGGCGATCCTCCCGTCCCATCTGCGATCGTCGCTTTGAGCCTCTCCAAACATTGACACATCAGTTGACGATGACGAGCCTCGTTTCTCGCTCAGACTGAAGATACCCGGACACGAAGCCTTCAAATGGAAACCCCGTAGCCAACCAGGAAACCGACGTTGGGTAGCGAGCGGGTCGCGGACAAGCTCTCGCTTGCTGCTTTGCCGAGGTGCCAGTCGCCACATTTCAGCAGATCTTCATGTGCCCTGTCTCGGATGATTCCCAAGCCCGAATCCAAACACCGGTCGGTGCCTTGCTGTTCTTGTCATTTCTCGCACCGCCCGCCCTCGCTCATCTCTCTTCCCGCGAGACGCTTTCGAACTCTCACTCGAATCACGCCATCTCAGATCAGTCATGGCAAAACACTTTCTCGCAACAGCCCTTATGTCAGACTTGCAGTTCGGATGACCCAAACATAAGCGCTTACCCCGGAGTCCGACAGGGTCTCTCGAGCACCACGATAGCCGCCGTTCTCTTCCAGTCGATCTACACCGATGACACCTCTCTTGCCAAAGCATGCTGCTCACGAACAGCCCAACTCTAGAGATCGGGTTCCAATGTTTAACAAGATCTGATTACGATTCGAATACGATGTCGATATGACAACTATGCAAAATTCAACCACCTCACCAGCAACTCAAGGCGAGTCAAGACCACGATCGCTGACCGGGCTGGCAGCACGACTCGATGACGCCGGCGAATTGCCCGTGCTCGACCAGCCCGTCGCCGGCTCGATCAGACTGTCATCCACGCCACTGCGCATGTTGAGCGACCAGTCAGGAATGTCATCGCTCGACGAATCGCTCGAGTACTCGCCCGCACCCTTGTTGCGCTCCGTCTCGGCGGCTGCACCATCCTCAGTGTTAGCGTAAGGCTGCTCCGGTGCGGTGGCCTTGCTCTTGGCAGCCTCTTGGAACTTTTGCCTCGACTTGCCGCCGATCGGTCGCGTCGTCCTGCGACGGTAGAACAGCAGGTACGCCGACGAGCTCTTGACCGTCTCCGGGTTGGCCACCGGTCGCACGCTCGAATCGTCGAACTCGTACCACTTGCCATCCGCCGGGCTCTTGGCAAACGCCGTGTAGTGTCCTCCGCCGAGCCCTCCAAAGTGGTTGTCGACCGCGTACAGGTCGTAGATGGGTCGGTCGACGGCGACCGCATCGTCATTGTCCTCCAAAGGTCGCAGGATGCCCGAGCCCAGCATGCTCTCCGACAGCTCCTCTCCGCTCTCCTTGGCTTCCTCCTGCACCCTCCGCAGCGCCTGCGTTCCTTCGACGCGATCTGTGAGATCGAGGCCTTCCAAGGGGAAGTCGACCAGCATGTTGAGCTTGTCGCGCGAATGCCTGCCGGCGCTGAAACGCTTGAGGTGCACCACCAGAATGTCCGGTGCCTTCCACAGGTCGAACTTCTTGGTGGCTTGACGGAACTCCTTGCAGTTCGGGCAGTACCACGGGTCGTCCTCGCCCAGCTGCTCCTCTCTGGTGAACTCGTCCATGCAGTCTTCGATCGAAAGCGTCTTGGGACGCGCTGGTCCTGCATTCTCGCGCTGACGGATCGCCTCGTCGATCACTTCTTCGAATTCGCCCCACAGCTGTTGCGAATCGGATTCGACCAGCAGACCACGTTCCTTGACGGTGTGAGACCACGTGACCACGATGGCACCGCCCGTGTAGACCAGAGGAATCGCCTTGGACGGCTTTGCATCCTTCGAGTCGTCCCCGTCTCCGTCCAGTTCATCCGCCTCGTCCTTCATCGAAGCTTCATCAGAAGCAGCGGTAGATGCATTGCGCTTGGACAGACGGGCGTGACGCTCCTCGAGCTCCTCCGACAGGTGGTCGGCGTTGCTCTCGCTTCCTTTGGGCAGGCCTTGACCGGCCTCTGCGACGCTGAAGCGGATGCGCAAGACTCGTTCAGCCGGAGTTGCCGATTTGGATCCAGAGACAGAGGTGACCGACGAAGTGAAAGCATTCGTATCGTTCTGCGACGATGACGATGTGCTCACATCCGGCACCACCACCGCTTCGCCGTCTTCGCGGATCTCGGTGATCACGTCGCTGTCGCCCATGCAACTGGGCGCGACGACCTCGACAGCGTCGTTGCCAGGCGCCGAGTCATCCACCATTTCCCAGTCCGAGATCTGCGACGCGGCTTGCTTGTCGTCCGAAGCGCCGGCCGTGGCGGTGGCAAGTCCATCATGCTCGACGATCTTCCGAAGATCGTCCGATTGCGTCGAAAAACGCGTAAAGCCTTCGACCACATGCTTGCGGATCGCATCGACATCGTTGACCTCTGCTTTGGGGACAGAGATGAAGAAGGGAATGCCAATGGCATCCGACCTCGCGCGACGACTGACAAACGCCTGACTCGACGATGCGCCGAACGCATCGCTGGCGATATTGGCAAAGACGGGCAGGATCGCAAACTCCTCGTCCTTAACATCCAGCGCCTCCTCTGCGTCCTCGACCGTACGATGGTAGCGGTAGTGACGCTGCCTCGAGAAGCGCGGAGTGGCAGGCACCTCGAAAAAGTAGACAAAGTCGCCGTCCTTGATGTCGATGAGCGGCTCGTAGTCGTCGATCCACTTGTAGATGCGGTGATGCCACACCTCTCCGCACACCAGCCGCTTGGTCTCGATGCCGAATTGTGCCGCCACCTTTTGTCGCAGCTTGCCGACTGTCGTGCCTGCCGGCAGCTGCACCTGGAAGCTGTGCATCGGTTTGCTCGGGTCGAGGGGAACAAAGTAGACCTGGCCTCGCCACATCTTCTTGTTCGGGATGGGCAGGGTGAGGTACATGAACGGATCAAACTTGATCGAGACCTTGCCACAGTCGGGGCAGACGAGCGTGCTGCGGTACTGGCCTTGGAACAGATCGACGATCACCGAATCGTTTCGCGCCTTGTAGATGTCCCACTGGCGTTTGGCAAAAGCGACGAGATCCCTCTCATCGCCTCCCTCCCAGTTGGGCGCCTCGATGTAGGGCTTCTTGAGGATGCGGTTGAGGTCCTCGTGCAGACCGTCCAAGAGGAAAGCCAGCAGCTCCTGGCTGTCGTGCTGCGCATAGCCGCTGAACTGCGGTGCAAAGCGCGAGAGCGCAAACTTGAACTCGCGCGGCCAGAAGGAGCCGCCCTGCCCGTTCCAGATGTTGGAGATGAGGTTGCCGAAGGCATCGGCGATGGCACCGCCCATTCCCAGCGGGTTGTCCGTGTTGAGCTCCTCCTTGTAGGCGCCTGAAACAAAGTACTGCTGCAGCTCGTAGGTGTTGCTGAGGCACTGCAGAGCACTGTTCATGAAGCAGGTGTTGCCGAGGTTGTTGAGACCGCGCAGCCCGCGTGATCTGCCCATGGTGCGATCGGCGGCGGTCTGCGAGCGGGTCACTCGCGCTTGAGCATCCGCAACGCTGCCTGAGGCACCGCTGGCGCTGGCGCTTGCCGAGGCGTTGGCCCCGTCCTGTTGCAGATTGCTGAAAAAGTCGCCCTGCTGAGCAAAGATGCCCTTGACCGATGTTGCTGAGGTCTCTACCGGAGCGGGATCCGTCTGCCAACGTCCTGACTGGCGCGTCTCTACGACGAGGTTCATCTCGATCTCGTCCACCCCGACCGATTTGAGCGAAACGTTGGGTTGATAGCTGTCGGGCTTGTCTTCGCGTGCATCGATCGTGTCGACGCCCTCGCCGCTGACCCTCGCCAGACTGACGAGCCCGGTCAGGAGCTCTTTATCTGTCGGTTCAGGGAAGTGGTGGAAACGAATGTCGACGTCGGCAACGGAACCGAGATTCAATCCCGTCTTGGCTTTCGCCTTGAGCTCGGCGAGGCTGGTGCTGACGGACAAGCTGAAGGAGGGCACACCTGAGCCTTGCACGCTGTCGTCGTTGACAAGCTTGAGCAGTCGGATGGTGGGCGGGTAGAACTCGACGCTCTCCTGTCCCGGGCTGAGACCATCGATGACTTTGCGTGCGAAGAGGGGACCGGTGCTTCCATACCAGCTGACGAGGAGGTT
This sequence comes from Sporisorium reilianum f. sp. reilianum, assembly GCA_900162835.1. Classification (NCBI taxonomy): domain Eukaryota; kingdom Fungi; phylum Basidiomycota; class Ustilaginomycetes; order Ustilaginales; family Ustilaginaceae; genus Sporisorium; species Sporisorium reilianum. Next base: position 282,070 of record LT795065.1, on the reverse strand, counting down.
CCAGCCTTCTTCGGGAACCATCTCGTAATCCATATGCTCGTTGATTCGTGGTCGCAGTCGGGCAAAGGAAGGCGTCGATCCTTCGTCGACGAGATCCGAGTTGTCAATGGGACCGATGGGTGCTTCAGCGTTTTCGGCAGGGTCCGAGTCTCGACGCGCCGAGCAGGCAGCATCCCAGCGGCGATACCATTTGCGACCGACGATGTACCATGTGTCGCCAGCATGCAGTGGACGGTTCTTCATGGGCCGGATGCGATCCAGCTGCTGTTGACCTGTCGGTCTGACCACCGCTGTTTCAGCAGGCGGCTGGACTGCCTCGTTGTAGGATGGAGGCTTCTCGTCCACCACGACATCGGCAGCTTTGGCGGCTCCGTCGTGGAGGCTAAGCGACTTTTCGGTCATGAGACCCTCGATGTTTTGGTCGGAATTGGACATGATCTGTGACGAATTCAAGATGTCGGCCGACGAGATGCTCTGACGGAGGGGAGTCGGCTGCGTGGCTGCTGCGCTTTCGAGGTTGTCGGGCTCGCCGAAATCGCTCGCAGACTGGGAGCGCGTCGATCTGTTTTCGTTCTCGACGTCGCTGCTGTTCTCGTCGATGATGGGACTGACGGTTCGGGCGCGCTTGTAAGCGGAATGTCGCTTCGGGTCTGCCGTCGTGGAGAGAGCAGAGGTGAAACGCGACGTGGGTCTCGGCTCCGGACTCTGAGCGGGCGACGGTGCTGGTCGACGGGCGGAGTTGGTGGTCGACGAGGACGAGGCAGGGTCAAGGGAAGATGACTCTGATGTTGTCTGCCCAATGGGATCGGAGGCTGGTGCTCTAGATGGTGCGTCGTCGTTCTGACCGTGATCGGAAAGCATCGGCCTGAGCAGCTTTGGAAGCGGCAGCTGCGCCAGGACAAGAGCGGTCGTTCGTTGCAATGCCACCTCAGCGAAAGCCCGACGCTTAGGTTTAGGCCGATAAGCGACCGCCCGAGGCTGATGACTCGCTGACTCGGTGAAACTCGCGAATTGAAAGCAGCGTTGTCAAAGTGGGAGCAGCATGCAGCCTTGGATGGTGACTTGGCAGGGAGTGAGTGTGTGATAGAGAGGGAGATGGTGGGTGTTAGTGGGCAATCAAGCGAAGCAGCATACACTTAACAAGACCTTGCCAGAAACGATGTGCTGGTGAGGGTTCCAGCTTGCGCGGTCTGTGCTCTGAGCGAGAGGGAAAAAAATTACAGATTAGAATTTTTTTAGGTTGCGAGGAAAAAAAAATCAACAGCAGCAGCAGCAGCAGCAGCGGAAGTCGTGGCTTGACTTGTGTGTGTCGTTTGACCTTTGCCCCGATCCGCCCGATTCCTTCTCTTCTCCTCATATTCCCAAGAAGGGCAATCCCATCACAACCACATCAAAGGGGAGAGATGAGAAGTGCTTGTCGAGTACAAATACAAGATGCAGTGAATGTGACGGATGCAGAGGAAAGCGCCGTTTTGCGGATTTTCCGATGAAAGGGGCAGTCTAGGCATTGTCAGCGTGACGCTTCCAAGCGCTCTCGTTGATGAACGCTTCGACAGCTGCGCGAGGGTCGTCGGGGAAGCGAATGAAAAGACCTTGCAGCTCAGCCATGCTGACTCCACCGCTAGCGGCAGGTTCGGGCGATCCGACGTCGTTCGTTGGCCTTCCGTCGGGACCCAAACCGAGAGCAGAACGACGCGCCACCGCCTCTGCCTCGACGATGCGACCAAACTCAGCCGCAAGCTGACGCACCTCGTCGTCCGCTGCTTCGACCGCCTCTCGCAGACCAGCCACCGCTTCGAAGCCCTTGTAGGAGCTGGAAACCGAGACAGGATCGACGACGCCAGCAGCTGCTGCTGCTGCGAGAAGAGGTTTCGACGCCTCTACGACCGACGGTGGCAGATCGGCCTGCTTGATCTTGTGCTCGCGCATCGTCGTGCGATAGAAGCGAGTCATAAGCTCTTGCACCTGCTCCCGTTCAGCGTCGCCCAGTTCAGCGATGAGGTCGACTCGGCCTGGGCGGATGAGAGCAGGATCCAGCTTCTCGATGTGGTTGGTCGTCATAAAGATGATGCGGCTCTCTCCACTCGCTACACCGTCGAGCGCATTCAGCAGACCCGAGAAGGTGACCGACGCCTGATACCCGTCCTCGGCAGCCTGCTGTCTGCCCAAAAAGGCGGCGTCGACATCTTCGAGCAGCAAGATGGAGCGGTCCGGTGCATTCGAGAGCAAGTGGTTGAGCTTGTCGTCGGTAAGTCCTCGTTCGAAAAGGTTGAGCAGGCAAATGTTGAAGTCCAAGTGTCCGGCCAATGCGGTGATGAACGAAGACTTTCCGCTGCCTGGTGCTCCATGCAGGAGATAGCCTCTTCTGTAGGGGATGCCACGTTCTGCGTACCACCGATCCCGCTCGAGGAAGCGCTTGACGTCGCTCACAATGGCCTCCTTCTTGCCCTTTCCAAGCACGACGCTTCCGAGCTCGCGTGTCCTCCTCGGCTGCCCAAATGGTCTCCATTCCGGGCCCCAGCTCGTATAGATGACCGTCTTGCCCTCCGTCGACGAGAGTGCCAGCTGCCGCGCCTCGTCCAGAAGCTGAGGGAACAGGTGAGCGTACGCAAACAGCGTCGTCAATGTCACCGTTTCCCACGGAGCACCGGTCGACAGATCCACCATCTTTCCGTCTCGTTCGCGCGTCAACCGCATCCATACGCCACGGTATCGGAACCAGTGCGTTCCCGGACCGGGTACTAGAGAAAAACGAGCCTGTCCACGTTCGGCAGCGTCTGCGTTGGGTGTCGATGCCGATGCGTGCGGGGTGTAGTTGGTCTCGACCGACAGTTCGTGACTGAGGATGCGCACCGGCGACACGGACGAGCCACTGGAAGCGATCGCCAATGGGTCATCCACCTTGGCCTTGCTGTTCTGGATCGATGATCGTTCAGCAGAACGATCTCGTAGGCCGAGAAAGTCGACGAGCCCCTCCTTCTTTTGCTTGCCGAGCAATCCACGCTCCCTCATCGACTGTGCTCGTGCTTGTGCCGCCATCCAGTGCAGGAACCACGGATGCGCGCGGTCTTTTGATGGAATCTCGAGCGATATCAAGAGTCTTCGTTGCGCTGTGGATGCTGCGACCTTGACGCCTCTTCGTGCCATAGCGACCGCACCTCCGAACACCATCAGGCCGAGACCGCCCGAGAAGATCGGGTTGTCGGCGATCATGTTGGACAGGAACGAGCCGGCTCCTGAATCGGAAGTCGTACTTGCGTTCGACGGTACTTTGCTAGAGGATGAGCTTGCATGCTGCGACGGAAGCGATGAGGCCACGTCCCCACTATCGTCACCAGCGTGAGATGCTGTTGCTGCTCGGTCATGCCCGACTGACGAGGCCCTGTATCGATCCTCCTCGTTCGATATCCCAGCAGCATCCCTCTTCTGCATCGTTCTGAAGTTGAACATGCTTTCAGATCAGGTGGGAGCCTCCTTCGCTCGTCCGATCGATGATTGTGGTGTATGACGGTGAAGGGTGTCCAACGAGAAGAAAGCCGGATGCAACAGGTGGAGCTTCGCATCCTAAATTTTTATGATTCGGAAGTCGGAACCTGGGCTTCCCTGAGCTGCAGAGAAATTTGAAAAGCGCAGCCAGAAGACCCTTGCCTTTCTGCCAAATCTTCGCGCCTCGCCACACTTGCTGCACAGCTGCAACCAGCTCACTTGCTTGCTGCCACCACAAAGCCTTCTTTACCTTCATCCACCGGACAGCAGGCAGCATCCTACATCCTCACAGTTGTCCACATCTAGCCACGATGGCGCCCAAACTCTGCGTCATCTGCAACGCCGAGCGCGCCGTGCTGCGCCGCCCCAAAACCGCACAGCAGATCTGCAAAGAATGCTTCTTCTACGTCTTCGAGACCGAGGTGCACCACACGATCGTGTCGAACCACCTGTTCAAGCGCGGCGACCGCGTCGCCATCGGCGCATCCGGCGGCAAGGACTCGACGGTGCTCGCGCACTGCATGAAGGTGCTCAACGAGCGGTACGACTACGGGCTCGACCTGTTTCTGCTCAGCATCGACGAGGGGATTACGGGGTACAGAGACGACTCGCTCGAGACGGTGAAGCGCAACCAGCAGCAGTATCAGCTGCCGCTCAAGGTGCTCGGGTATGGCGAGCTGTACGGCTGGACCATGGACGATATCGTGAAAAGTGTGGGGAGGAAGAACAATTGCACGTTCTGCGGCGTGTTTCGGCGGCAGGCGTTGGACCGCGGGGCGGCGGCGCTGGGTGTAGACCATATCGTCACGGGCCACAATGCGGACGATGTCGCCGAGACCGTGCTGATGAACGTGCTCCGCGGCGACATTGCGCGCCTCGAGCGGTGCACCGAGATCGTCACCAAGGGCCCGGACGCGGACGACACGGACCAGCACGGCTGCGGCTCTTCGAGCGGCGCCAACGCCGGCGTCGGCGGCAGCGGCATCCGGCGCAGCAAGCCGTTCATGTACGCGTACGAAAAGGAGATCGTCATGTACGCCTACTTCAAGAAGCTCGACTACTTTAGCACCGAGTGCATCTACTCGCCCAACGCGTACCGCGGCTACGCACGCACGTTCCTCAAGGACCTCGAGGCCATCCGGCCCTCGTCGATCGTCGACATTATCCAGTCCGGCCAGAACCTCAAGATCTCGCATGCGGTCAAGCAGGCGAGGAAGACCGAGCTGCAGAACTGCCGGCGGTGCGGGTATATCTCGTCGAACGAGGTGTGCAAGGCGTGTATACTGCTGGAGGGGTTGGAGAGGGGCACGCCGCAGTTGGGGATCGGCAGCGAAAAGTCACGCAAGATCAAGGAGATCCGGATGGAGACCGAGGGGGACGAGGGCGCGCAGCGGAGGATCCCGCAGTGGACGGGCGTGGCGAGGGACGCGCCGCCGATCAGCTCGTTGCCATTCGTCCCGCCACAGCAGAAGGTGGATCTGTCTTTCTAATTCACCCTCCCACACACTGTATTTGTAACTACCCGCTCACATACTCTCCAACTCGGTCAGACAAGCAGCAGTCTGCATTTCTAAGCATCCCCCGACCTACCCGTCGTCCGCGCGGCGCGCCAGATCGGCATTCGCCTCCAGATCCCTCCCCTCGTCCCAGATCCACGTCTTGACCGTGCCGTCGTCGCCGCACGACGCGAGCAGGCTCTGCGCCTTGTTCCACACGGCGCCGTACGCGACGTTGTTGTTGGTCGACAGCGAGGTGAGGTCGGACACGAACGAGCCTGGTATGGCCGTCGTCGCCGGTGCGCTGCCTGTCGGCTTGTGCGCCGGGTGCAGCGTATCGCGCCCGTGGCCCTCGAGCGTCTGCAGCACCTCGGACGACTCCTGGTCCCACATGTAGATCAGCCCGTCCTCGGAGCCGCCGACGAGCAGCGACGTGTGCGCAAAGCTGCTGCGGATAAAGTTCTTGCTCGTGTTCTGGTGGCCCTTGAAGCGTTTGAGTGGGCGGAGCATACGCAGGTCCCACAGCCGGTTCGAGTTGTCTTTCGAAGAGCTCAGCAGCAGCGTGCCCGTCTCGTTGATCTCGACGGACGTCACCTCGCCCAGGTGCCCCGTGATGGTGCGGATGCACAGGCCCGAGACGACGTCCCAGAAGCGGATGGTGGTGTCCTTGGACGCGGTGACGATGAGGTTGCCGAGCGGGTTGAAGATCGCCGACGACACGCCGAGCTGGTGGCCCGTGAACGTCTTGACGATCGAGCCGGTCTCGACGTCGTACATGCGCACGAGCTTGTCGTAGCCCGCAGCGACCATGTGCTTTTCGTCCGGGTGGAAGCGGCAGCTGTACACGTCGCCCATGCCCGCGCGCAGCGTCGTGCGGCACTGCGCGCTCTCGACGTCCCACACTTTCACCGTCGAGTCGCCGGAGGCCGACGCAACATGCCCGCCCGTGCGCGTCGAGTCGACATCCCACACGCGCGATCGATGCCCCTCGAGCACGCCCTCGCATCGCCCCGTGTTGGAGTTCCACAGCCGCACCGTGTTGTCGCTGCTGCCGCTGACGAGCTTGCGGCCCTCTTCGCCGACGAAGCGCACGCTCTTGACGTTCTTGCGGTGGCCGCGCATCGTGTGCGCCACCGAGTTGGGCACGATGAAGCCCGTGTAGTCGTGCAGCAGGCCCGAGATGACGGGCGCCTTCTTGGGGTGGTACCGCGCGAACTCGACCTGGTAGGCGACCGCTTGGTGCAGCATGGTGAGCAGCCGGTGCGGTGGCACGTATGTGTATCCGTTTGGGGCGGCGCTCTTGGACGCACCGCCCGCGACGACGCTGTCCGTCATCATGCCATCGTCCATCATCTCGGACCCTTCTCTGCTCTCGCTCCTCCCACTGTTGCCGTTCGTAGACGCCGATCCAGGCAGGCCGGCCTCCTTCTCCATCCAGTCCTGCTCGAGCATCGCGGCGAACTCCATGACGAGCTTCTCCCGCCCCGGCTGGATGCCCTCCCACGTCGCAAACGACGGCGCGTCCGTCACCGCCTTGGCGGACAGCAGATAGCACAGGTCGCGATACTCGGACGGATGCGGCTGGTAGTGCTCCAACGGCTTCAAGCGCTTGTTGAGGAAGGTGAAGCCCTTCTGGAACTCCCTGTGCTCGATGTGCTCCAGAAACTGCTGCTTGTACACGGCGTACAGGAACGCCTTGTGGTTCTTGACGAGCGGTTTTTGGAGCAGCTTGTCGACCTCGGGCCAGTCGCCCTCGAGGATGTGGCCGCGCAGCTTGCGTGCGTCGAGCCCAGCCTCCTCGCGCTCGCGCCTCTTGATGCCCGCCTCCTCCATGAGCAGCTGGCGTGTCGCGCCAAAGCCTTCATCCGCGAGCCACTGGTCGATCATGCGTATGATGTCATTGCGCACCTGCGCGTCGTCCGGACGCAAGATAGCAGTGCGCGAGGACGCGTAGGTAGCCTGGTTCGGGTTGGTGTCGCGCGAGGTGCTGGCGGTGTGCGCGGTGAGCTGGCCCACCGTCTGGCCGAGGATGGACGAGTTCTGGTAGTACGGGTGGTAGACGTACGGTGGTGGACGCAGGCCGTGCAGCTGGAGGTCGGCGACGGTGTGGTCCTTTGCGTCGGCGAGAAGGACCTGCTTGCGTCGCTTCCATGTTTCCTTTGTTCCGCCTGATGTGGATGCGACTCCATTGACGCTGCCGGTGCCGCTGCTGCTTGCGGCTCCAGCATCTGCTGTTGAAATTCCAAGACCGTTGACTTTGGCCAAATCCGGATGAGCACTTGCCGACCGATCGAGATTGGAGGTGGACGCTGCGGGGGCGGTGGCGCCGATGGTGTTGGAGCGAAGCATCGAGCTTGCGACGGTGGAAGAGGCGGGTGCTGTATATGATCCGCTAGTAACTATAGCGTTAGGATCCATGGACGCTAAAGAGGTCGCTGATGGCGTCCTAGCGTCTGCAGCGGACGAAGTTGCCGTGCTGGGAAGCTGGAACGTGGAAGCGCGCGGCGTCAGAGGCACGGGAGATGGCTGAGCGGACGAGGTGGCCTCAGCCTGCGGTGTCGAGCCATTGGACGGGTCTTGACCACTAGCAGCGGTGACAGTGATCTGCGTAGGAGGTGATGGCCTGTGTCCCTGACGGTGCGCATGGCTGCTGTTGCCTTGCTGTGACCCCTGCATGGCGGAGAGTGGGGTGGGCACGACACCGGTCGTCGTTGCCGATACCTCGATGCCAATACTTGCGTGTTCGATTCTTCAAGCCTCTAGATGAGGAGCATGGAGGCGTGCTGCACCAATGCGAGCGTGTGCGACTGAGGGAGAGGATGATGATCAGACGACAGGGGGCGGCAGAGGAGGATGGCTTGGCTTTGCACGCTTTTTACTCCACCTTTTGTTTTATGGCTTTCGTGCTTCTGTGGCACGAGACCCTGTTTCTCTCGGGAAGCTCAGTGTTCCACAGCCCGAGAAATCCCAAAAAAAGAAAGAGAAAAGCAAAAAGATCGTCCCAAAAAAGGGTCTCGAAAATTGGCGATTTTATTCCAATTCCCGCGCGAGAAGAAGAACAGCCGCACGGACGCTGTGGCCAACGTCTTGACGTGGAATCCAACGCTCCGCTGAAGCATTGCGCCTCACACCATCATCATCCTCTCTTCCCGCTTTCCCCCCGTCAAGATCCTCCCTCAACATGAGAGCCAGCATCGTCGCTACGATGGTCAAGCTCGGCCTGCTAGCGCTGCTCTCGCTCCTCGCACTGACCCACCTCATCCCCGGCACCTTGGCACAGGCATTCCAGTCGAAAGAGCAGAGCGCGCTCTTCAAGCGCATCCAATCCTCAAGTGCGGGATACATCGACGTCGACGCCAACGAGTTTGCTGCGATCGCGCAACTGCCACGCGACTTTGCGGTGACGGCGCTGCTGACCACCACGACGGGCAACATCAAGTGTCCGCCGTGCCAGGCGTGCCAGCCCGAGTTCGAGCGGCTCGCGCAGCAGTGGAACCGCAACAAGGCGGTCAAGGCCAAGAACGTGTTCATCAAGGTCGAGTTCAGCCGCGCACAGCAGGTGTTCGCGCAGCTCCAGCTGCAGCACGCGCCCGTGCTGTACACCTTCCCGGTGCCCACCAATGCGAATGCGCGTCCGGAACACATCTCGTTCGACTTCAACGAGCGCGGCTTCGCGGCGCCGGACGTCGCCGAGCATCTCAACAGGATCCTCAAGACGTCGTTCAGCTACAAGCGCCCGTTGAACCGCAAGCTCATCACGGGCAGCGTGACGGGCGTCATCTTTGTCGTCGGCGCCGTGTTCTTCCTGGGCCCGTACGTGCCGCTGCTCTTCCAGTCGTCCAAGCCGCTCTGGATGCTGCTCTGCCTCGGATCGATGATCGTGTTCAACTCGGGCTACATGTGGAACTCGATCCGCGGCGCTCCTTATATCGCCATGGGCCAGGGCGGCAAACCGGAGTACTTTGCCGGCGGCTTCCAGAACCAGTACGGCGTCGAGACGCAGATCGTCGCGGCCATCTACTCGTTGTTGGCGTTCAGCTTTATTGCACTCACTGTGCTCGTGCCCGCGCAGAGGGACCCCACGCGCCAGCGCGCCGGCGTGTACGTGTGGTCCGCCATCTTTTTGGCCACGTTCAGCTTGCTCTTCTACATTTTCAGGACAAAGAAGTAAGTGCACTCCCAAGTAAAGGCGGAGAGGGATGCGGTTGAGTACTGACTCTTTTGGTGCGGTTCTGTTTGATACAGCCCGAGCTATCCGTTCCGATTGTTCTTCTGAACGCGAGTAGGTGCGAACAATGGACGCAGACGAAGAGAAGCTTGCCAAGCGAAACACGCTCTGTCAACACCATGGATAGTCAATATCACACTCACCTCCACCACATCTCGACGTGCGGCCCGGCCGACCTGAACTCATCGCAGCGCAGTCTTGTCACGCCAAAAAAGCAGGTAGACTGGAAACCCATAACGATGCATTGTGGCATTGACGACATCGGAACCATGTTGAAGAGGTCCCTTGCAAAGTGTTGAAACCTCCCTCCACACTCTATCTCCCAAACACGCGCTTCTCGAGCATCCGCAGCGGCACGTACAGCACGATGCTCGCGGCCAGGCCCGTCTCGAAGCCGAGATCACCGGCGCGCTTCGCGATGGGGCCCTTGAACCACACCTGGTCGATGCTGGGCACGACGACCGCCAGCGAGATGCAGCACGCGGCGAGCGCGGCGATGCCCGGCGGGAGGTGCGACCACTGGTTCCAGTGCCTGGCGTTGTAGCTGGCGTAGTCGCGCCTGCGCACGACGACGTGGTCGGCCAGCACGACGCCGACGTACAGGCTCGCCCAGTAGCCGAGCACGCTCGTAAAGTCCGTGAGCGTTTCGTAGAACTTGCTGTGCCCCACGATGGCGAGCGGCAGGAAGATCGCTGTTGCCGCCAGCGGCCATACGAAGCGAGGCACGGGTCCGAGGAACGGCAGCATGGTCTGGAAGTTGAGCCCGATGCTGTAGATCGTCGCCGAGATGTTGCCGCACACGGACAGCGCGAGCAGCACCACGAGGAACTTGCCAAAGTTGCCCAGCTTGCCCGCGAGGATCAGCTCGAAGAACTGGCCCGAGCTCACACCCAGTGCCTCGGACCACTCCGCGTTGTCGTACGACGAACACGCGAACGCCGCACCGATCATGATGAACGGCACGCACGAGAGGAAGAAGCCAAAGTAGACCGACCAGAAGAGCTTGTGCAGCGACGTGTCCGGACGCAGGTAGTGCGACACGTCCGAGACGAGCGCCGAGTACGAGATGATAAAGCCGGCGATGATGGCTGCGAATCCCAGAATGGATTCGGCGCTGGCGGTGGGCTGGTTCGAGGCGACGTGGAGACCCCTGGGTCCGGTGCCCGCCTCGCCGATGAGCACGAGGAAGCAGATGAGCGTGGGCAGCCAGAAGAAGCGCTCAAAGTAGTGGAGCACGCGGATGCCGCTGAACGACACGGCGAGCGCGATGAGCGCGGCCACGACGATGCCCACGTCTGGGGTCAGCGTCGAGCTGCCATCCGAGCGCGACGAGACGGCGGACAGCGTTTGGCCCCCGACGATCGAGTTGAGGATGCAGTAGCCCAGCATGGTCGCGGCGTTGAGCACGCAGATCAAGCTGGCGCCAAAGTAGCCAAACGAGTAGCGGCACTGGATCATCTGCCTCATGCCGAGCTTGGGCCCGAACAGCGTAAAATAGGCCGGGAAGATGCAGCAGAAGGCGCCGACGAAGAGCGTGGTGAGCATGGCCGACTTCATGTCCATCTCGAAGAGCGACACGAGCGTGCCTGCCGAAAACGAAAGTACGTTGACGTTGCACGAGAACCAGATGAGTCCGACGCTCCACCAATCTGTGCCCGTGCGTTCGCAGAGGGCGAGCGGGCGGATGCCGATCGACTCGACGTAGACCTTGCCGAGCTTTTGCGCGAGCACATCGAGGCGACGGAGGAGCGAGTTGGACTGGATGGTGCGTTTGTAGTCGCTGATGATGGATTCGTCTGAGGAGTCGTGGTCGTCGAGCTTGTCCAAGTGCTGGTGTGTGGGGGTTTGGTGCTCGAGGTCGAGCTTGGCGGGTGATGAGGCTGCCATTGTGTGAGGGTTTCCTGCGGTGGCAAAGGAGGGAATCTAGGCTGATGCCCCCAGGCGGATCCAGACAGCGAGGGTGATTGATAGATGGAGCGGCTGTGTCCACGAAGCAGCGCACCCAGATGAAGGACGAGAGAGAGAGAGAGATGGCGGCAATGGTGGTAGCGAGAAGAAGAAGGAGAGATGGAAGACTGCTGAGCACAACCGGTCAACCAAAAAAAGCAAACCTTCTTGACCTTCAGGGTCTTCTCTCATTTTCTTCTCTTCAACTCTTATCGACCATCGCATCTTTGTCTCTCGGATGACTCCGCCCACGTTGACATCGGCCACCGGTAGTCAGCCGTGCAGCAGCATCGACAGCTGCCTCTGCCTCGCCTCGTGGCAAATGTCAGAAGATCTTGCGGCGATATGCACGTTTCGCTTTCGAGTCAGAAGAAAAAACCAATTTGAAAATCACCAAAAGATGATTTCGGAGCGAAATTTGGGCTCAGCAAACGGCGAAGAGCGGATCAGGCAGAGTGCGCAAAAGGGTCTCGTTCCGCTTAGCCCGTGAGTCTCGGTTCGCCGTGTCAAAAGCCTTTTGTGACGATCAGATCAGATCACATCACCAGAGATGGACATGATCAAGCGATACAAGCGAGCGATGCATTGGTGTGCGATGTTGGCAGAGAGACAGATGGCAGAGGCATCGCGTGATCAACCGACCGCCGGTCCGACGCGCTCCTGTCTCGTTCACCCCTTGACCCTCTCCAACCGCGCCGCAACCTCCTCGATCCTGCTCTGCAACGACTCGAAATTCGCCTCGACCTTCCTGCTCGTCTCGTCCATGTTCGCCTCGATCTTGCTCAGCAACGCCTCCATCTCGTGCTCCTGCACCTGCCGCTCGCTGCTCGACTCGTGCAGCTCATCCAACACGCTCCCAAAGTGCGCGGCGGACGAATGCAGCTCCGCCAGCGTCTGCAGACGTGTCAGCACCGAAGGGATCACGGGGAGCAAGGGCTCGAGACGCGTCGAGACGGCAAAGAGCTGTTGCAGCTGCGTGAGTTCTGCCGGCGTGAGTGTGCCGGTGGAGGTGGTGTCGGCGGGACCGGGTTCAGCGGTGGTGAGTTTGCGACGCACGTCGTGGACACGGTCCATTTCGGTCACCAGCACTTTGACGCGTCGGCTGATGGCGTCGAGATGGCGCGGCTGCGAGAGGAGGGAGAGCTGGTGTTCGAGTCGTGCCAGTGTAGACAGCACTGGGCGCGAAACGGGCTTGGACTCGTCCAGAAGCGCTTGTTCCAGTCCCAGCGTGGATTCGAGTTCGGAGAGTCGCGCTTCCACTTGGACCAGATCGGCAACAGCGCGTGGTTCGGAGGCTGCTGGAGTGATACGCGTCGGGGCACCCGCAGTCGACGTGGTTGAAGGTGCGGACGGCTGCTTGACCTGCTGCAACAGTGCCCGCAAAGCCTCCTTGTTCGCTTTCCCCTCTCCACCGCTCGGATCGACCGACGAAGACGACGACGGCACCGCCAAGTTGGCCAGCTGACCTTGCAGCACCTTGAGCTGGCTGAGCACCTCTGCACTGTCCACCTGCTCCGACGGTGTCGCTGCCTCCTTCGACGCGGCTGCACCGGCACTCAACTCTTCCTCCAGCTGACTCGCCTCAAACTTGAGCCGCCTCAATCGGTCCGCAACCGACTCCTGGCCCCTCTCCACCGCACCCTCGATCGCATACGTCGCAGTCTCGAATCCTGCATCCCTCGGTCGTGTCGAATTCGCCTTGCGCGTCGGCCTCCTCTTGTGCAGTCTGCCCGAAAAGTCAGCACTGCTAGCATCCAGGTGGGTAGCCCCGCTAAACTTGGCCGCTGCATCGTTGCGCGTCAGCGACGACTTGTCGATATCGTCCGAAGCGCCGCCGTTCCTGCCGTCGCCCGCATGCTTGCGATGCGCGCTGCGATCCGATTCGTCGCTCGAGGTCTCCGAGTCGGTATCGTCGGCGCTTCGCTGCTTGCGCGAGCGCTGACGTCCGCTGCGGCTCGTGTCGCGGTTGGCGCCCTGATACTCGTACACGTCTGGGGCCGAGGTGTCGACGTCTGGCAGGCTGGCGTACTTGGTGTAGCTTGAAGAAGCGACGCCGGGAGATGCGGAGGCGCCAGCTTGCTGAGACATGGTGCGAGCTGCGTGCTAAAGTTAGCGGGGTGATCGTGTGTGGTGGAGAGGAAGCGACGACGTTGGAAAAGCAACAAAAGCTGGCCAGAGCGTGCGTGAACGAGAGACCAACACTTTTCCCGCCGCGTCGCAACTCTCTTTCAATTTTCAATTTTCTGGCTCAAAAGGCTCAACACGCTCGCTGCCACGCTTGGCTTGAAAGACACGCAGCCAACACGCAGCAGCAGCAGCCACACGACCCACCCAACACATTTTCCCCACGCACTGCGCAGCCGTCTTCTCTCGAAACTTGTGTTGGGATGTCGATGCAATCTAGCGGTCCATTCAGTCTGATCATGAAGGCGAGCGCAACCACGTCAAGTCCAGTGGCTCGACCGCCTACTGTCCAAGCTTGGCAAAAGTGCGGTCCATGGCCTCCTTGATCTCAGAGTAGACCTGGTCGACGGGCTTGATCGAGTCCACCTCGACCACGCGGTCCTGCTTGCGGTAGAAGTCGACCACGGGCATCGAAGTCTCGACAAATGTCTCTGTAGAAGGGGAAAAAAAAAAAAAAAAAAGAATGGTCAGCTCACTGATCGTTCCATGAACAGAGGTAGTCGTCCACTTACGGAAACGCTTCTTGATCGACTCGATGTTGTCGTCCGCCCTTCCGCTCGTCTTTCCGCGCTCGAGCAGGCGCTCGAGCATCACCTCCTCGCTGCACTGCAGGAAGAGCACAAACTTGGACTCGCACACCGACTCGTCGAACTTGATCGCCTGGTCCATCTTGCGCGGGAAGCCGTCGACGAGGAATCGTCCCTTGCCCTCGCTCCACTTGGCCTTGTGCTCCTCGGGGACGGCGTGGCCAGCGTCGGTGGCACCTTGCTTGGACAGCGCCTCGGCGATGGCGTTGGACAGCAGAGCCACCGTCACCTCCATGGGCACGATCTTGCCTTCCTTGATGTAGTCGGCGATCATGGCTCCGTACTGCGAACCGGGACGCTGCTGTTCGGCACGCAGCAGGTCGCCCGCGCTGAGGTGCACAAAGCCGTAGTCCTGGACGAGGCGAGCGCACTGGGTGCCCTTGCCTGCACCCGGACCGCCGAGCACGAACACCACCGTCACCTTGGACGCGTCGAAGCGCGGAGTGTCCTTCTCAGCGACGATGGCTGGAGCAGCAGCGGGCACAGCAGCAGCGGGAGCAGCCGCAGTGTTCGGGGCAGGAGCTGCGTCCGAGGTGGAGGCGGCTTCGGGCTGTTCGTGCTTCTTGTGCTTGAGCTTGTCGAACAGACCCATCCTGCCTAGCAGTGTCTTTTGCCAGTTAATCTTGGGCGAAGTGTGTCGGCGGCGACGTTTCCCTCTTAAGCTTCTCTAGCTGGAAGCTTCCGAGAGATGAAGAGATTGGTGGACGGGTATAGCTGTAAAGAAGAAGCAGAGACTGTGCAGAGCAATCGAGAGATCACTGAGGTTCCTGCGAGCGCGGAGGGATGAGCGGGTTGGGATGAGGGATGCGTTTCTCGCGCAGGTGCTTTTGAGGATCGTCGTGGCGCGTGCGAGAGATGTAGGCGAAAGTACCAAACGCAGCAATCGCAATCAGCACGAATCCAACGGGGCTCGGGTGGTTCTTGGGCGGCGGCTTGCTGGAAGAGTAGCTCCGGGCCGTGGGTGGGGCGAAAGCAAGGCGGTCAAAGCGTGCGAGACGGATAGACTTGGCCGGCAGTGTGCTGCGTAGCATTCGCGTTGAAGCAGGGTTGAGGAGGTGGTGGTGAGGCAAGAGGAGCGAGATGCAGGTTGCAGCGACAAGAACAATCGAGAGTCAGGGATGCTCTGCAGACATTCGTTCATTCATTCACGCTCACCACGGCCGCTTACTTTCTACAAAGCGACTCGAAATCATTTCTGAGCGCATTCCATTTCCGGACGACAGCTGCCAAAAAAAAAACCGACAAGCCGCTCCCGCACAAGCCGCCGCCTCCGCCTTGTCCGTGCATGCTTTGATGGTGACAACGACTCGCCTTGGCATATCCTGATTCAATGGGGCGATCCGCACCAACGCTATCCGCAGGATAACAAAGCGTGCGGATGGATGCAAGTGCGGAAGAAGATCGACAGCGATTCACAGCCCCAACCATGTGGCAGCGATCTATCGTACGAGAGATAGCGTACAAATCCAATGTGGAGAAATCGACCTTTCGCTCTGCCATGGGTGTCTGAGATCCACCTTCCCTCGCACCACCATCGAGTCGATCCAGCCGCACACCATCCTCTGCCTCAAAAGCAGAGACACTGGCCGGCTACGACAGGTCACAATGTCGTCGTCGTCGTCCTCATCGGCGTACGCGTTCAAGCCGGGCGGATCGCTCAAACTCAAGGGCGACGACGGTAAGAAGGACAAGAAGAAGTAAGTAGCCTGATCAACACAATCTCTTCAACGACCTTTACCGTCAATCCTACAGCAGACTGACTGATCGATTCCTTCTGCATCTTCTCTTTGCATCGCCGTCGACAGAAAGAAGAAAGTGAAATCATCGCTATCCCACGAGTCGAAGCACGCCTCTGCATCCGCCTCCTCATCCCACTCCTCGTCCAAGCAGAAGGCTTCCCGCGATGATGAGCAGCTAGACGACGACACACAGGGCGGATACGAAGGCAGTAGCACCACCACTGCTGGCGGAAGAGCCATGACCGAAGCAGAGCGCAAATTCGAGGAAGTCCGCCGGAAGCGCATGTATCAGCGCATCGCCAAAGAGGCGCGCACCTCGCACAAGGACAAGGTGGATGCCTTCAACAAGTACCTCGGCTCTCTGTCCGAGCACCATGATATTCCCAAGGTCGGACCTGGCTGATCTAGGCGTACAGCATACTCAATCGAAACCAGTCCTTTACGCTCAAGGCCCATTGCATCTGTGCCGCGCAAGCCTGTCTTTGCTTGTGTGTCATCTTCTGTGACGGGATGGTTGTACTGATTCTCTGTATTGTGCGATGTGAGATGATGATGGGCAAGCCATAGCTCTGGGATAGCGTTGTCAACTCTTGGCGTGGTCGTTGCGATCTCGAGCTGATACAGCGACCAGAAATCAGGGTCCAGCCTTGGCTGTACGACCGATTTTGATTTGCAATTTTCGCCTCTTGACTGGCTGCAGCTGCACTATGAAAAGCTTGTTTTTCCTGTGTCGTACAAGACTCCTTATCAGCTGTCCACCATTCCCCATTCCTCGCTCCCCTCTCTCCTAGACTGCAGCAACCATGTCGGCAGCAGACGCACTGCAAGCGGCGCGTGTCGCCGTGGACGAGTGTCACAAGAAGGACCCTCTCTACCTCGCGCGCACGTCGAGCTCGGACGACGACGACAGCAAGACCAAAGTCGACGAGCTGACCTATGCGGACCGGATGGAGTACTGGGCGTCGCACCTGATCGGCCTGCGCATCGAGACGCCCGAGTATCAGCAGTTCAGCGCGCACGTCTCACCGTCGTCCACGTCGGATGTCGAGTCCATCACGCGCACGGGCGACCTGCTGCGCATCGCCGCGCGCTGTCAGCATCTCGAGCGCTTCCTCACCCCGCGCTCGTCGTACCCGGACGGCAAGGCGGCCTACCTCAAGTGGCGCCGCGACCTGTACAAGGTCCAGGCGGACCGCGCCAAGCAGCTGCTCACGCAGGCCGGGGTCGACGAGGCCAGTGCGGACTGGGTGCACAAGTGGGTGAGCAAGACCGAGCTCAACCCGGGCAAGAGTACGGGCGATCTCGGTACGCAGCTGCTGGAGGACGCCGCGGTGCTCGTATTCCTGCAGGAGGAGCTTGAGCTGTTCGCGGGCCAGCATGCCGACTACTCGGAGCAGAAGTTTGTCGATATCATCAAAAAGACGTGGAGGAAGCTGAGCGAGTTGGGCAAGCAGGAGGCGTTGAAACTGAGCATGCCCAAGGGGTTGGAGCCCATCGTGCTCAAGGGCATCGCGAGCTTGGAGGCCAAGCCGGAAGATGGGCAACAGCAGCAGCAGCAGCAAGGGTAAGATATCACGCACGCTCACGAGACTTCTCATGATACCCCTCCTCCCTTTCCCCCTCCGGAACTCTGCTCCGTCACCGCGTCTTTGTATGCTCTTGGATCGATCTACCCCACTCCAACGTGCATGCAATGATCGTCTTCTGCCCCGTCCGTACACGCAGTGTCTGTCTGATGGCCTGTGGATCTGCCAGCGCCGCCGTGAACTTGTCGCTAACCCTCCCCGTCCTCCTACGCTCTTCCTCGACAGACGATCAACAACATCGACCACCGCCGCAACAGACGCCCCCGCCCTCACGTCGCAAAAGAAGCAAACATCTTCCTCCGCCGCTCTCCCCGCACGAGCGCTGCGTCCCAAAACCGCCGCGGAAGCAGAAGCCCTGCTCGCCACGCTTTCCACATCCACAGCCACCGACGCGCAACCGGACATGTTCGGCGCACGCCTGCTCACCACGGACGCGGACATCTGGGCGCACAATGCGTGGGACCACGTCACGCCACCACCGTCGCACTACACGCACGTTGCGGAAACGCTCGCGCGCCAAGCGGAAACCAAGCTCACACTCGAGGAGGCGGAAGAGTTCCACGCGGCGCCGGCGAGCTACTGGGACGTGTTCTACTCTGCGCACGAGAACCGGTTCTTCAAGGACCGCAAGTGGCTGCACCTCGAGTTTCCCGAGCTCGTCGAGGCGACGCTGGAGGGTGCGGGGGAGAAGACGGTGTTGGAGGTCGGGTGTGGGGCGGGCAACACGGTGTTTCCGCTGTTGGAGATCAACCGCAACCCGGAGCTGCGCATCCATGCGTGCGACTACAGTAAAGAGGCGGTGGGCGTGGTGCGCAGCAACCCGCTCTACGCCGCCCCGCCCGCCGGCGCACACTGCTGCGCAACCGTATGGGACCTCAGCTCCCCCACCGCCCTCCCCGAAGGCCTGGCCGCCGGCAGCGTCGACATGATCGTGCTCATCTTCGTCTTCTCCGCC
Source organism: Sporisorium reilianum f. sp. reilianum (assembly GCA_900162835.1). Classification (NCBI taxonomy): domain Eukaryota; kingdom Fungi; phylum Basidiomycota; class Ustilaginomycetes; order Ustilaginales; family Ustilaginaceae; genus Sporisorium; species Sporisorium reilianum. The sequence goes on along the minus strand of LT795065.1, from coordinate 263,862 downwards.
CTGCACCCGCGCGAGTGGCCCCAAGCCATCCGCAACATCCACCGCCTGCTCAAACCACGCGGCATCGTGCTCTTCCGCGACTACGGCCGCTACGACCTCCCGCAGCTACGCTTCAAGAAACGCAGGATGCTCGAGGACAACTTCTACCTGCGCGGCGACGGCACGCGCGTCTACTTTTTCGAACCGCACCAGCTGCTCGACATCTTTAACGCCCAGCCCCAGGACACCACTCCTACGACGACTACGGCCGAAGACGATCAGCACCAGCCGCAGACGGAACAGTCGAGCGTGGATGACGGGGTGGACAAGGAGGCTGTCGAGCCGGATGCCAAAACGTACGATTTCGCAACGACGCAGATGGCCATCGACCGCCGTCTGATCGTCAACCGAAAGGAGAGGAAGCAGATGTACAGAGTCTGGCTGCAGGCCAAGTTTCAGCTGCTTACAAAGTAGCCACTCTGTTGACACGCCGAAGCGATAGACACACCGCCCCCAGGAGCAATAGAAAAAGATGCTCCATACTTTTCAGTGAGACGAATGGATTGAAAAAAGCGCAAAGAACAAGTATACAATGAGGCGGCCGACGATGCTTTTAGAGTGAGGGAAGAGCGCCACGAGTGTGTGTCTACAAATGCAAGGCGAGGAGCGAGCGCTTTAGTCGTCCGAGTCGTCGCTCATGAACTCGTCCTCGTCCTCGAACACGGCCATGTCCTCAAAGGCCACCTTGTAACGCAAGATACCACCGATACCACCGAAACCCTTGCAGAACTGCATGCCCTCTTGCGAGCGGTCCGTGACGAATTCGAGGTTGGTGCCGAACTGGCGGTAGTTCTCGGCGAGCCATTCGAGGAGCGGCATGGGCTCCTCGACTTGCTCCATGGCCTCGCCGGTGGCACGGTCCATGAAGCGGGTGCGGTCCTTCTCCTGTTCCTTGGTGAGCATGAGCACCTGCTGGCTGCCGTCGCTGTCCTTGAGCACGTAGCGGGCCACATCGAGGTTCTCCCATACGATGAGCGTTTCCACCGCACCGAGATCCAACGCCTTGAAGGTGTCGTCGAGGCCGAAGCAGTACTTGCCCGTCTCCATCGAGATCTCGTCAAAGTACTTTTGGATGAGCTTCTTCTCTTGAACGAACTTGACGTTGGAGAGCGTCTCGGCGGCGAGCTCGATGGCCTGGTTGAAGCCGTTCTCTCCACCGTACGACACATCGACGATCTTGACAATCTTGGGTTGCAGACGGTAGTCGAACATGTCGGACTGACTGAGCTCGGTCTTGAAATCGGCGGAACCTGCAAGCACGAGGCCGGCGACGTTGCACTTGTTGTCGGTGATAAAGTGTTGGGTGGAAAGCTCTGCGATCTTGCGCACGTAGTTGTGGCGGGCCTCCTCACGAAGACGTGCGAAACGCAGCGCCGACTGACCACCACGACCGTGCTTCTTGGGCAAGTCTACGGAAAGCTTTTGCAAGACTGTGCGCGTGTTTCCCGAAAGTGTGCCGAAGAGCGAACCGTTACCGTCCATGACAATGAAGCCAAACTTGGCGTCGGCCTCGAGGAGCTCGGATAGCGCCTCTGTGTGGAACTTGTTGTCGCAAAGGTAGAGCGAGGTGTTGATGGGCTTGAAGGGTTCGAACGAGAAGTTGACCTTCTTCTCCTTGCCCTCGTCTGTGAGGATGGTGCCGCAGTATACGACGAGGCCGTTGTCGGGTACCCTGTTGTACAGCTTGAGACGCTGCTGTGTGGAGGTGATGGCGGCGAGCACCGAGAGACGGTTGACGCGCGACTTGATGTTGGAGGCGGTGCCGTACTCTTGGGTCAACATGTTGGTGGCCTGGGAGATCTGGGATTTTGGTGGGAGGATGAGCGAGATCATCGAGGTACCGGCGCCGCGAGCAGCATCGAGCTGCTTGACGAGCTTCTTGACCTTCCAGACCTGGATGTTGGCCTCTGCGGCGTCTGCTGCGGTAGCCATTTTGGGATATGTGAGATGTCGATGCCTGCTCGAGTCGAATGATGAGAGGAAGCGCTGCTGCTTGCAAAAGGGGTGAGACCTTATGAAACCGATGCGGGCGGTCTGACTGCCAACAAAGAAAGAGGTGGTATCAAGGATCGGATCAAGTCGAAGTGTGGTGATGAGCGGGTCGATGGTATGGCGCTTGCAGAGAAAGAGGAAAAGTCGTGTGTGTGTGAGTGAGCGTTTTGTGACTTTGGCCGAAGCGTCGATTTCCTCTTTTTTTTTTTGGGCCACGAGAAGAAGGGGAAAAAAAAGGAGAGAGGACGCACTACGCCACGGCGCAGCATCAGCAACGACTGCGAGCGATTTCTGCCTCGTCGAGAAAAGGCAGACGACGAAAAATTTGTGCCGATTTGGGGGCGGATCGGGAATCAAATCGGAAGATAAGCTGTTAGATTCGACCCTTGATTCTGTCCACGCTTTCAGGAAGGCGTTTCTCAGCTGGCGGTGTGTGGTTGGCTGGCTGCTTCTTTGGCTGCTTGGCTGTGGCTCGCTCGTCGGAATGCCATCCGGAAGCGGTGAAAATGGGCCGACTTGCCGGTCACCTCGGTCACTTCGCACTCGCAACCTTGTGAGAATTGTGGGGTCCTCGTCCTCCATACGCTCAGTCCACTTGAACACCATCATCAGCAAAACCATCGGGTCTGCTGCAGCAAGATTGCAACGACTGTCACCCTCGCTCGCTTCCACGCTGCTTCAGCCCAACACCACGATCCAAGCCGAATCACTGTCGAGGATACACACACCCGGCATCCCTGCTTCTGGCCATCACAGGCGCCGGCCGCCATGTCGCGCTCTTCCAAATCAAAAGGCCGCTCCGCCAAGTCGACCATCGTCCGAGTCCAGTACGATGCTACCCTCAAGTCGTCGCTCGTACACCTCCCCATGTGCCTCTATGCACCTCTGGTCGACCTCGCTGTTCCACCACAGTCCCTCGTCGTCGAGCTCGATCCTTCGCCCACCTCGCCCCAAGCTGTTCCGTACTATGCAGGATGGTCAGGCATGAGTGCCGCACCGCTCTCCGTCGGCAATTCTCTTTCGCACAACGCAGCACCATCCGTCAACGGCAAAGCCTCCGCCTCGGACGTGCTCAACATCTCGCCTTCCCTCGCAGCCTCCTTTCGTCCTCCACTACCGGACGGCGCCACCTGCTCCGTGCGGCTTTTGCGTTCACCTCCTCTACCTACCGCAACCAAGATCGACGTCACTCCCCTCTCGGCGGACGACTGGGAGATCCTCAGCTTGCATGCCGAAGAGGTCGAACTCAACATGCTCGGCCAGGTGCGTGCAGCCACCACCAACCAGGTGCTCGCCGTTCACGTAGGTAGAGGCGGCAACACGGTCGTACGCTTTCGTGTCGATTCTACCACGCCCAGCACCGCGGCTGTCGACGCGGCTGAGCCCGACACCGACGACGCCGACGCTGCTGCTGCTGCCGCCGCTATCGCTGTGCGCCTCTCCACCGACACTGAAGTCATCATCGCACCCAGACTACGCAAGAAGCCAGTCGACCCGTCTGCTGAGGAGGAGCACTCTTTGCAGCCCACCAGCAAGCCAGCTCTCAACGGCGCCGGTGATGCGAGCGAAGCGCAAGCCCTCAAACAAACGCTGCCCAAGCTGCTATGGCGTGTCTTGCCCCAGCAGTTCGCTCAGGGACTCGCACTCGATAGCCTCGCCACCAGCGTTGCAGTGCCATGCACATCGACGATCGGACATGCACAGCTGCAGACCGCCTATCCGGACGGCCGCCTTTCTGTCACCAAAGTCTCGTGCCCCACCAACAACAGCGCCCAGGAGATGTCCAACGCAGCTAGAGAAAAGAGCTCCACTTCTGCCTCCGCCAATGGATTCGACGATGCTGCCAATGATGCATCCAACGCACCAGGCGCCATGCCCGTCAGGCCAACAGCGAGCGCACGCTTCGTCAGCGTCGATGATCTGCCAGGGGATCGAGTGCAAAGCGATATTGCCTGGCCCGAGCGACACGTGCTTGTCGGTGCCAGTCTTCGCGAACAGCTCGGCATCCAGGACTACGATCTGGTCCGCTTCGGTCCCCCGCCTCCCGGTTTCTCCAAAGCCGAGTCGACCAAGTCGGTTTCGCAACCAGACGGCAATGACTCGGCATCGGCCTCGTCAGAAGAAAGCAAATCCGAACTCGCCGGTGTCGACCAACTGCTTGGCAACGCAAAAGAGGTCATCTCGGCCTGCTTCCGCGCACGTGCTCTCGAAGCCTCCTCCAGCAACTCGACCGACGCCAAGCCCTTCCAAGGCTCGTCCAGCATGCTGCTCTCCGGCGGTCCCGGTTCGGGCAAGACGGTCATCGCCAAACACCTCGCCGCCGATCTCTCGCGCGACTTTAGGCTTTGCCTCGCGACCACCTACCACGACTGCTCGCCGTACAGCGAGGAACGCGTGCCCGTGCTCCGCGCGCGCTTCAGCGAGTGGCTCAACGAGGCTGCGTGGAAGGCGCCCAGCCTGCTCATCCTCGACAACATCGACCGCATCATCCCGGCAGAGATGGAGCATGTCGATTCGCAGCGCTCCCGCCAGCTTGCCGAGGCGTTCGTGGCGAGGGTGAGGGACTGCGTCAAGAGCTTTGGCGTTTTTGTCGTCGCTACTGCGCAGAGCAGTACGAGCATTCACAGCTTGTTGAACTCGAGCCATTTGTGGTTGGATAATCTGCAGCTCAAGCCGCCGGGCAAGGAAGGTAGGAGGGAGATCTTGGACTTTTTGGTGGGCAAGAAGCTCAAGAATGCCAACAGTGCCGGTGGGAGCGAGCGCGCAGCTTCAGATCTCAACTTTGTGACGCTGGCGACGCAGACCGAGGGCTACCTGCCGGCGGATCTGCGCGACTTGGTGGAAAGGGCGACGCATCAGGCCGCGATTCGCAGTGCAAATGCGACGCACACAGCGGCGATTGCCCCTCGCCCTGCAGTCAACGGCATCGTAAAGGACCACGGTCAGCACAGCGGTGCGGCTAATGGCGTGATTCGTCTGCCAGCAGAGGCAGAGCAAGGGCTCTCGATCACCATGGACGATTTCACGCAGGCGCAAGACGGCTTCACTCCGCTGTCGCTGCGAGACGTCAAACTCGAGAAATCCTCGGTCGCCTGGTCCGACATTGGCGGCTTGGTCGAAACCCGGCGCGTGCTGCGCGAGACGCTCGAATGGCCCACCAAGTACGCCGCCATCTTTGCCTCGTGTCCGCTGCGCCTCCGCTCCGGTCTGCTGCTCTACGGCTACCCCGGTTGCGGCAAAACGCTGCTCGCCTCCGCCGTGGCCAAAGAGTGCGGCCTCAACTTTATCAGCGTCAAAGGACCCGAGATCCTCAACAAGTACATTGGCGCGTCCGAAAAGTCGGTGCGCGATCTGTTCGACCGCGCACAGGCGGCCAAGCCGTGCGTGCTGTTCTTTGACGAGTTCGACTCGATCGCGCCCAAGCGTGGACACGACAGCACCGGTGTCACGGACCGCGTGGTCAACCAGATGCTCACGCAGATGGACGGAGCCGAGGGCCTAGACGGCGTATACGTGCTTGCAGCGACGAGCCGTCCGGATCTGATCGATTCGGCGCTGTTGCGTCCCGGTCGTCTGGACAAGTCGTTGCTGTGCGACATGCCGACGGCCGAGGACAGGGTGGATATCATGAAGGCCATCGCGAGCAAGGTGCATCTGCATCCGGACGTGGATCTGGAGAAGTGGGCGGCGAGGACGGACGGGTTCTCGGGTGCGGATCTGCAGGCTCTGCTGTACAATGCGCATCTCGAGGCGATCCACGAGTCGATCAACGCTGCAACCGAGGAAAAGAAGGGCGAGGCCAAGCAGGATAAAGACGCCGAGGGCGCGCTCAAGTTTACGTCGATCGGCGCGGGTGGCAGCGGCAAAAAGACGCTCAGCGGTGCAGAGAGGCAGGCGTTGGTGCGCAAGCTCGAGCTGGTGCTCAAGAACACGCAGTCGCAGCTGCCGCACAAGGCTTCCAAGGCAGCACGCATTCTGCCCGCTCACCTCACTTCGGCCGGCACAAACGGTTTCGCTGACGGCGACGCCCCTCAAAAGAGCAAAAGCAAGACCCTGGTCACCGAGGCACACCTCGAGACGTCGATCAAGAGCACGCGTCCGAGTGTGCCGCGCGAAGAGCAGCTCAGGCTGAGGGGTATCTACCGCACCTTTGCCGGTGATCGAGATGGCAACTTCCCCGATGGCGAGGCGAGCACTCAGATCGGTGCTCGGAGCAGTCTCATGTAGGTTTGCCGAAAGCAATAGAAGATGGATCGCACATCGGAACGATGCGAGTGCCAGCATCCAAGTCGGTGCAAGTGTTCCGCACTCGGCGTCTTGAGATGCGGAGCTCCAAAAGGGTTGATTCGGCAGGGCAGATATGCTGTAGCCGATAGCGATCGACCAGGTCCACGTGCGGAGCAGGGCCAGGGCTTCCATCGCGTCAGTCTGGTCAGCGGAAGAAAGAGCGCGAGATGGTATTGGCGAGCGCGAGCAGATCGGTCGGCAAAGGATCTCTCCGCGTTCCCACTGAACTGCTTAGATCTGAGCTTGATAACGAATCAAACATTCCTGGCGTGGCGTCATGATGGTGTGCTGGCCGGCCCACCGAGCAAGCCGAGCAAGCCACCTCACCGCAGTCACGCCAAGCACGCTCTCACCCTCTCGGTGTTGGTGGCGCAGCTACCTCGCGTGATTATTGTCCTCTTTTCTAGAAGAGAAATAAGCTGCCGAGAAAGAGGCTTTGTGGCGGCAGACGTAGCGAGCTGCACTGCTGTAAGATCACATTGTAGCTTCGCTTTTCACAGCTTTGATGCGATCCGAAGCGTGGGCTCGTCGAGTCTGAGCCTAAGGCGTGTCTGTAGTGTCGATCAGAAGCTCGCCGTTTTCGATCGGATGATCGTGCCGAGCGAGATGATCAGCTCGGGATCTACAGGGAAAGCAGGCGAGCGAGAGGTTAGCAGACGCGTCGATAGAGAGAGAGAGAGAGGAGCCCGGCTTTCACGTTCAGTCCGCGCCGCGTAAATTTTTCTCCCACGCTGCCTCGCGCCTCGCCTCGAATTTCCTCTGCGTGCCTTTCCCCCACAGCCGTACACGCGCCACCACACACACACACACACACGCTTCGCTTCGCTTGCTTTCACACACACACAGACAGTGTCTGGTGCCCCGAATTTCGCCAGGCAGACCCCGCAGCTGCCGAGGGCCCCTTCCCTTTGGAGTGGCGGTAATCGATCAAAGGCTTGGGGATCTGGTTCAGCCAAAGCCTAAGCGCCCTCTTGCGCACACTTGTTTTTTAATCAATCTTTCCGCCATCTGCAATTGAGCGCTCACTGGACGCCTTCATAGATGGCGAGACGAGCACGCACAAGCAAACAGCTCCAAGACGCCGCGGGGCTACACTAGGGAGCGCCCAGCTGAGCGAATTGCCGTGACCCTAGCTGTAGCCGAGTCAAGAGGGAAAGCTCTATTTTTTGAGTTGGTCTTGCAACCGTGACTTCGGGCACAGCGCGTGGCGAGAAGGCTGCAGAAGAAAACTCGCCGAACCTCTCCCGAGACCTGTGTGTGGGGAAAAAAAAAACAGCTTTTCCACGGTACAAACTTGAAATTTTGACAGGGTTCGGAGCGCGCAGCGGAAGACAGAGAGCCTGCATGTGCCTGTGCCTGTGCAGCTGCAGCTGCATTTGCCGTGCAGCAACGGAGAGAGAGCTTTCAGCTTTTTGGCAAAAGTTTGCTGCTGCTCGTCGGGTAGTGGCCGAACCGTTGCTGCTTTCAACAGGACACGGCCATGGCGGCGGTGATCTCCTCACACACCCATACACTTTTCAAACACAAGATGCTGTGGTGTTGGGCAAGTGCTCTTTGCCGCCACCCACGACCCACGACCCCCTGCGCGCACGCGCTCTCTATCTCCCTCTCCCCCCCTCGACCCTGAAAGCAGCAACAGCCGAACGAGATCTCGTCTCTGGCTTCTGGCCGTGCTCCGCCGGTATTCTTCATTTCGAACCCAAACCCGAAGCTTGCGTCTGTTCGTCTTCCGAGTCTCGTCTCGAAACCGTGCGCGTGAATGCCTCCAGAGTCTAGGGTCTGACTTAGCAGCCAGAGACTGGGAGCCCGAGCATGAGTTCGAGTGAGAGTTCGGCCGCTGCTTGCTTGCCGAGAAGAAACCCTGTTGAAAGCAGAAGAAGAAGCACGCACAGCCTTGCCACGCCCAGTCGGCGAGCTTTCCGAAAGAAAGCGCTTCTCTCCCTGCATCCTTTTTCACGCTGCTGAGTCTGAGGCTTTTTTGACATTTCTCTGCCCTGCAGCAGGTGCTGCACGCTCCTTGCATTTTTCACCCTTCAGTTTGCGCCACTTGGCTCTGTCTGCCTTATCGCGTTGGGCAGTCGGAGCACAGTGCGCAGCAGCATCAGTCAAGGGTGTGTCGGTGCGCAGCAGGTGTTGCTCTGCCTGTCCCTCTCTCGCTGTGAGAAAATATATAGAAGAGCTTCCGTCTGATCTCCTTATCGGATCGAGCATACAACAGCGCCCTCTGCCGCCTTTCCTTCTCCTCCTATCCGCCGTCCACTTGAGGAATCTCGCTCGCCTGTCTACCATCCTCTTCTTCTCATCACCACCACAACCACCACCGCATACACATCTCTCCAAACATGTCCGCTGCTACACAGTCCGCACCTTCTCCCAACGGCATCTCGTCGTCGCCCTCCAAGGTTGCCTTTGACCACAGCCAGGCGTTGAAGAAGATTGTTGCCGTGCCGCTCGTCTCGGACTCGCTCCACTTTGCCCACTCGACCATCCAGTCGTACCCTCTGCTCACCACCACCTACGGCTACGGCGAGAACCTGTTCAACTCGTCGCTCAAGGCTGCCGAGCCCCTCACCAACCGCATCCACCCGCAGCTCGCCTACGTCGACTCGCTCGCCGCCAAGTCGCTCGACTTTGCCGAGAGCAAGTGGAGCTACCCCTTCCACGCCCAGACCCAGGAGATCATCGACGTGGCCAAGCTCCCCGCCGACACGGCCAAGAGCTTCTTCAACGCCTACGCCGCCGCGCTCCACAAGGCGTACGGCGAGCGTCTCTACACGCCCGCCAAGTCGGCGTACGAATCGCACGTCGTGCCCGCCTACGACTCGGCGCACACCAAGTTTGACGAGATCAAGAGCCACAATGCCTACCTCCAGCGCGCCACGGACATTGTCAAGGAGCTCCAGGCCAACCTCGCCAAGACGCTCGAGACCATCTCGTCGCGTTCCAAGCAGGAGGGCGACCAGGCCACCGAAAAGGCCCAGGGCATCTCGAACGCCATCTTTGCCGAGCTCGACAAGGTGCGCCACTTTGCCCAGAGCCTGCCCGCCGAGAGCCGCAAGCGCATCGGGCCTGTGATGGAGACGTTTACCGAGACGTACGAGAAGCTCAGCAAGGAGGCGCGCAACCCCGAGGTGCCCGCTAGCACGCGTTTCCTCAACGTGATCAAGTTTGTTCGCGAGCAGTCGCTGCCTGCTCTGCAGAAGGCCATCATCAACCCGCCCTCGACCACCCAGCAGAAGGCGGAGGAGGTCGTCGACGCGGCTACCGGCAAGTAAAGCCGTCGCAGCAGCAACAACAACAACAACATCGCTGTCACGCTCAAGCGCCGCCACTCACGAGCGCGCGCGCCGAAGCAATCGACGCCTGTTCCCCCTTCTCCTCTCATGTCTGTTCTTGTATGTAGTGTTCCTTCTCCCACCTCACTTGTACGCGCTTGGTCCGCCTGACAATTCTCAGAATACCCCACCATGTCCACTCTCATCACTCTTTCTCTCAAAGTCTGTGTGAATGCTCTCTCTGATTGCGATGAAACCCAATCAAGTGTCCCACTGGACTCTACGCTGCTGCCGAGGGGAAACGCGAGATGCGCAACGGCATCTGCGGCCCGACGTCTTCCTGCCCAATCACGCGCGACCTGATCACCGCCGTCTGCTTGGCCTCGACCTTCCAGCCGTCGACCTCATCGAACTGGAAGTTGCCGATGAGGTGGCAGAGCATCGCCTTGAACTCGGCGAGTGCGAAGCGGTTGCCGATGCAGCCTCTGGGGCCGGAGATGAACGTCATGAGATGCATGGGCAGGCCGTTGTGGCGCGCGGAGGTGGGCAGGTCGAGCCAGCGTTCGGGCTTGAAGAGGGGTGCGTCGTCGCCCCAGATGGCGGGGTCCGAGTTGATCACTTGGATGGGGATGATCACTTCGCGGCGCTTGGGGATGTGCACCGAGGTGATGGTTCCGCGGCCGTCGCGGGTGGGGTAGGGGCGCGAGAGCGGCACGTCGGCGCTCGTGTTGGCGACGCGGATCGTGCTCGGGACCGCGCTCTTGCACCGGAACGACTCCTTGCACACCGCATCGAGGTACTCCATGTTCATCAGCTCGTCGTAGCCCGGATCGCGCTCCATGCCGCGTCCAAAGTGGTCGTGGATCTCGTCGCGCAGCTTTTGCTGGATCGACGGCTGCTGTGCGAGCAGCCACAGCGTCCACGCCGTCTGGTTGGACGTCGTCTCGTGGCCTGCGATGAGCAGCGTCGTGATCTGGCCGATGAGCTCGGCATCGTCGAGTTTTTCCTTCGGGCTCACGTCGGCAGCCATGTTGGCGCGCATCATGAGGTGCAGCAGGTCTTTGCCCGATGCCGAACCTTCGCCTACGCCAGACGAGTCCTTTTCGTCAAAGTCGGCCTTCGTAAAGCCACCGCTGCCTCCGTTGCTCTTGCCGTTCGTCGCACCGCGAGCCTTGACCTCGGCCTGCATCTCGGAGCGGATCTCGCTCTTCTTGCGGTTGACGATCTGCATCGACACCTCCTCGAGCTTGCCGTACGCATCCTCGGTCGCACGCTTGCGCTGGTTCGGGATGCGATCCACCCACCGCAGCAGCCTGAAGTTCGAAAGGTACAGCTGCAAGAAGCGCGTCAGGTCGATCTTGAGCGTCAGCTTGAACAGCGTGTTGAACGCGTTTCCGAGCACGTCGCCTGCGCGCTCGACGACGACGGACGGGTCGACGTCGATCTTGAGGCTTTCAAAGTGGTAGCCGAAGCCGGCGTCGCCGATGATGTCGAGCGCTGCGCGCGTGCACCACCACCCGATGTCGAGCACGGGTGCGCCTGGTTTGCTGGCCGCGAGCGAGTATGAGGATTGCGCGACAAAGGGGGTCGTGACGCCGTCTGCGCCGCCGGATTTGGGGTGGGAAGAGAGGTCGACCATCTGGCCGATCTTGTCGACGAGGTCGCGCGAGTAGCGCATGAAGATCGGGTTGAGCTCGCGGATCGCGCCGACGTTGAAGGCCGGCTGCAAGATCTTTCTCTGGCGCTTGTGCACGTCTCCTTCCGCAACGAGCACGCCTTCGCCCAAGAAGTTCTTGAGCACCAAGCGCGTCGACGACGGCTTCTCGTAGTTGTACGAGTTGGCTGCACTCAGCATGTGCAGCATCGCCTTTGCATCCGCAAGGAACAGGCGCGGCGAGTAGAAGATGCCACGGTACACATACACGCTGGTGCCCAGTTCGCGCTGGAACGCCAGGTGCGACTCGACGGGCGGCGTGCGACGGATGAAGCCCAGGTTGCCGGTGAGCAGCGGCCACTTGTCGGTGCGCTTGGGGCGCGGAAAGTGGGCGTACATGTCGGTGCCGAGGATGTGGAGGGCGATGTAGCGCCATACGGCTACGCTGAAGAAGAAGAGCGCGGTGGAGACGACGACGAGGAGCGGGATGAGGATGAGCGAGGCGAGGAGGGCGATGATGGGGTTCTGCCGAAAAAGGGTGAGGGGCGTCTCGAGGAGCGCCAACAGCTGAGACGCTGCAGCTGAGGGTGTGGGTTCGAACTTCATGGTGTTGTGTGAGGGAGGAGGACCATCGACGAGATTCGTTTGTTGGTCAAAGTTGGAGCCAAGGGATCCGTGGTCGTGCGACGGGAACGGACGGCGGACAATGCTGTCTTATATGGACGAGAAGGTAGTCGAGAAGCAAGAGCTGGGGTGACGCGGCCAACCACAGAGATCCTTTGGTCTTCAGCTGCAGGGTTCACGTTGTGACGCTGGAAATAAGTTGGTGTGGTAACTGACAGCCGAGCCAGCTTGCTTGCTTACCAGCGTCGTAACCACCACTCCTCCACAACCCTTCACCGGCACATGAACCTGTGCTGTGCTCACCACTCATCCGCAAGCCGAACACGCTGTCGCGATCCTTTGCATCGACGAAGCTCGGCAGAGCATGAATTGCAAGCCTTCGAGGCGATACGCTGCTGGTGCAGGTACTGCGGATTTGTAATAGACGGGAGCTCGAGATGCGCTTGTGCGGCAACCGAACTGCTGCTGCCCGCGGGATTCTGGACGTCAACGTGCCTGATTCGCTTTCGCTTTCGCTTTTGCTTTCGCCGCCTTCTCTTGTTTGACAGGGTTGCCACCATCCACAGCTGCGCAGCCCCACAGAGCGTCGAAACGCGCCCACCGCCCAAATTCTCGGCTGCTTCTTCGGCAGCGACGTCGGAGGCGGCGATTTTTCAACATTGTTAGACCTTCGCTGCATCCCTCCACGTCCGAAAGCCGAAAATTTTGTCGAGCACGAACGACGTTGGAGCCTGAAGGGCCATCCTTCTTGTTCTCGCTCCTCACTTTCGTCGTCGACCCATCCACATCAAGAACAACGGCGACGACTCGCCACGCGGCAGAACTGGGCTGCAAACTATGCCCTCGCACCTCGAGCAAGAGGTGGCTCAACGCCTTTCGCACAGCCTGTCCAATGCCAGCGAGCTGCTCGCACAGCGTGTCATCTCGCTCTCCCGCTCGCTTCCATCCGACAAGGCGTTCGTCAATGCTGCCCGTGCATTTGGCAGATTCGACGAGTCTTTCTTGATCGACCTGCGCAGCTATATCGCGTCGCATCCGGATCAGGGCTCAAGCAGCAGCAACGGAGCAGCATCTTCCTCACTCCCGTCACAGCAGACAACACCCGCCGAACCGCAGCTCGAGAGGTCCGGGCTCTCCACGCTCGGTGGCGAGAAACACGTCTTCAAGGCACCATCCTCCTCGAAACCAAGGCAAAGTCTGCTCGGTCTCGACAAGCTTGCTGCTGCAAAGCGTGCAGAGCTTGGCGAATCCAGTGCGGCAAAGTCAAGTTCATCCAACAAACGACAGCGGATCTCCAGCACCCAGCTCAGCCATCTTCAAGATGATCTCGACTCTCCGGCTCCAGCATCGACTGCTGCTGAACCGGTCTTCAAGGCCCCTACTCGCCCCGCCTCGGCTGCACAGGCGCAAATGAGGTCCCGCGGCAACGAGACTCCCAGCCATACTGGAGGCCTGAGCGATACGGCGGCGCGGCGGCTCGAAGAGCATCGTCGAAAACGTGCACTGGCTGCCGATGCGAGGAATGAGGCTTCCACCAAAGCCAAGCAGACCGCCTCTTCCTCCCGTCAAAATGGCAGCGACGCTGCAAGTTCTTCGACTTCAGACCGTGTCAATGGAGATTCGTGGCGCCCCTCGGATCGAGGTTGGGATCAGCGACGGGCGCCGGCTTCGGACCGTAGTCGCGATAGCACGGATCGACGTCCGCAGAATGGCAGAGATGCCACCCCGTCGCAAGGTCTCGAACGACGCACCTGGGATGCGACACCTCGTAGCGCGTCACGTTCAAACAACGATGCGGATCGCTGGACTCCGCGACACCCTGAAAATAGCGCAAGATCCAGAGCACCAGATTCGACCTTCGCCTCCACACGCTCAGCCGCCTCTCGTCGCTGGGACGAGACTCCCTCGCGGCGTGGCGCATCTCCCTCTAGCCGCAGTGATGGAGTCGCAGAGGGTCAAAGCTGGGACGACGACAACCGTCAACTCGACCGCGATTGGTACGACATGGAGGAAGGCGGTGTAGCAGCCGACGAAGAACACAACCCGTTCGCTCAGTACGAAGACATGACCGGCCAGATCTCAGCACCGCTCGCAGCGAAAAAGGAAAAAGTCACAGCACGCCAAGCGCAGTACAACGCCGACACGGACGCGTGGGAGCGCAACCGGCTGCAGACCAGCGGTGTCGGCCCGCGCGCCGCCATCGATCTCGACAACATGGACGAGGACACCGAGAACCGCGTGCATCTGCTGGTGCACGACTTGAAGCCGCCCTTCTTGGACGGCAAGACCGTGTTCACCAAGCAGCTCGAGCCGATCAACCCGGTCAAGGACGGGCTCTCGGACATGGCTGTCTTTGCGCGCAAGGGCAGTCGACTTGTCCGCGAGACGAGGGAGAAGGCGGAGCGCGCCAAAGCTGCGGGCAGAGTCGCCGCGATGGGCGGCACTACGCTCGGCAACATCCTCGGTGTCAAAGCGGACGACGACGAGGACGACCCCAGCGCGCCTTCCGACTCGGCCAAAAGCGGCGCCAAGGACGATGCCGCCGCTGATGAGACGGATCCAGCACCACACGGCAAGGGCGACTCGCAGTTCGCTCGCCATCTCAAGACCAACACCGGCGGATCCGAGTTCAGCCGCTCCAAGACACTCAAAGAGCAGCGTCAGTACCTCCCCGCCTTTGCGTGCCGCGACGAACTCATGAAGATCATCCGCGAGAACCAGGTCATCGTCGTCATTGGCGAGACGGGTTCAGGCAAGACGACGCAGCTCGCCCAGTTCCTGCACGAAGACGGCTACACCAAGTACGGCATGGTTGGATGCACGCAGCCGCGTCGCGTCGCCGCCATGAGCGTCGCAAAGCGTGTCAGCGAGGAGATGGAGTGCAAGCTCGGCGCGCTGGTGGGCTACTCGATCCGCTTCGAGGACTGCACCAGCGCCGAGACCAAGATCAAGTACATGACCGATGGTGTGCTGCTGCGAGAGAGTCTCAACGAGGCGGACCTGGACCGGTACAGCGCTATCATCCTCGACGAGGCGCACGAGCGCTCGCTCAGCACCGACGTGCTCATGGGTCTGCTCCGCAAGATCCTGCAGCGCAGACGCGATCTCAAGCTCATCGTCACTTCGGCGACCATGAACGCGGACAAGTTCGCATCGTTCTACGGCGGCGCGCAGACGTTCACGATCCCCGGCCGGACGTTCCCCGTCGACGTGCTGTTCAGCAAGATCCCCTGCGAAGACTACGTCGACAGCGCGGTCAAGCAGGCGCTCTCGATCCACCTCTCGCATCCCAAAGGCGACATCCTCGTGTTCATGACCGGTCAGGAAGACATCGAGGTCACGTGTCAAGTCATTGCCGGGCGTTTATCGCAAATTGACGACGCACCGCCGCTTTTGGTGCTGCCGATCTACTCGCAGATGCCGGCTGACTTGCAGGCCAAGATCTTCGACGCGGCCGAAAACGGCGAGCGCAAGTGCATCGTCGCGACCAACATCGCCGAGACGTCGCTCACCGTCGACGGCATCATGTACGTCGTCGATGCGGGCTACTACAAGCTCAAGGTGTACAACCCGAAGGTGGGCATGGATTCGTTGCAGATCACGCCCATCTCGCAGGCGAATGCGAACCAGCGCTCGGGGCGTGCCGGACGCACGGGTAGCGGCACGGCGTACCGGCTGTACACGGAGCTGGCGTTCCGCAACGAGCTGTTCGCCAACACGATCCCGGAGATCCAGCGCACCAACCTCGCCAACACGGTGCTGATGCTCAAGAGCCTCGGCGTGGACAACCTGCTCGAGTTCGACTTCATGGACCCGCCGCCGCAGGACACGATCCTCAACAGCATGTACCAGCTGTGGGTGCTGGGCGCGCTCAACAACGTCGGCGAGCTGACGCCGCTGGGCAAGAAGATGGCCGACTTCCCCATGGAGCCGAGTCTGTCCAAGATGCTCATCACGAGTGTCGAGTATGCGTGTTCGGTCGAGATGCTGACGATCGTGAGCATGCTGTCGGTGCCGTCGGTGTTCTACCGCCCGAAAGAGCGGCAGGAGGAGAGCGATGCTGCGCGCGAAAAGTTCTTCGTGGCCGAGTCGGACCACCTGACGCTGCTGCATGTATACAACCAGTGGCGCAACAACGGCTACCGCGATTCGTGGTGCAACCGGCACTTCTTGCACCCCAAGACGCTCCGCAAAGCCCGCGAGGTGCGCCTGCAGCTCGAAGACATCATGAAGTCGCAAAAGCTCCGCTTGGTCTCGTGCAGCACCGACTGGGACGGCATCCGCAAGTGCATCACCGCCGGCTACTTCCACCAAGCCGCGCGCTCGGCGGGCATCGGCGAGTACGTCAACTGCCGCACGGGCATCAAGATGTTCCTGCACCCGACATCGGCGCTGTACGGACTCGGGTACAGCCCCGAGTACGTGGTGTACCACCAGGTGGTGCTGACGAGCAAGGAGATGATGAACACGGTGACGCAGGTGGACCCGCACTGGCTCGCCGAGCTGGGCGGGGCGTTCTATTCGATCAAGGAACGCGGCAGTACGAGCAGTGTGGCGCGGGCGAGGCGGACGGGCGATCTGGACAAGCTGACCAGCTTGGAACAGCAGATGATGCGGGATCGCGAGGCCGAGGAGCGCAAGGAGCGGGAGAGGCGGGAAGAGCAGAGGCGGAAGGCGGCGAGTAAAGGTGGGGAGACGCCCGCGATCGCTACGCCTGGTGCGACGCCGTCTCGGTCTCGTAGTCGGAGATTCGTGTAGAGCTGAAACGAGGCTGCCACTATTCATAGATGTCGGAATCCGACGGCAGCTGTGGACTCCTGGATGAGGGCGTTCTAGAAAGACCTGAATTGCGAGTGCGATGAGCGGGTGTCGAGAGGCCCACTAATGAACGACTTGTGCGCTCTTGACCTCCTTGCCCGTCTTCTTGATCTTTTCAAGGACGGTCTCGTACGCAGCCGAGCCTTTGACCACAACCGACTGGTTTTCGAGCGAGACGTCAAACGAGTCGACGCCTGTTCGAGCCAGAGCAGAAGGAAGCGAAAGAACAGCGTCAGTCGAACAGGCTGCATGGTTGCGTGCAGAAGTGAGAGGATACTACTGACCATCGAGCTTGGACAGTACACGAGAGACGGCGCCCGAGCAGCCCGAACACGTCATGACGACTTCAAACTTGTATTCGTGCTGGATGCCGACCGTGGAATGCGATGCGTCGAGCGGATTGGAGTTGAGTCAGCTAGCATGTCACTCAACAAGGATTGAGGAGAGGTCAACGTACCTGGCTCATGATCGAATAGGAGGCAGTTGGGATGGGGAGGAGAGGATTGTCGTTGATGATGATGTGGTTGAGAGGCAAGGAGATGAGGGTCGAAAAGTGCGGAAGATCAAGGGTCCAACGCGCCTTGACCGCCTCCACTCGGACTTAGCCAAATTATTTATTATTTTTTTTTTTTCCCCCTTGAACCGTCACGCCATCAGCGAGGGCAACCATCCGACACTCGACAGGAGCCGTAGATCGGATCCGACGAATCTTTCTCGCGCTTCCAAGCAACAAAGAACGGAGTGGGCGGCAGTTCTGATGCGAAGAGTGGAGACGCGCTTGAACAATCGGACAGCGAGTGAAGCGACGTCGAATGATGGCGTGAAACGACGCACAACAGAAAGGCTCCGAGCGGGGTTGAGCAGGAGTTGGAAGCGTCGAGTAAGACTTGTCTTGACGCGGACGAGGCAGATTTGCGACAAGCTCCTCTTCTGACAGCTCAAAGACGCGCATATTGCGGTGTTGGTCGGGACCGGTGCATCGTCGTCCTCACAAGTTTCGGGCTTTGCGACGCCACTCTCCGCTGCGGCTACGAAAGCTTGCGCCGACCTGCTCACACAAACCTATGTGCACGAGCCCACCTCTGCGGTCAAAGTCTCGCCGTCTACGTATCATTTGCCGCGACCAAGCGCCAAGGTCTCTCCACCATCTGTGTCGATAACGCACCAAGGGATCGGACCAACGAGGCGGTCGCCAAGGTCGTCTTCGAAGCATCAATTCCAGCCTGCGCCTACCTTGGTCGAGTCTACGACCACCAGTCTCATGAATCGTTGTCCAGTGCCGGCGAGGCGTTGTACATCCGCACCGTCACCCGGAAGTCGTCGTGTGTCAGCGTACGAGCCTTTGTGAGAGATACTGCTCTCGGCATCGCTCAACGTGGTGACCATCCTCCCTGGGCAGATACCAGGTCGAGCACAGCAAGTGGTACAGCCTGGATGATGAAATGGATGAGCTGGTGCGAGCGGCTGTTGAACGAGTTGAGCGAGAGCAGGAGGCCAAGGCGGCCGATACCCAAAAGACCTTGACGCTGTGGCTCCAGCGACTGGAACCTCAGAGACACAGGTGCGATACCACTGATCTTGCCTGAGACGGCTGTGCTGGAGCGTCGCACTTATCTGCCAGCGGTGGGCGAGATTCCTGCAGCTCCTCCCAGTCGTAAGAAACCGTTGAGCGTGCCATTGATGGCGCAAGATAAGTTGAACAAAGTGATTGCATGCCGGATCAGGCCCCAGTGATCAAGGCTGCTGATGTCGACCGCCTCAATGTGGCCCCCTGTTGTGGAGGCGCGGGCATGCCTGCGCTGCTTGCGTAGCTGCTCCTTGTCCATGCCCATGAAGGGCACCTGACGGTGGCGATGGTAGTGGAGCAGCATCTCCTTGCGCTGACCAAGATCCCCCTCGACAAGACACGCGACGTCTTCCTGGACAAGGAAAGCGTCATATTCTCAACCTGCTGGCCGACAAGACGAATCCGAACGACCAGGGCAAGAAAATCAAACCGTAGCTGGTCCTCAGCCGCAAGTACGCGTGCGTCATACCCTACTGCGACCACTCAGTCCACGCTCTCACCGCCATCCTTCCCCACCTGCCGCAAATCCGCCGTCTTCCCGTGCTCGGAAGGGCAGGCGAACATGTATTTGATGGTGTCACTCCTTACCAAAAGGTGCGTGACTAGATCGGTGCCAAGAGCGCCAAGATCGAATCCCTTCTGCGTCTTACGAGCGATGGTCCTTCGATTTGCAACTAACATCACCTGTGCGTCTTCATCTTGCAGTCTCCGGCAAATTCCTGTTGTGGACTCGATCTTTGCTAGCTGTTCAACGTCTCATCAATCATGTCTTTGCCATTCGATCCGAGTGTTACCTCTTTTCGTCCAGTGAAATGGCTCGCAAGGTGGCTTCTCGTCCACCATCCTGCACCAGCGATTCTAGACATCAGCGGTCGGACCCTCCAAGTTTGCTGAAGCCACAGCACGACTGTCTCTGGCGAGCTCAATGGACTCGTGCCGCTGTCTCTGAGGTGCTCGTCCCTCGACTTGCAGCGTGGAGGTATTCAAACAGGCGAGGATGAGGCAATGGAGCCACAAGGTCAGAGCCCGCGTCCAGCAAACTGTCAAACTATGCATTGGTGCAAGGTGCATACATCTCAGTCTACCATCGTCTACTCAAAGTACTTTGCAATCTTGCCCAGCGTCGTAGTCGGCCTGTTTCGCTCATCCTCCTCGTCGCACCTCCGCATGTCCTCCTCGATCTCCTTGATGCCCGTGACAAAGTCCATATCTTGCGCGCTGACGACCTTGGTCTTCCACAGGTACTTGAAGCCTACGTAGCTAGCCGGGAACCACATGAGCGGCAAGTAGTTGCTGAAAAAGCTGGCCGAGTTCCACTTGCTTGGACGGAAGACCTCCCATCCCGAGAAGAGCAGCACGATACCGATGATCAAGAGCGTCCAGTACGCAGCGAAGTGCGACAGAGGCGACTTCCAGGGCAACGAGTCGCGCGGGATTGACTGGGCCTTCATGCCCGCACGGAAGCGGAGGTAGGTGATGGCGATCGAGAACCACGTCAGGATTCCGGACAGAGCAGTGAGGTTGACGAGGAAGTTGAATACGTCACCCGATCCTGCTGAGCTACCGAGGTACGCAAGGCAGCCGACGAGCCAGCAGACCGCTACGGCGTAATGGGGCACGCCGTTCTTGGTGGTACGCGTGAAAATCTTGGGAGCCTGCTTCTTCTGTGCCAGCGAATACAGTGCCCTCGACGTGGTGTACAAGTCACTGCATCCTGCCGACAAAGCTGATGTGATGATGGCCGAGTTGACGATCGAAGGAAGGGCTTGGATCTGGGCCGTCTTGATCGCGATCACGAAGGGTGATGCTGCTGCGGTGCTCTCTGTACCCAGGCGAGGGTTGTTGGAGGGAACAATGATACCGACCATGAAGACCGAGACAATGTAGAAGAAGACGATGCGGATCCACACCGTTTTCAGGCAAATGGGCAGGACGCGACGAGGGTTGCGACACTCTGCAGCCGCGAGAGCGAGCATCTCTGCACCGATCATCGAGAAGGACGCCTGTGTGAGCACGGAGAAGAAGCCAAGGAATCGACCCGAGCTGCCCTCGATACCCCTGAACTGGACAAACGGACCAGGGTCGTTCCAGTACTTGAATCCGATCGACTCGCCGTTGGGTCCACCCTTGGAGGTGATGAAGATAGAAACAAAGATGAGGCCGAGGATGGTGACCACTTTGATGCTGGCGAACCAGAACTCGGCTTCACCGTACATACCGGCACTGAACGCATTCAGGCCCAAGGTGATGATCGAGCCAATGGCGATCCATACAGCCGGGTTGACTTGCGACGTAGGGATCCAGTACGAGATCAGCACGGCAGCTGCACTCAGCTCTGCAGCCAAGATGAGCGTCCAGCAGATGAGATAGTTCCAGCCCATCGCAGCTGACAGTGCAGGATCGACGAAACGACCTGCCAGACGAATGTGACCTCCCGACACGGGCAGGAACGTGGTCAGCTCGCAGACCATGAGCATGACCGCAACGACGACGGAGGCGATGACACTGTAGCCGAGAAGCAGTCCAAGCGGGCCACCGTTCTTGAGCGCACCGCCGACACCGAGGAAGATACCCGTGCCAATGCAGGCGCCGATGGAGATGAAGATGAGGTGGCGCGGCTTGAGGCTCTTGTGCAGACCATGTTCTTCGTGGTCTTCGAGGGGCTGCGATCGGTCGACTTGCGACTCGAGGACGGTGGTGCCCTCAAAAGCATCCGATGCCTTTTCGCTCGGCGAGGATGGAGAGCCCATTTTGGCAAGTGGGGTGCTCATGCTTGGTGCTTCACGAAGGATGAAGGGGATGGAAGGAGATGCCAGGGAGAGGTGAGCGATGCTTCAATGTTCCTAGTTTATGTACCAAAGACTCCGTTGAGGTGTTGGAACGAATTCGACTGGGACAGTCACCCTCAGAATGCAAGGTCACGCCAGCTGTGGGGAGAGACGAGTGGGAGCTTCTCAGCTCTTTGTGCGTCTCTTCTGCATTGTGATAAGAAGTTGGTTCAGGCGGTTCACATGCCCGACCAGGCATAAGCGGCAGTAGCCGAAGAACGCCACCACTGCCACTTGCAGCAGACTTACTTCTTCTTCGTGACACTCCGTTGTCGCGCAGCGTCTGTTCTGCCCTTCATTTGTGCAATTGTCTTATCTGTGCGGAGACGAAAGTCGACTTGGCATTGAGGCGGGCCGAAGAACAATGGTGGTGACGACTTTCAAGAGGCGGAGGCAACCAATCAGCAGCATCGACGAAAAGGTGGGTCATGTGTCGAGATTGTAGTTTCTCAGAGCAGTTGGACATTTCTCATGGTCACTGCGGGACCGAAAACTCTGTGAATGTGTGTGGGCATGGGCTAGACAAATGGCTGAGAATGAAAGCGGCGGTCAAGCGAACAAGGTGGACCACCGAGTGTGGGGCATTCTCGGTCGTCGGTCGTAATGGTTTCTGATACCGACGACCGAAACAGCCACGCTTCGCTTTGTGTTGATGATAAGACAAGCTCGCTGGTCGCCCTTGACCCTCGTGTAAAGCTTGGCTGCCACGAGGGCGGGATCGGAAACCCTCACGAAAGAATGGCATTCGTAGGATAAAGGCAAACAGCGGCAGCGACGGTTTGGTGCCAAGACATTTGTCTTCGCTAATACGGTAACTTTTCGGTAGAACCATGCAGACGAGAGGTTTCATATGGCCTTACAGTACTGCTGCTCTGGGCAGGAACTGCTTGTATGCTATTTGACAGCTGCTTGACTCCATGCACAAGCGAGAGACAGGTATTTGAACCTCCGATAGCTCGATCAGAGCAATTTCGCCGACGGACATTCGATGCCAAGACTTTCCCGGAAAGTCGGTTCGGAATTGCTGTGCCTTCCGGTATATGGCTCGCCTAGCGGGTCGGCAAAGACAGTGTGGACCGTCGAGTTGTTCCACGGCATCTGCAGCCATTTCTTCGAGGTCGCTTGGCAACGCAGAACAGCCAAATGACTCGTATCTTATCACTAGCTGCCAGTATGGGGTTGAGTGGTGCCGCACGAGTGAGTCCTGCTTTGTCCCCGCGAAGGGCCCACGCCATCTGCGCTGAGGGTCCGGTGGGGACGTCTTCTTCTGAGTCGACTGTGTTTAGTCTGTTCAACACCATTGTAGCCACAGTCCGCCAGCAAAGATGACCACGCCCAATCCACGTCTCACACAAGCAGCGTACCAAGCGCTGCCGGGCACACCCCTGGACATCGACAAGCCGCTGTACGACCGCATCGGTTCTTCTGCTAAGACACTCTCGCACTCGTTCATACTGCCAATTCGAAGCGGGAAAGCCTGGCCAGTCATAGCGGGCCAAGTATGTCGCATCGTTGCCGTCTCCGGTGCTCAAGTAGGCGACCTCAACATGTGGTCATTCCACAACCCACGTGAACGCTTCTGGGCCTCACGCACACGCCAACTTCAACGAGCACACGTCTCGATCTACGACCGTCTCTGGAGCTGCTTGCCGTACCTTCGCCCGCTGTGCACCATCACTGGTGATTCACTGGCCAACTACGGCAAAGGCGGAAACGGCAAAGGCGGCGGCGTGGACGCAGAAGGTGGGAGAGTTCACGATCTGCTGGGCACACGCTGTGATCCGTACGTCAACCGTATGCTGACAGGCGAGGACTTTGACTTTCATTGTCATTCCAACTTGACAAGAGCAGTCAAGGAGTTCGGGCTGGAGGAGAGCGATGTACACGATGTGCTCAACGTGTTTCAGTGTACGGGGCTCAACGCGGAGGATCAGTACTTTATGAAGACGTGCCCGGCGAAGAAGGGCGACTACTTTGAGTTCTTTGCCGAGACGGATCTGTTGTGCGCACTCAGCACATGCCCGGGAGGCGATCTGAGCAAGGCCATGTGGGGCGAAGGGTCTGCGTCGGAGGGAGGCAAGGGGGAAGATCCGACATTGGAATACTGCAGACCGTTGGCGGTGGAAGTGTACGATCTGGTGGACAAAGAAAAGGTACTGGACGGTTGGAAGGAGCCGGTGCCGTATGGCAGACTGTATAAAGGCCAGCACGGCTGCAAAGCGAAAGAGTGGAAATCGTAAGTCAGCTTTTGACGATGCAGCGACACACATCGAGGTCGTCGTGAGCCGACTCAGCTGGCGGACAAGATCCATCGCTTCTTCAAGGCGATCAACCAAAAGCTTGAGCCTGGCAACGAACCAAATTTGTATGCTCGCAACGTTGGCCCCGCCAGCCACCAGAAAGCCGCCCAGTGAGCTCGCACCCTCAACGGGCACAGAATCCTCACTTTAGCCGCAAGGCTAAAGCACACATCCTCACGCCCGCCGAGGTGGACATAGAGCTGCTGACGCTGTGAAACATCACTGCCGCTCCTCCCACAGTGGCGCCAGCTCCTCGCCAGGACAAGATCGCCGCCAGATCCACCAAGGTGCGGGCTTCGCGTTCATCCAAGCGATCGGCAAGACAGCGCTCCTCGGCCGCAACGACATCATCCGTCCTAATCTCATCTTGACGCTGCAGAGACGGGTCAAATTGGCTGTTCTCAAACGCTAGAACAGCATCATTCGAGACATCACCGAGAATACCGCAGCTCTGCTCGACATCACGCAGGAGGAAGAGGAGCAGAAGATATGCACTGGCGCTATCCCTATTGGCATCGTCCGCCAGGCCTTTGCCATCCTGGCGATCCCGGGTGGGACTGGAGTACATGCCAAGCTCATCAAGTCGACTGTAGCCAGCCAGCCCGCAGTCGTCTTCCAGGTGCACATGCCAGCACAAGTAGCAGCCATCTCGAGCCCATTCCTGCTCAAGCCGGCTTCGTGCAGCTTCGTCACCTTTGCAGGTGCCAGAGCGTCCGTCCGCTGCTGGAGTCGTAGGAGCTGCAATGCCATGCGAACGGCCGTCAACAGCATGGACTTCCCGAGAATGCAGCTGGTCTGGCCTGGGGCAGCCTGCTGCAAAGGCAGCCTGGTCGACTGGGACATGTTTGGAAACATACGTCGAGTCGGCGAACTGCACATCACTGTGGCCCATGAGCAGCTGGAGCTGATTGTCAGGGACGGAATGCTTTGTCACTGTAGCGAACATTCCACGGAAATCCTACAAGACAAGATTGTCCCATCTCAGGATGTCCGAAATGTAGTGCAGCTTCTTGGTGACGTACGGAGCATGCATGGTGGCCAGTCCCATAGTTCAATCTCGTGTGTGTCTTCCACCAAGCTGGAACTATCTCGCAGGATGACCGGGACCTCGCGCCATTCGCGCCGGGTTGCAAGGGTGGTGTTGGCAGGCAAGGCAGTGTTGGAGCCTTCAAAGATCGTAGCCCGAATGACCCTGACCGACTGAGGGTCAAAGACGTCAAGCCAGAGGCCCAGAGCAGGGATCCAGGGAACAGGGTAGTGGTGTGAGAGGTTCATCGGTTGAGAGCTGATGCAAGTGGGGATGATCTCGCCAGGGCTGCGATTTGACCCGTTCTTCCATTCGATTTGCAGAAGGAAGACGGGCGGCTAGCACTTGGGAATACTTCTCGTCGCTGCCATCGCGTGTGCTCGTAGTGCTCGTAGTTCTCGTGGTGCTCTTAGTACTCGTGGTGCTTGTGGGGTTCGACTCCATTCGGCGACCCACGTAGACCAGCTTGACGTCCTTCCACAGAAAGGGAGAGGAACGGTCGTCGGTGGAGTGGCTATCTTCGGTAATGGGAGTATCGAAACATCTTTGAAGGACGCAGGCCGGTGGTCTCTAGCAAGGTCACAACAAAGAAGAGAGAGAGCCGGTCGAGAGGAGCCAGAGGGACCTTCCAAAGTGTCCGCAGCACAGCACCCACCTTAGTGGGCGTGAGATGGTGTTTTCCCCTCACAGCTGAAGTGTGGAATCCGTGCTTGTCAAGGATGCAAGCCGACTGGATGGTTTCGTGGAGGCTGCTGAGCGGGTACACGGAGCTTGTGGTGTATACATTGCAAGCATCCACATTGGCAGAGTAGTCATGCTTGAGCTTTTGGTTGATTCCCTTGAAGAAGCGATAGACCTTGTCCGTCAAGGTTGCGAGGGTCAGGGGAAAGTTGTCTGGACCTGGACGAGGCAAATCTGCGACACGGTCCTCTTCGGACTGCTCGGCGATGGACTTGTTGCTGCGCTCGTTGACGTGTAGCATGCGGGCAATGCGTTGCTTCCGAGTGTCCCCGCTGCTGTTGGGCTCGATATGACTGCTAGCTTTGCTGACGTGTGCACCCGGAAGACGACCGCGGGCTGGCTCGTCAGTATATCCAGGCAAGACCACAGTCGACTCAGTGAATCTTGCTTGTACACCGGTCCCCTAGACAATTGACGAGACATGGGCTACACGATACGACTGGACCCTCACAGACAGCGCAATAAAGAATGAGGCTCATCCACCGGCTCTCTGCGCCGGCGTCGACATTTTCGAGCTGCCTGGCAGAAGGACGCTTGCCAAAGCAAGACGTTCGACGGTATGCACACGACCTCGCCAAAGCCAAGGGCAAATGCCATCCGTCTTGAACCAGTTCGGGTCACTCTCACATCCTCGCAGCCCCTGTTATAGTCGTCAAGCAGGATTGTCTCTGGCGAGAACAGTGGTATCGCGCACTTGTTTGTGAGTTGGTACCTCCTCGATCCGCTCCGTCAAATTCTTTGAACAGGCGAGAATGCGGGCAATTGATCACGATCGCAGAACATTACAACCAGGAAGGGTGCCTTTCAGAGGCCAATCCGCTTTCAAAGTCGAGTACTCGAGCACCGTGGGCTGTAGTTCGACGCCAAATGAACCGTGCTTGTGCACGGTGCGACGAGTACCCACCATGTTAGCTTTTTGCTGCCCCTATTGACGAGCACGCACCCCCCACCACAAGCACTGTTGTGGCTGGGACCGTCGATATTTTGAAATGAAACAACACCTGTCGACCGTGCTTACGCTAGTCTTTCTTGGATCATCACGGTGGCGGGGCTGTGATGTGCCCACCCAACCAAGCTTGTGGCGGAACAAATGAGGTTCAACAAAATGCTCACGCCCAAGGAACAGGAGGCGATTGCGTATCCTCGTCCGTGCTATCCTGCTTCCCAACCACCAGCCTCTCTCCCTTCAACTCTGACACTCGACCTCAGAAACAGACGACTTTTCACCATGGTTGCTACTCGAAGATCCAAGTTCAGCTTCGCCCTTCTCTTGCTGATCGTCTTTGTCGCAGCAGCCTCTGTTTCTGCGGGCGATGCCTCTTCGCAGTCGGGTGGAAGCAGCGCTCCTCAGCTCGAAGCATCACCTGCCGGCGATTCAGGCGATGACGGAGGCTCCATCTCGGCTCCTGCCAACGGAAACGACGCTAAATCTATCATCGCCAGCTCGTCGACCATGATGGGCACTCCGGCCGACGCGACCGACGGAGACGATGACGACAACAAGGACGCTTCAAAGGGTGGCAAGCAAGGCCAAAACGGTCGTGGCGGCCATCACGGTCAGTGTGTGATCGGCTGCGCTACCAAGTCGACCGAGGGTGTCGGTTGCGGTACCGATATGAGCAAGCCCGAATGCTTCTGCAAGAGCGAGAACTTTATCGATCAGACCTTTGCTTGCATCAACGCTACTTGCCCGCAGCAGTTCCACGGAGCTGCTGGAGTGATCAAGGTGAGTGCTTTCCGTTGCGGAATTCCGTGCCGTCATTCAAGTGAGCTTTGTTGAACTGACCTCACACCGTGTCTTCGATACCCTTTTACGAAACAACGCAGAGCATCTGCAGCGTAGCCGGAGCACCCAGCCTCCAGATTCCTGGCTACAACAGCTCAAACAACCTCGAAAACATGCCTACAATCAACGAAGACCCCAAGAACAACGGAACGAACACCACTGCCACCGGCACCACCGACCCTGGCTCCGCCGCTCCTCCTTCAGGCAGTGAGAACAGCGGTGGCATCACTTCAACCTTCAGCATGCCTGTCGGTATGCAGACTCCCACCACTTCCGGTTCGAGCGGCGCTTCTACTGGCGGCACGAATGGCTCCACTGCCAGCACTGGTAGCAGCTCGGGTGCGACCAGAGTCAACGAGGAAGCGATCGGTGCTATGATTGCTGTCAGTATCGTCGCTGTGGCTGCTTCTGTTGGTGCTTGGACGCTGTTCTAGGTGCTCGCAGTTGCTTGTTCTTGTGCGCCTCATTCGTTGGTCACGGGATGTGAGCAGATTACTCTTTTCTTCGTCAACATGTTCACACACTCCCCGTTCTTGTCCTGCTCTGCAATTTCACTCCGTCTTTACTTCGCGACCGTTCGAACACGTCAGGTTCACCTTTCAGGGACCAATTCAAGGCACCGTAATGTCCTTTGAGCAAATGATACTGCTCATCAGCGTTTCAAGATCGGAGGAGCAAGCTCGGCATCGACATATTCGCTTTCTAGACGGTGAAGACCTGCGAGCCCATGATGCGGCTAGGTCTGATCTCAGCAAACTCTCTAGTCTCCTTGTCCAATCCGTCCGAGGACCGCTTCTGGCCTGCGCTTTTACCGTTGCCTGCGGGGGTGAGCTTATAGAGCTTGATACCGTGTTTTGGAACGGTCACCTCTGGCAACTTCCCGGTGAACGGTCCACCGGCGACCCTCATCGTCTCCATGGCGACAGGCTGAGTCGGGTTCTTGCTGAAATCAACGCCTTGCCAGAGATCGTACGCATTCCAAGGTTGCGAGTTGAGGTCTTGGTTGTCGAGATATTCGTCGAAGAAGACGTCATCCATGCTGATAGTCACGTTCTTGGGCGATTCGGACACGTTGATCGCAGCCACGGCGTAGGTTCCGTTAGCCAATTCGATCTTCCACAGCTGAGTGTTGCCGTCGTTGTGCTGGTTCTTCCAGAGTCGGACGCCAGGAGAGCCGGTGGGATCCTGCGAAATGTCGATGACATGCTTGTTCTTGATGATGGCACGAGTCTGGTTGGTCATCTTTGTCAAGTCGTTGCCGAGGATGAGGGGAGACTTGAGCATGGCCCACATGGAGAAGTGAACCAGACTTTCGTCGAGACTGAGACCGCGATTGCCAACTTCGAGCATGTCCAGATCGTTCCATGCACCCGGGTAGGCTTTTTGACCGAGGCTGGCGGCAAAATCGATGATCTTGGCGATGGAACAGTGGAAGCCCTGCAGGTTGCAATGTGTGATGTCGGTGCACGGGCATCGATCGTCGTCGCGGTTGAAGGAGGGATAGATGTCTCCAGAGATACGCCAAGAGTTGGCGATCTCGGTCGCAAAGAGCCACGGCCAGTCCTCGCCCCAGTTGCACATGGAGTACAGAATAGGTTGGCCGGTCTTGTTGAGAGCCTGGCTCATGGCGTTGTATCGGTCGAACGAGAGCTTGGGCGTTCCGCTTTCGCCTTGCGAGAAGCAATTGTCGTACTTGAGATAGCTGAAGCCGTCGTTGGCGTAGCTTTGAGCATCTACATCCTCGTAGCCGAGGGAGCCGATGTGGTGGCCGCACGTCATGACTCCTGCAGACGAATAGATGCCAGCTTTTAGGCCGAGACTCTTGATCTCGTCAACGACAGCCTTGAGACCGTTGGGAAACTTTTGTGGATTGGCAGGAAGCGCTTTCGTATCGGCATCACGTTGATCCGCTTGCCAGCAATCGTCGATGACGACGTAGTTGTAACCGTATTGATCAAGATTCTCGCTCTTGATGGCGCGCGCAGCAGAGAGCACGGTGTCTTGGCTGATGTTGCAGGCGAAGGTGTTCCAGGTGTTCCAGCCCATCTGCGGGGTTCGAGCCAGCCCGTTGTTGAGCGCCGATACTGCACCGGCAAGGGCGAGTGGGATGAATGTGGCGAATGTTGAGGGGATCATTGTGAAGAGACGGTCCTTGGGTGAAGTGGGAAGGAGATGGACGAGAGTGTCGTCCCTATATATGTCTCTCTAGGTACAGACTTTGACTCAAGAGGGGCCCTTCTGCATGAACAAGGGCTGTCGGTGGGAGAAAAGTATGTTCACGGCGCAACCTTTTTGCGTGGGCGAAGGCGGCAGTGCGGGGTCCCCAAATTTGGAAGGGAGCGAGACGCGGGGGTGACAAAGACCGACCGAGTCCGATTCGCGGGCATGCGGTCGACTTGCTTGCGGACAGCTTGCTAGCAGCGGCATGACGGAAACCAAGGCTCAGAAGCACAGACGGCATTCCTCGGTGCTTGCCAGCATCGTGTTCACAGGCGACCGGTGTGGTCATCAGTTGCATTGCCGTAACTGACGAGGCACAGCTCTTCAGGGAGTGACTTTGCCTCAGGATGTGGACAAAAGCACTCGGCTATCGAAGATTGAGCCGGACCTGGGAGCGAAAGCGAAACACAGACAGCATTGCGGTGAAGAGTAGTGACCGGCAAACACGCCTATGTGCTTCAACGGAGCAAGTTCGGTGCTCGGCACGATGCGGTCATGCTCCACTGCAGTAGCTGACAGCTAAGCGAGCTTCTCTTGGTCGTTTGCTTGACGATGACGGCGAATTCACGCCGTCTCAAACGGAATTGGCCGGGGTTGGCTTGTGTTTGCACGAGAGGCCTAACAGCCCGAAAATTGGCGCGTTTCGTGGAGTTCAGCCGATGCGGAATCGAGGGTCCAACGCACGCACGCATGCAGCTCGATGATCCGCTCTCTCCACAACGACGACGGCCTTGCTCCTTCAACTTCGATCCACCGTCTCTTCTCAGCACGGCACAGGCTGTTCGTCATGGCGCTCAGCGTCTCGGAAATACGGGTGCAATGATGGATGCCCAACTTGCCGACGAACTGCGCGAAGCTGCAGACCAACTCTTGGACATCAAAACAAGCCAACCTTCCGCCTTTCCGCCTTCACCTCATCTGCAACAATCGCGTCAACTCTCCTCTCCGAGTAAAGCTGTTGCCATCTCTGCCCCTCCTAGACTTTCCACCTTCTCGTCGAGCTCCAAGCTCGAAGTCCTTCACTCTCCCACGGATGTCCGGCCTTGGCAATGGCCCGTGCCACCAGCCTCTGCTTCAGGTAGCGGTGTGCACGACACGAGCAGCCCATCCCTCGTAGCTTCGGGACGACCAAATCAACCCATCAAGATCCAGCTTGGGACTAATGTGCTGGATGATGCGGATGACCACCTTCCAGCGCGCGGGTTGAGCAGTCGTGTGCGATCCGTCAAGGCTGCAACAGCCCACGGGGAGGAGGGAGCGCAACACGTTGCATTTGTGGACGATGCCGACCAGGAATACAGGGCTGCTTCTCCGAGCAAGTTGATAGTACGCACTCCCATCAACGACATTTACATCAATCAGTACGGAGAGCGCGTAGTGCAAGGCAAAGTCGTGGGTCGCATTCTGGGCGGCAGACCAAGACCGTCGTCCCGCAATGGCGATACAATACCCCACAATGACGGATCGATATCCCAATCAACGTCGCACACGGCTTCTTCTGCCGCGCAGCCCGTCGAGACACTCTCGCCGAGCAAGCTCGACACATGCGCTGCTTCTACATCAAGCGCACCCGCATTCTTCCGCGAGTCGTTCCCAGACGCATTTGCATCCGCTTCAAGCACGAGCACGAGCACGAGCATCACCACTTCTCCTCCCGCGAAGAAGAAAGAGCGAAGGCCTTCCAAAGGAAGACCACCCAGCATGATCAAAGCTCCTCGTGCAGTGGTCGGTGCTATGATATTGAAGCACTCCGACAGCTTCGAAGACGCACAGTTGCTGCCGGATACAAGCTTCCAAACCGCATCCGACTTTGGCTCGCCTTCCTCGTCCTCGTCCAAGCAGCTATCGTTGTCTCCGAGACCGCGTAAAGCTGGGTTGATCCCAGGATCTCCAACCAAGAGCGCCGACGAAGAGCTCGCAGGAGAGCTACGAGGGCTGCAGCTTCACAGTGCGCATCGAGCGAAGAGTCCAGCGGAAGGCAAAGGGATGGGGCTGCTCTCGCCAAGTGACGGCGTCGGAGCATCGGATAGCACAAGGTCGAAGATCGAGCTTCCCTCGTTGCGCCGACCGACTCCAACTATCGGATTGAGCCAGGCAAAGGCCGATCCGGTCGTGTTGCACGGCAACAGGAGACAGGCACGCGCTTCGGGCGTCGTTCTGCCGCAAGCAGATGCGGACAGCGAAGGCGGCTCAATGTACGCTTCTCCTGCTGTTTCGCCGCCTGCAGCGTCTGCAGCGCTCCCGTCATTACCAGACGATCAGCAAGGCGGGGACTCAACAGATGTACAATCTCGACTCGAGTCAGTATCGGAACCATCGAGCCCTCTCCTGTCTCCACGTCGCAATCGAGCTCAGCACGAAGTTGGAGTCGACGCAGATTCGGGCGTCTCAGGCGATCAGGTAGACGATCACGACGAAGACGATAAAGCCTCGTTCGAGTCGGCGCCTTCGTCGCTCATCTCGTTGCCGGTCTCCACTCTGACCTCATCCTCGCGCTCGCCCAGCCACCACAGTCTCGAGCGCCGACGCAGCAGCACGGGCAGCATTCTCTCACACACACGTCGCCGGTCTTCCTCGCACCACCACAGCTCGGACATCTTCGCGCGCGAGATCCGCATCCGCGGCTGGTCCGAAGTGGGCTCGCAAGCACGCGGGTGGGTGGTGTTCGAGCTGCGCATCATCACCAAGCAGGGCACGCCCATCATCGCGCACAAACGCTTCTCGTCGTTTGTCAAGCTGCGCACATCGCTGCTCAAGGAGTGCAAGGAGCAGGCAAAGTGGTTGCCCGAACTGCCGACGCGCAGAACGGGCCTGCTGAGCAAGTACGATGCCAAGTACTTGGAGAAGCGGAGGAGAGCGCTGCAGAGGTGGCTGGAGGTCGTGGCGCTGGACAAGGTGTGGGGTGCGAGTGAGGCGTTGAGAGAGTGGGTGTTGGCTAGTGATTAGTGCGGTAGTCACGGAAGACCATCTTCGAACAAGAAGTGATACCACTGATCTGTGCGTCGTGCGAGCGTGATCGTGCCGTGGACGTAAAGCCTCGCGATGCAGTAGAAAGATGTCGGTTGTACGAGTCAGAGAAAGTGCAGTCCAAAGGCGGGGATCGTAACATGTTGATTTCAAATCTGCAGAGACGTGCGGGTAAAGTTCTTTGCTGTGCTTACTCCTCGTCAGCCTCAGCCGCGGGAGCAGCTGGAGGGTTACGAAGCAACGAGTCCTGGCGAGTCTTTCCGCGCAACTCCCAGCGGTCCTGTTTACGTTACCACCACAGAAAACGAGCGTCAGTCGTTGTTGCGCAGGATGTGGACATGTAGCAGAAGGCACTTACGTCGGTGTACTTGGCAGCGTAGTAGGTTAGAACGGGAACGGTGAGACCCCAGAGAACGACGGCTCGTGCTTTGGAGGGTGTTAGGCGGAAACGCTGGTACATGGTCGAGTGCATGTTCTGCCATCGGTCGAGAGCCGGGTCGACCTTGTATGGGTGATATTCTCCGCCAGCCATCTTGGTTATGATATATGAGATGCGATCGATGCGTGTGTTGATTGGCAGCGAGTTCGTGTTGGACCAACGAGTTGTCGCGTTGAGGTGATGCTGCGTCGCTGCTCGATAGATGGTGAGGGATGGTGATGAGAAGGTGTTTCGAAACGAAACCTTGAAACAAGCCGATCGCGCTCGGTTCCGTTTTCGTCTGCTACTGAATTTCTCGCGCGAGACGAAATCATCCTCGCAATTTGGCCGATTTCACCTCCACCTTCTCGAACACCAACACAAGCTCGCAGCTGGACCCTTGCTTCTTTTCGCAATCTTTCTCTTCCATCACAACCGACAACCACCTCTTCCCAACAGCGATATGAGCGGAAGACGCAGATCGCCACCACTTCCGCCGCGGCCATACTCGGACGACGCAGGCAGAAGCGGGTACAGAGACGATCGAGGTGGATCATCGTCCTCGCAAGGTTACAGAAGACGTCGCAGTCCAAGCCCCGACTATTCGAGGTCCTCCTCATCAAGGTACGAATCGGATAGACGCGATTTTAGGCGTGACGAGAAGAAGGACTGGAGGAGCGAGCGAAGAGACAGGGATCGCGACGAGTACCGATCTAGAGACAGGGAGAGGGAGAGGGAGAGGGAAGATCGATACCGCGACCGTCCCGCACCTCCTTCTCGGCCCAGGCCGACTGCGTACGATCGAGACGCACCACCACCTCCGCACTCTGACTATGCTCACTCCAGCTCAAGATCGCGATACACCGACGATGCACGAGACAGCAGACGTCGGAGCCGGAGCCGATCGCCTCCCACGACTTCACGACCAGACCAAAAAGCGCCAGCACCGCCTGCAGCAGCCTCGACTTCTCACGCATCGGAAGAGGCCGAAGAAGCAGGGGACGGTGAAGCCGAAGACGCAGACGAAGACGCGATGGCGGCAATGATGGGCTTCGGCGGGTTCGGAACTACCAAGGGCAAGAAGGTATCGGGCAACTCCGCCGGCGCTGCAGAGGTGAAAAAGGAACGCACCTGGCGACAGTATATGAACAGGTAAGTTGGCTCGCGTTTGAGGGGAGATCTTAGCAGATGACAGGAGGTGCTGACTTTGAACACCTCTTCTCATTCTCGTGATTGACGACGACAGGAAGGGAGGCTTCAACCGACCGCTCGATAAGATTAAATGAGCCCATTGCTTTCCTTCTGCAACAATACACTAATTCGCCAAGACCACTTTGAGCATCTCTGCGCCCACCGCACCTGCTTCCTGGAAACGGTGCTCAAAGAATCGACTCGTCTCCTCAAAGCGCCTCTGGTAGCTGTCAAAGTTGCCAAACTGCACGGCTTGGGCCCAACCGCGCGAAGCAATGACAAACTCGGTATCGTCGGCGCGGAAGCTGTGATCGCGCGCAGCGGCGTGGCAGGCTTGACGCAATCGCTCGGGTGAGCGGAAGAGGTATTCGCAGACGCCGATCCACATCCTAAAGATGGGGGTTGCCGCCAGATCGAGATGGTCGTAAGGGTTGATCCCGAGCGAGCTCCAGCAGTCGACGATGGCCAAGAGCGAGAGATGCGAGTTGGGCGGAGATTGCGACGGCAAAGCGTTGTCGTCGGGATGGCCCGAATCGCTGTTGGCAGCCGAGGTGGCTTTGCGAGCCGCCATGTGGAATCGGTCGAGCAGCTTGTCGCTCATGAGGATGGGTTTGCGCTCCTCCTTTGTGCCGGTACGCGAGATGATGCTGTTGCTCTCCTCGTCCTTTTCCCAGCCAAACACGTTTTTGCGCGCAGCAAACACACGCTGCATGAGTTCCTGCTCGCGCTCGGCCACCATGAGTTTGAACAAGTCGGTGCAGCTCTGCGCGAATTGGGTCACCTGCGTCTTGGCGGCTGGATTGAGCAGCGCCAGGCCGGCGTAGACGTGCCATTTGGCAGAGTAGATGCGCAGGCAGATGTTGATCTTGACCGTCTCGATGCCTCCCGGGTATCGCTCCGACTCCCACGGATACTGGTTGGAGCAGCACCATGCGGTGCCCATCGACAGGAACGCAGCATGCGTGACGGCTTGGGTGTTTGCGGTGACCGTGTCGTGCTCTTCGTAGGTGAGGTAGACGTAGTTGGAGCGGAAGCACGCCATGATCCTCTCGACGAGCCGCAGCTTGTCGTCCGGCGCGCGATGCTGGATGAGGATGAGTGGCTGGCCTGTTGGGTCGACCTTGGGGCCGTGCATCGAGTGACATGAAATGATGTGGGTGTCTTGCGGGAGATGCTTTTCGAATGCAGCCTTTTCGGGTGCTTTCACCGAGGTTTGACCGGCAACGATGGACCCGATCTTTGTTGAGGATCCGTACAGCTCCACCACCTTATCGATGTAAGCGGCCTCGACTGAATAGATAATGAAGTCGCTCCGCCGCGATACGAGGTGACCATCTCGCAGAACGGTGAGGCCTGAGCCTTCGAACTCCTTGCAAAGGTTGTCGTAGTTTTCCGGTCGATCGCAGACGTTGACTCTGTTGGCGAGATCAAGGGTGGCAGAGATGTCAGCGACTGAGCTTTGCTGGCCAGACAGGGAATATTGCAGAGACGTACCGCTTCCAACCGGCGTCTCTCATTTTGGTGGCATAGAGACGACCCATGTCGCCCATTCCAATGATGCCGATCTCGACCGTGTCCATCTCTGTTGACGATGACATCTTGTTTTGACTACAGTCAGTGACGCTCGTTGCGACGTGAGTTGTGATGGTGGAGAAGAAAGCAAAAGCAGAAGCAGAAGCAGGGCAGTGCTCAAGCAAGACGCCGGTGTTGCCGAAGCTGCAACGTCTCGAGCGAATGAAGCAACCGTGCGTGTGTGTGTGGTCTTTTTGATGACTCCGGATTTCGGAGAGTCCGACCAGCCCGATTTCGTTGTGTGGGGCCGTGGGATTCTGGTCGGAGTGGAGGAAAATCAGTCGCCCCTCTGCAGTCACACACACGCAGTCACGAGGGCAAGCTGAAAGAGCGGCGAGACCAACACTTGGCGCACAGTCAGATTTTTGACTTGACTGCGCTTTCTTCTTGGAATCGTTTGGACCCTGACTTGGTAGTTGCAGAGACTGCAAGGTGATTCAGAACAAGACGATTCATCTCGCTTTGACCGACTCGGCTTGCTCCCTCCTGAAGCGCATTTCATCACCACCATCTTTCTCGGCATCACATTCGCTTTTCGAGGCCACACGCATCACCGTCGGATCGGCCAGCCGCTCGTTTGGACCTCTCTTTCCTTGCATCTCTCGCAATCTGGTGCTCTCGCTGCGCTCTCTCCCTCGTCTGCTTCACGATCCTTCTCAGCACTTTCTACCTGCTTCTCGCAAGCCTCCCTTCCGCGCCGTGGCCTCTCGAGCATGACACAGCCATAGCTTGACCTGCCCCCGAGAGCCGCGCCAAGATGGCCTTCTCGCTCCAAGACGCCCTCCTTCAGATCCGCAGCGACAAGATCAAGGAACGTCAGCAGGGCCTCGAGGCACTCGAACACATCTTTTCAAACCAGGACGTCGTCGACAATCTCGATGTCAAGCGCGATGGCAAGCCTTGGATCAAGGCGTTCGAGTCCCTCTTTGCCTGCGTGCTCGCCGAAAAGGCGGTCTGCATTCGCAAAGGCTCCTTCCACGATGCACAGCCCATCGCTCTAGCAAGGCTGCAGCGCGCAGCACAGACGCTTCGTTCGCTCGTCGAAAAGTCTGCTCCTCTTTGGGCTCGCAAGGTCGTCAAGCTCAATGTGACCCACATCCTACAGATGCTCAACCACCGCGGCACCCTCCTCCGCCCCATCGCCCCCGCATACATGTCGGCGCTCTGTGCCATCCTCAAGCACCAGCATCACGTCGACCACATCGAGCCCGAGGACTGGCAAGCAGCAGCTTCTTTGTGTTTCAACATCCTGCTCAGTCGCGACCTCGATGTCTCGGTCGCTCCTCGCGACCCTGCGCAATGGCTCGCTTCACTTGCCACCTCGGCATCCTCGACTCCTCAACAGCGCGGTCTGAGCCTCGAAGACGCCGTTATCGCCGAATGCCTCCGCCATCTCATGGCATCCACTGTTGCGCCTCTGTTGGGCCCGCAGGGTCACGGTCTCTCGCTTCTCGCCGACTACACTCGCTTCCTCCTCGCCTTTCCTGCGGAATCGTCGGCCCACCTCCCCGCTATGACCGGACTCGTCACCTTACTGGAGCACCTCGAACTCAACCATACACGCGAAGTGATCTTCGCATCACTGTCGTTACGGCCGACCATCCTAGCGCTTTGGCGGACCAAGAATCACCTGCTCAAGGTACAGCTTCTCCTCTTTCTACGCATCGTCGTGCCACTCCTTGCATCCTTTGCAACGGAAAAGTCCGAAGTCGCATCACCGCAGGATCACGCATCAAATTCTTCCCTACGATCCGAGGCCGTCTCCTTCCTCGAGCTCATCCACGAAGCCCTCCTTCGCGATCCCGATACCCGTTGGGCGCTCGACCCGATCAGGTTGGATGCGCTGGTCTTCCATTGGCCCCTACGAGAAGCAAGCACGTCGACTCTATCCGCCACCGCTCTGAGCACCCCGGCATTCTATCTTGGACCGTACTCGAGCGAACAGGACTCGGTCGCCTGGTGCCGCGTCCATCTGCAGGTTGACATTGTCGACGCCCTCACCTCGCTCGAAGCTGAGCAGCACGAGCATGGCACATCTGCACCCAATCTCAATCGACAGGGCGAACACGTGGAGCCACCGCCCAGCTCGGCCGGAACTCAGCGCGAAGCATTACGGCCACGGCCATCATCCAACGGCAAGCGCGCACCAGAATCAGCATCTTCGAGCCCACAGAAGCGCAGACGGACAAGCCCGACTGAGGCTCCTGGCCCGACGGATCGCTCATGTATCGCGCATTTGATCGAGACGATCTCCAACGCTGGCCAGACACCAAATGGCGGCGCAGCGGTGAGACTCTGCGCCTTGCAACTGCTCACCTTTGTCTCGCTAACTCGTCCAGCTCTTGTCGACTCGACTCTGGATCAAATACGCGAGGTATTGCTGGCGGTTGCCTCCGATACAGACAATCTGCTCGTCTCGTGGAGCTTGGTGGGCCTTGCAGCAGTCGCGCTTGCATCGCGCACAACGAAAAGCGGCGATGGAGACGGCAAGCTTGGCAGCCAATCTGCGCATCCAAGCATGCATGCGTGGGGAATCGCTGTCCGCAAGCTGCAAAATCCCGAAACCTGCCGTGCCGCCGCTTTCTTGCTCAGCATCCTGTTGACAAGCGCAGAGCTTCCTGATACAGTACTGCAGCCAGAGATCTCTCGGCTGGTGGCAGAAGCCGACCTGCAAGGACCGCCAATCCTGTGCGACACGGTATGCCACTTGATGACGGTGCTGCTGCATCGCACCTCCTCGAGTCGCACCTACCAGCACCTCGACGCTCGAAGCAAGATAGCAACGTGGTTCGCGAGCTCCTACTCGCCGGCAGACGCTTTCCGATCGTCGACACACCTCGCGGGAGGTCGTTTGAACAATCTATTCTTACCGTACTACGACCTTGTTCGCCTGGTGGGCTGTATCATTGCCGAACGAGAGCCAGATTGCGCTGATCCGCGCACGACACTCACGCGCATGGACGATGTTACGGAAATGTTGAGGCGGCGTGCAAGAGTGGAGCCATTGCGCGAGCTGACCCTGCGGTCCAAGGCGATGCAGACACCTACGGCAACGATCGACGTCGATTCCAACGTCGCAGAAGCCGAAGTTTCGCTCCTGTCGATCGAATCGTTCAACAGAATGTCGGTCGTCCTCGACAGGAAGATCGACGCATGTCTGGCAGTGCTCGACTCGCACGTCTCCGAAACTGACGCCGTGCAGATCTTACCGTACCAAGCTGCGATCGCATCGATGCATGCAGCCATTCTCTCCATCGACGTCTGGTCAAGGACCGCCTCGCAAAGCAGCTCGCAACGCGACTCCCGGATCAAGCGTTGCTGCCACCTCGTCACCAGCATCATCGACACTGCCTCACAGTCAAGAAATCCGCTGGCACACGGCGGTGACCTCGTCCTCCAGCAGCTCAGCCTTCTTGACCCGTTCAATCACCTTGACACAAGCCCTGACACAACGCCCAACGAGCTGCTCGCCCATCCTGGCATGGCCAGCGGTATCGCATCTCGACCCGAGACAGCGCTGACCACCGAAAGACCCGTGTCCGCATTCCCCAGGAGCGGTTTCGACAGGTCGCAGCGTCTGTGGAGAGCGATTCAAGAGGCTGGCATGCTCGGAGCAATCTCGTCAAGCTGCGAACAGCTGCTCAAAGCGGTCCTGCTCGCCGAAGAAGGCGCCGACACCGAATCAGCATCTGTCGCCACTGCAAGCAAGCGCGACACTTTTGACGATCTGCCCGAGAGCGGCTCGTCATCGGCCTCGCGTGCCAAGACTTCGAGCTCCATCCTTCCGACCGACTCCATAGAGTCTGTTGTTACCGTCGCCGTACACTTGCTGGCTGGCGTGCCTCGGATGCTGACCGGGAACGCGAATTCGAGCCCCAACGAGTTGTTCGTGAGCCTGTTCCTCGATTGCCCCGTTCGAGCCCTGATTCCATTGGCCCCAGTCATCTTCGGCTCACTGCGCAGAGGCGATCTTTGGATGCGGCGGGTAGACTTTGTGGACGCGCTTGTCCGCATCGGCGACGAACTTCTCACGACGTACGAGTTTGCGCGGCAGCCAGCGGTCCGCTTTGCTGCCATCCGCGCCGTCACAGCCGTGGTGCCTCTGCTGATGGAGGACGCTGACGAGCAGTCGGAGCTCTTTACTACAGTGCAGACACTCGCGGTCTTCTTCGCAAGAGGAATCGGTCGCGCCAAGTGGCCCACTCCGTGGGAGGTCCAACTTTCCTGTGCACGCTTTTTGCAGATGTGTCTCGAGAGGGATCCAGATGGACATCTGGGCCGAGCTAGCAGCGGTCGCGCAGGCAAATTCGCGCCGCAAGCATCGCTTCTGTCCATCAATGCCGATGCCGACATCCGTGTGCGAGGGCTCGGATCGCCCATTGCCGCCAGCGTCTTTGATATTGCCACTTCGGATGAAGAGCATCTGTCTCAGCTCTACACCGACTTCCGCGACGGCTTGCCGAGCGATCCGGCCATTCCGCAGCACATCCTGACGCGAGCGCTGAGCTTGTGCAACGTCGCCATCGTCAATTCGGCGGTTCGTCGATCAGCGCTGTTTCACCTGCTCGAGATCGTTCTGGCAACCAACATGTTTGGCACCACTGTGCAGCACCTGTTTGCCCAAGTCGCTGCCAGGCTTGGCTTTGCCGACGCCTCGACTTGCTACCAAGCGTTTGCGGCACAAATCACGTGGGGTATGGCCACCAACAACTACGATCCGCTGCAGGTGCCTTGGAAAGTGCTTGGTTTTGCAAGCAAACGCGACTGCCTCGAGGCCACGTTCGCCGCCAGCGGCAGCATGCTCCTTGCGGCTCAGACGCCGGAAGGCCGCACGCAGTTCGATGCACTTGTGCAATTGACAAGACGGACGCAGCAGCAGGGTCTGCAAGAATGCCTTCCCTTCCTCACGGCAGCGTACCTTGGATTTGCCATCCAGACTGCCCAGCAGCAAGGGCAGCTGGATTTGCCTGTCGTCGGTGCACAGACGCTGCGCGAGCTGTCGCAACTCGGTTTTGCAGAGGATGAGCATCACAAGGAGCTGCGACACATGATCGAGGGCGCTGACGATCTGATTGTGGCCGCCTTGTTGTCGCTCTTCTTCGAACCAGCTGCTAGCTTGGCAGAGAGTCGGCGTTTGGCAGTCACAGCCTTGACGCAGCAGGACGCGAAAGCCGGAGAGATCTTGTCCACCTTGACACCGACGGGTGACTCGTCCACTTTGGTTGTGCACGAACCCAGTCGGCCCTTCTTCGCCAGCGCCATCCTTTGTGCGGCGTTCTCGGCCCTGCCGAGTCTTGGCATTGCCCTCTTCCGCAAAGATGTTGTGTACAACGTGCTGCGTCACATCTTTCATCACATCGCGTCGTCCAGGTTTCACAATGACCAGCTGCGGCTGTGTGCGGCTTTGCGCATCTACATCGCCGTGTGCGGCGACAGCTTCTGGACAGATCAACTCAACGTACGAACCCTGATCAAGAGCATCGAGCTGCTGCTTGGCCAGCGACACCTCCACGACGACTTTCGACCCCTCTTGGCTTATGCTTGCAAACATTCTACGCTCGCTCGACATGGTCCCGACGTGCTCGTATCATGCATCGTCACCTGGTCGGTCGAGGTGGCCGATCAGCTCGCACAGCTGCCGGCGTCTGGTGACTGGCTCCTCGAGGCTGCACGTGCGGTTGCCCAGTTTTCACCCATAGCGACTTCTGCGACTGTCCTTCTGTGGCCAGTCAAGCTCACCTCCACCGAGCAGATTGCCATTGAGAGCGTCATCGACACGGACACTCTCACATTTGCGATTCACGCTTGTCCGCGCTTATCGCTACAGCTTCCCTCCCTGCTGCGCATCCGAAATGTTCTCCGCAAGACGGACAAGGCGAGGATCAGGGCGTTCTGCCGCCGTTCTGCGTGGAAGCTTTTGAAGCGCATGGCCGATTGCCATTCAGCCCAAACATCGCGCGTGGATGGCGACTCGGAAAGCGACGTCATCAGCGACATCTATGCGAGCATCGCAAGCGTCGGCGAAGACGCCTTGTTCGAGCGAAAGGACGACAAAGGCGATGAAGGCGATGACGGTGTCCAAGCAGCATGCGGTGCTTTTCTGGCGGCGGTAGACACAAGCAGCACAGGCTCTTTGGCAGCAGCTGCTGTCCTCGCGATCCACGAGCTGGCACGCACTTTGCCTCTCGAGCCAGGTTACCATGCTTTCGAGACCCTCCGAAGCATTGCTGCCATGCTTCCCAACCCTGTGTCCGGATTGTTTGGCACCAAGGTTCCACCCTCGACTCGCGACGAGCTCGAACGTGTTCGGCCCAGCATCGGCTCCACGACAATGCCTACGAACACGTTCCGATCGGAATTGTGGCTGGATCCTTCATTGCTGGATGCTTCCACGTCCTCAGAGAGATGGATCTGTCGCATCTCAGCGGTCATGTGCGAGGCCGTCGCGTCCCTCGCGCGGCAGTCCATCTTCCATCCGATAGGCCGATTCGTAGCAACGAATCCTACCGCCGCCAAAGCCCTCTTCCACATCCTGCTCCTCTGCTTCACAGCGGCCGACGTCGAGGCGACAGCGACTGCACCACCTTCGAACGGAAAGAGGCGGTCTGCAGCAAGACGATCGGACACGCATGAACAGCCTCCTACGCGGGAACTGTGCCGCGCAGCGATCGCGACGCATTTCGAGCAGGTGCTCACTGCCAGCACTTCTGATCCGGTATGCAGCTCCATCATCATCCAAGCT
Source organism: Sporisorium reilianum f. sp. reilianum (assembly GCA_900162835.1). Taxonomy (NCBI): domain Eukaryota; kingdom Fungi; phylum Basidiomycota; class Ustilaginomycetes; order Ustilaginales; family Ustilaginaceae; genus Sporisorium; species Sporisorium reilianum. The sequence goes on along the minus strand of LT795065.1, from coordinate 221,814 downwards.
CTCTTGGCTGTCAGGTCCTTCCGCCCGGTGCAGGAGGAGCCCGACCAAGTCTGCTACTGGTTTCAGGTCGATACGAGCCTGCTGGCCAAGCGCTGCATCGCCTGTGGGCTCTACTCCGCAGCCATCTTCTTTGTGGAGCACGGCAGCTGGGAGCAAGACGAGTCGCAGGCGCCAGTGGCGTCACAGTCACGGAACAGGACCGAACTGCTTCACCAGGCTTACATGAACATCGACGATCCCGACGCCTTTTACGGCATCACAGATGGAGACGTACGGGAGCTGCTGCTGAAGCGACTGCATCACGAAGGGCATTGGCTGCGAGCCTTCCAGTATCATGCAGCCGACTACGAAGCCTCCAATTCCGACGGCGCGAATCCAGCACACGCTCAAGGGCAAGCTCTTGCGCAAAGTCTTGCCCTTCTCGGCTTTCGATACTTGGTCCAAGGCGTGGATTCAGCTCCGAGTGGCGCAGACAGTCACAATCGACCTGCAGCATTTGGCACCGGTCTCCTTTCGACTTCATGGGACCTGCCTGCAGGGGCCAATTCGACCTTGATGCGAGGCGACCGAGTCGAGGCGGTGCTTCGAACGCTGCGGCAGGCAACCAGCAAAGACGACGTCGATAGGCCGTTGTCGATGGCACTGCAGTTGCAGCTGCATTCCCTGTGCTCGATTCCAGCCGAAAGTGTCGCCGCTCTGCGCAAGCTTCAGGGCGAGCTGCTGGCACTCGGCCAGATCAAAAACTGGCGCAAGGCATCGGCATCCCTTGGCCCAGAGGAGGCGGTGGTGCATCTTCGCTCCGTCTGGACAAGGGCAGACACCAGCGACCATTTCGACGTGACAGAAAAGGTCCTCAACACGCGTCAGTCATTGCTGCATTCGGCGCGACAGCGCATGCAAATCAACCAGATTGGCGATGTCCTGGATGGCCCAGCGGAGCAAGTGGCCCGGGTCGAGAGGCTGTTGCTGGTCCAGCTCAGTCGCCGAGCTCGCGAGCACGAGAAGCTGCAGAAAGCCATCAACGCCACTGCACAGGCAGAGAAGATCGAGCTCGCATTGGGCGACGGCGCCAATCTGGCTCGAGAGGAGTTTGCAGCCGTGTTGTGGGATCAGAACGAGCATCCGCCTGCCATCCAGCTTCTCTCACAGATCGTCGATGGGCTTGCTGTGACGGCGCAATCTTCGGTCCAACAAAGACGCCGCGGTGCCCGTCTGCTGGCGCTGCTCGCTCAGTGGCGAGCGACGGCCAGATCGCAGCATCCGCGAGAGATCGACCGCTCCCTCTTTGAGCCTGCCATCAAGCTTCTCGCGACGTCCTCCGCGTCTGATGTCGCCAAGGATGTTTCTGCGTCCGCAGAGCTGTCCGAAATCGCATATCAATGGGCCCGCTTTGCCGAGGAGCATCACCGTGGCTCGGATTTGGCCGAGATCACTCGGTTGCGCCTTTACATCAAAAGTCGTGCAGACGAGATCGACCAGAACAAGCGAGAGTACGACAGGACAAGCTCGAAAACGGAACGAGGCAAGCTGCTTCAGTTTCAGCGTCAGGCTGAAAAGATCCTGCGACAGGATCAGACTCGACTCACAGAGCTGGAAGCCTCGAGAACGCACTTTTTGCGCCGCAGCGTCGCCATGTACGCGCGAGCCTTGTCCTCGTCAGATGGCAACGACGATGCCGTTGCGCGACTCGTCTCGTTGTGGTTCGAGAATGCAGACGATGCCGAGCTCAATCGTCTCTTGGCGGGTTGCCTCTCGTCGATCCCATCCCGCAAGTTTGTGCCCCTCATGCATCAGCTCTCGGCCCGGTTGACGGAAGTGCCCGACCAGAGCGACCCCATGGCGCCGTTCCAGTCCAACCTCACCCAGCTTCTACTGCGCATGTGCCACGATCACCCGTTCCACTGCCTCTACGCCATCTTTGCGCTCATCAAGACCGGAGCCGACGCCAAGGCAGCTACGCAACGTTCCAGCTCGAGAAGCTCGTTGGCGCCATCCGACGGCTCTGCAGCGTCTTCTACGCCCCAGATCTTGCGCTCGACTGCCGCCGAAAAGATCTGGAACCAGATCAAACGACGCACGTCACTCGGAAAGAGGATCAGGACGTTCGAGGAGCTTTGCTTGGCGTTCGTCGAGTGGGCCGAATTTGACCTCACCTCGCGTCCCGACCGCTACTTCCAGAGCAGTGGCGCCATCAAGAAGGGCGCGTTGCGCATGCCACCGTCGGGCGAGCTGCGACTGGCACGCATGCGCGACCTCGACGTCCCTGTGGCCACGGCTCGCCTCGAGATCGATCCGACGTGCAAGTATGAGTCGTTTGTGTCTATCGCCCGGTACAGCGAGACATTCACTACAGCAGGAGGCATCCACCTACCCAAGATCAGCGAGTGCATCGGCAGCGACGGCAAGCGATACAAGCAGCTGTTCAAGCGCGACGATGACCTGCGACAAGATGCGGTCATGCAACAGGTGTTCCGCATGGTCAACGAGTTGTTGCGAGCAGAACGGCGCACACGCGAGCGCAAGTTGGCCATTCGTACATACACAGTCTTGCCGCTCGGCCCGCAGTGCGGCATGCTTGAGTTTGTCACCAGCACAGTGCCGCTGGGCGAGGTGCTTATCGCTCTACACGCCAGGTATCGTCCTCACGATATTACGCCGACGCAGGCGAGGAGTAAGATGCGCGATGCACAGCCTCTACCCGCCGAGGCCAAGCTGGAAGCGTTTTTGGATGTCTGCGAGCAGATGCGACCCGCTTTCCGATACTTTTTCAGCGATGCGCAGCGGATGCCGAGGGACTGGTACGAGACGCGCTTGAAGTACACGCGCAGCGTCAGCACCAACTCGATTGTGGGCCACGTCCTCGGGCTCGGCGACCGACATGTGTCCAACATTTTGCTGGATAAGGAGAACGGCGAGCTGGTCCACATTGATTTCGGTGTCGCCTTCGACCAAGGCAAGCTGCTGCCGATCCCCGAGCTGGTGCCGTTCCGACTGACTCGGGACCTTGTCGACGGCATGGGTGTCCACGGCGTCGAAGGGACGTTCCGACGATGCTGCGAAGAGACGCTGCGGGTGCTGCGAGCGCATCAGGATGTCATCAAGACGGTGCTCGAGGTCTTCCGCCACGACCCTCTGTTTGCGTGGACGTCGAATCCGATCAAAGTGTTGCGGGCACAGGAAGCGGACGAGAGCTCGTTGCCTGCCGCAGACGTGGAGCGATCGGGTGTCACGGCGGCAACTTCCCGATCTACGCCAGCTCCCACGCCGACACCAGCTCAGGCCCGGGCCTCGAGGTCAGCAACGCCGTTTGGAGCGGCGGGGGAAGCTGCGGGTGTTGTCGGAACCGACACGGCCGAGTTGAGCGCGGATCGCGCTGTGACCTCGGTGATGAGCAAGCTGTCTTCGTCTCTGAGTGTCGAGTACACGGTCAACGACCTGATCCAACAGGCCATGGATGCGGGTAACCTGTCAGCCATTTTTCATGGATGGCAGGCGGCCTTGTGACGTGCAGCCAGGCCACGCGACAGTGGACGTCGCCATCAGCGTGCGGCAAGCGAAGAGGATCGCATCCAATGTCCAAGCTCGGCTCGCGAGTGGCAGGCGTAATCAACATGTTTTGCTGTCATGAGATCTGTTCGTGGCATCGTGGTGTGACATCCTGGAGAGCGTAGAAGAGCGCCGAGTCGTTCAGATTCGAAGATTGCGGGGAAAGACGGCAGGTGCGGATGAGCAAACGCTTGCATAAGGCGCAAGCAACCGAAAGGTACTGTATGACGTCCAACTCGCAGGTCATCCCAACCGACAACTCGTCACAATGAAAATAAAGCTCAAATCAGACGGACGGGCGTGCCGCGAGTGCGGGGAACGGGGCTTGCTGTGGGATTTGGAGGCTTCGGTGTCTCTAGCGTTTGGAAGAAGTATTCGATGTTTCAAGTAAGACTCGATGCTGGAGCGGTCTGATCAGGCTGCAAAGGCGAAGAGGAAGCTGTGCGAATAAACGCCGCTGCGAAGAATGACAGCATGCAGGTACGATGAGCGCTGTCGTTGAGCGCGACGAGCCCGCCAGTCTGACACATGGCAAAGCGCCGGAGGAAGCTTTCGAAACGCACGGTGGGGGAGAAGGGAGAGTTAGCTTGTCGGCGGAGAGGTGTCGAGTTACGCGCGAGACGTCTGCATTTGGTAATCAAGTCTGGATCTTGGGTCGAGCGTGAGTTTCACAGTCAAACCACGTAGGTGAGAGGGAGCCGTGTGTTGGGTGAGCCAGGGCGCGCGCAATTCAGCCAAGCTGTAAGTCAACTTGAAGCGGAGACTGTGGATGCGGCACGTCCAAAGCTGGATCGCTTAGCTTCAGTAGCCAAGCAGCTTGTCGGAGCGCTGATCTGCTGAACCGCGGTGACGAGTTGGGTGAAGGAAGACAACGCTCGTGCCTCTGAGCGGCACCTCGCTTAGCAGCTGCGAGAAAACCCTGCTCGGCGGAGACTGAAGGAAAGCGTTGAAAATCCAAAATGCGGAAAATCCAACTGGCAGCGAATCAGACTCAGCTCGTTGAACAACGTCACCGCCCACTGAGCTTGCCTGGGGTACTCGCACCTTTCAAATGCCTTTTCTGGAACCGCGCTCGCGGATCCCCTTGGTCAGAGTGCCGCTGCACCTTTGATTCGCCTCGCATGAGCTGTTGCCACACTCGAAAATCGGCTCCCGTCAAACAACAAAAAAGCCACCTCGTGCCTAGTACTCGTTAAGCCTGTGCTGTCACGCTGTGCAAGGTCGCACAACTCGCCGTCTCGTAACTGACGTCGCTTTGAAGTGTGGTCGTGGTCGAGAGTGGGCACCACTTTGAAACCATGGAGCTGTAATTCTCCGTTCGCTTGCGGTTTAGGCGAAGGCCATTTGCTCATCATGGAGCTGCCGCTGCTGCTGCTGCTGCTGCTGCTGCTGCTGGGCTTAGCCAAAGACGGCTTTGCATCTGAAACCTGCTGCAGCTGACGGTGACCTCTTGGGCATGCCTCTGATCTCCACGCTTTCGGACACTGCGCTAGTGCCGCACTTGCTCGGCAGGTATCTTCCGCCCCTTGTGTTCTCTAGCCACCCTCCGTTTGGCGCAGGTTGATATATACACCCCGCACTCTTCTGTCACACCTCTCCTTACCCCCACCAACCACTACACTCTTCATAATGAGCGCCGCAACAGCACAGTATCCAAAGGAGGCTGGTCGCGCCCCTACCACTCGTCCTTCCATGGGCGATCAGCGCCTCACCGACACCAAGGGCCCGTCCATCGCACCCGACAACGCCTGCGATGAGCCGTCACCATTCGCACCGAACGGATACGGCCACAAGGCCATCGGCAAGGATCCCGTCACCGGCGAGGGCTACGACAAGGTCTACGGTGTCCGACCCAAGACCACCTGGCACTTGAAGCCCGCTTCCGAGCGCACGCTATGGGAGTTCATCGCCTCGATGGACATCGCTCCTGACGTGTGCTACGCCAAGCGTGACGCCAACGAGAAGCTGCGTGGTCCTCCTCCCACCCAGCCCATGTGGAAGGAGAACGTCTTCATCCTGACAACCGCCTCGCTCGCCCCTCTTCTCCACACCGCCTGGAACACCGCTTTCCCCGACCACACCATGCACTGGGCCCCTGCGTGGGTCATGTACCACACCGCCTTCATCCTCTTCGCCGTTCGCATGATCAAGCGTCTGCACAAGTACATGGCCGAGTACGGTACGCTCGACGAGCAGAACCGTGGTCGTGACATGGTCGACGACAAGCACGTCAACCACCTCGGCCAGTCCATCTTCATCTACACCATCTTCCGCACTCTCGCACCCTTCCTGCTCGCCTGGCGCGGCGACATGACCAACATCTGGTCCGGCCTCTCCTGGGCCACTCCCCTCAAGATCGGTTGGTGGGAGATTGCCCTCGACTACTGGTTCTACCTCTACCACCGCTCCTGCCACGAGTTTGACTTCTTGTGGTTCGTGCACAGGCAGCACCATGCAACAAAACATCCGACGCCTGTCCTCTCCATCTTGGCCGACGACTACCAGGAGGTGCTCGAGATCTTCATCGTTCCCTTCCTCGCAACTTCGATCTCGCCCAAGATGAGTTTCATCGAGATGTGGCTCGTCGTTTGCTACACCCTGTACGTCGAAGCGCTCGGGCACTCGGGCATTCGTGCATACTGGGCGCACCCTATCCTGGGTAAGGTGCTCGCTCCCTTCGGCATGGAGTTGACCGTCGAGGACCACTCGAACCACCACCTGTACGGCAAGGCTGGCATGAACTACGGCAAGCAGACCCGTGTCTGGGACCGCATCTTTGGCACCGTCGACCCCAGGAGAGAGACCCAGGAGGTCGGTCTCTTTGGCTCGTAACCGCCCCACTTCCTTGATCGGATCGTCTCGTTTCCCTACAGCCCTCTTTTTTTGATGTCTTTGTATCCGTGTGTACCGTAAAGCTTTGACTGCGCTTTAATTTTACTCCGTAGGAAGCTGAAAGCTGTCGCTGCCGCTTGTGTGTGAGTTGCAGCCGAGGAGATGTGTTGATGAGCGAACAGTCGTTTGAGATGGATGGTGTGAGAGAAGGACAGGAAGATGGGGCGACCACGACCATGCCGCGCGCTCGGATTTTTGATCAATGTTAGATCTTTCCGGCGCCACCGTCCCGTCCATAGCCAACACCACGCGACGAAGCAACCGCATTGAGCTCAGGCTGCGCACTCGAGCACGATTTCGCACGGAACAGCGACAAGATGAGAATGCTAGCAAGACGATGCGTGAGAGTGGGTTCTGCTCACCCTCTCGAGCGAGACGCTGTACCCGGAGTCCTGCGTTTGGACGACGTCGGCTGTCCAGCTACTATTCGCTTCCGCTTCGGAGTCTTCGAGTCGTCTTCGGCCGCTTCGCCCAGTGTTGCATCAGCCTCGACGTTCGCCGTGCCCGCAGCTGCGGAGGTGGTCGCACCCGCACCTCCACGCTTACTCTTTGCGATGATGCGATCCGCCTCCCAGTTGAGGTACCCTTCACGTCCGCGTTCCCACGCGCGCACATCCGCAACCGCGTCATCGTCGCCCTCCGCATCGCCCGCATCCTTGCTCGCCGCTCCACCGCCAGAGCCAGAGTACAGCGGCGCACCGAGCGGGTCGGCGGAGCGCAGCTCTCGCAGCGCCTTGAGCAGTGGGATCGTATCCGCTTTCAGCTTGCGCGCGTGTTGGCCGAGCGTCTCTGTAAGCACGGGCACTGCCGATTTCGTGTCCGTGTTGTCGTAGAGGACGGACGAGAAGCGGTCCGCGAGGCTGAGCATGCGATCGAGCGACTCCTGCGTTGCACTCTGCGCGAGCAGCAGCTTGTGTTGTGTCGCCCTTGCTGCGGCGATCTGACGCTTGAGCGAGTCTTCGGTCTCTCCGAGTTGATAGCTCCTCTCGTTGGCGCTGAGGCTGGACGAGGCGCCGACGAGGCTGCTCTTCGCTGGTTTGGGCTGGCTATTAGAGGAAGATACCTGCTTGGTGCGCAGATCGAGTCCGCGATGATGATCGAGCGTCATGTACTTTGCCTGACGCGAGCGGATGCCAAACACCGAGCGGAAACAGTACAGCTCAAACGTATCCAGCGTATGGTCGAGCGAGTTCTCCATCAGCGTCAGGATCGCGTGCATCCCCTGCTCCGCCTCGAGCTCTCCGCCGTCCACATCCTTGAGCAGATCCATGACGACATTCTCGAACTCGGTGGCGATGCTGTACAGATGCTCGTTGGACAGGTACACGAGCGCATCGATGAACGATTTCGGATTGTAGCCAAAGTGCTCGGTGAGCAGCTCGAGGTGCGCATCTGTTGAGGCCTCTTCTCGCTTGTCGGATTGCTGTTTGGATGATGTGGATGGCCCTGCTTCGGCCGAGGAAGCCGGTGCTGCGGAGGTGGATGGGATTGTCGAGGTTGTTGCTGCCGTGTCTTTCGCTTCGGAGGACGAGGATGCGGTTGGTGCTGCCGCTGCCGCTGCGGGCTGTGAAGATCTCCGTGATGCTGGCATGGTGCGTAAGCTTTTCTCTGCTGTGTAGTATCAGAGGCGGACGGAGAGGGTATAAGTGTGGATGTTCGACGACGGTGAAGTGATCACAAGACGAGGAGGAGGAGGAGGAGGAAGATCAACACCCGCACCTGCAGCTCAGCCCCAAAAAAAAAAAGCGCGTCACGAAACAACGCGTTGCGGAAATACGGAATTTGTTAAATCCTCTCGTTCCAGCTAGTTTTGGTCGAAAAATTGATCTCGGAAGCTGGAACACAGGCCAAGTTCAGGGTCGATCACTCCACATGCACAGAGGAAAGTGACAGTGAGCGAGAAGGCGCTTGCGCAAGTGCCACTTTTTTGAATTACGCAGTTCAACCTTTCCGCTCCGCTTCGACCTCTCCATCACTCTCTCCACCACCTCCATCCTCGACACCATCGGTAGCTTCGCATCCTCGTCGTCACTGCAGCCACCGTGACAGCTACGCAGCCGCACCTCCAGCTTTGGTCTAGACCGACATCGACTCGCAATCCCGCACCCTGCAGCATCTTCCGCTCCCCTTCGAATCGCATCGCGCACCTCTCGTCGCTCATCGCCCCCGCCACATAGCCCAACATGGAGTGCTCCTTCGGTATCACCGGCAAGGGCTACACCATCATCGCCTCGGACTCGAATGCGGCGCGCTCCATCGTCAAGATGAAGTCGGACGTGGACAAGCAAAAGGTGCTCAGCGACCATCTCGTCATGACATATTCTGGAGAGCCTGGCGACACGCTCCAGTTCTCCGAGTGGATCGAACGCAACAGCAAACTTTACAGCATCAGGTAGGTACATTCCGCACATTACCATGCTCTTTACTTGTCCGCCCATCGAATCATGAGCTGACCTTGATCTACGTCTCGTCTATCCTTTCCCCGCTTTCATCCACCAGGAACCACGTCGAGCTCAGGCCAAAGTCGGCAGCCTCGTGGATCCGCAAGCAGCTAGCAGAATCGTTACGCTCTCGTAACCCCTACCAGGTCAACCTGCTGCTCGGCGGCTTCGACCTGCCAAGTTCCGAGCCCGCGCTCTACTGGATCGACTACCTCGGCACGCTCGCTACTGTTCCGTTTGCCGCGCACGGCTACGGCGCCTTCTTCGCCATGTCGACCCTCGACCGCTACCACCGGCCCGACATGTCGCTCGAGGAAGGTCTTGCTCTGCTGCGCAAGTGCATCAACGAGCTGAAGCAGCGCTTCATTGTTGATCTCGGCACTTTCACCGTCCGCGTCGTCGACCGTGATGGCGCTCGCGTTGTACAGCTTTGAGCTGCGATTGATCGTTAACCGCATCGTCTCCTTGTCGGCAAGTATGCCGACCGTTCCCTCGATTTTTCCGCCTGTACTTTTAGCGCACCGCACCGTTCAACTTTCGTGCTCAATCCCGCGTGACTTTTTCGATGAACGTCTTTTGCTCGCGGCCGCATCATCGATGAGAATGAACAAGTCTTTCGCACCTTCCGCCCGTACTAGCATCTCGGACGCGAGACGGGCGTCGTCTATTATCACGCGCCGCACTTAGCGGATTGATTCGTTTCCGTCAGCGCGCTCAGCGGACTCGACCATGTATCGAGGCGAAGATTTTCGAGGGCAAAGCGTATCACCGATACCCGACCGTCATGTTGAATGGACACGGGATTTGTTGTTGCCACTGTTTTGAGCGGCATTTCGAGTTGTGTGTCGTTGTCGTTGTCGTTGGCCTTTGCCGTGATCAGCGACATTGTTACTGTTCGTCGTTGTCGTCCTCGTCCTCGTCCTCGTCCTCGTCCTCGTCGACATAGTCAAACGACTCGGCGGGTAGCATTTCGTCATCATCATCTTCGTCGTCGTCGTCGTTGCCGTCTGCATCATCAACGCCGCCTTCATCCTCTTCGACTTCTTGGTCGTCGTCGGAAGGTGGCGGCGGCGGCGGATCTGGCGAAGTCATCGAATTCAGACTTTTGGGAGGGGATTTTTCGAAGAGGGGAATGTCAGTCTTGAGTCTTTAGAGGTGGGCTCCTCGCGAGGTGGACTCGCAACATGTCCACCTCGTCTCCGCTGCTGCGTCCGGCTTGCCTTGGCCACCGCTACCCGGCCGTCGTCTCCGGATCCTCCGAGAACCCACACCGGACGACTCGGCCAGTTGCTCCTCGCCAAGAAAAGTTCCCACGCCGAGACACTCACATTCGGACGAGCGGTTCTGCTGCTTTACCTGCTTGGATCAATCGTTGGCGAAAGTCTTTGCGCAGCACCTCGGAGTCAGGAAAGCTTGACGGTGGAAGCAAAAGCGTGGGCAAAGGGTGTCAGCAAGGTTTTGCTCGGTTGTCAAACATTGGCTCTCCTCACGACCACTTTCCTCAAACGCAACCAAACTCACTTGTGGATCGCGCAAAAGCTGCGCAGCTTGAGCCAGTCGATGTCCTTGTGTGTCTTGTCGACTCCAGCGATCTTGGGCGCCACTTTGAGTTCGTCGTCGCCACCCCAAAGGTTGCAACGTTCTTGATTCGCGTGCGCCTTTGCCTTTGACTTGGTCTTGGTTTGACCTTTGGGTGCGCCGAACCACTTGACAAAGCTGGGCTCGCTTACGGCTGCCTTGAGCGCTTGAGCTTCCTGGGTGTCGTCGAGGATGTGCTGACGAATCACAGCTAAATCTTCTCGTTCCGGTTGCCAACGGCCAGCAGCAAAGAAGCTTCGGCCACCTGGTTTGATGAGAACGTGGTAGCCTGCGAAAGGCCCCTTTCTTCCTCCTCGCGAGAAGGATGCCATTAGATTCGTCTTGTAGGGGGTCTTGTCGTTGGAGAAGCGCACGTCTCTGTAGATTCGATACACGAGGTCCTTGACCGGAAGCCACGGGACCGTGTCGTCGACTTGTTCCATGATATCGTTCAGGACAGCCTCGGCAAACGCGCCGAAATTGTTCCAGCAGTAGCGGTAGACAGCATCGTAGCGAGCAAACCAGTCTCGATCGTTGTTGGCTTGCAGGTCCGCGAGAAACGAAAGCACGTTGGGGCTGAGCTCTCCACGAGCAACGTGTCCTGTCTGAGGCGGGCCAACGAGTTTGGCGACTACTCGAGTCACACCTGGGCCCCAATCGTCACCAGCGCTTGCTTTGGCTGTCTTGCTCTGCGCAGAGTATTTCGATCGAGATACACCAGAGTCCACTTTGCGGCGTTTTGCGCCTCTGGAAGCAGCATGCTCGTGTGCGCTGCCGTCGTCGGATAAACCCTCTGAATCGAGCGGCTCTTCGTCGTCTGCGCTGGTGGAGCCGCGATCTTGCTGCTGGTATTCGTCCTCGGTCAACTCTTCGGCTGCATCCTGGTCGTCGTCTGACTCTTCTCGATAGCTGAGCCGCTTGGCTGCGGACGCCCTTGCCGATCTTCGCGAAGACATGCAGAATGAGAAGACGATGAGATGGGCTGAAGCCTAATCTTGGCTGCGACGATGCACGAGTCAAAGTTCATGTGAATCTGAAGATTCGCCGAGAAGGTTTTGGACGGCGGTCGACTCGTTTGTTGGTGGATGCCAAGTTGGCTCGATGAGAAGTTCTGCACAAGCATTCACAATGGATTCGAGACTAGACGGTGGGCTCAGCTAAGGCGTTCGTCGGCGAGGCGATTTCCTCCACATTTTTGCTGTTGGTCTGCCTGCGCTCGTCGTGGTTGAGAGCTGCTGCTGCTGCTGCTGCTCTGTTTCTTCTCGTAAAAAAAAGTCGCTCGAAAAAATGTGGCCGAGAAATTGAGCGACGAGCGAGAAGCGCAGAGAGGAAAGGTGGTGGTGGAAATACAGTATGCAGGGTCGCGCTTTGAGCGGCATGCACGGACGCTCTCCGCTCGACCCTTTGTCTACTTTTTTTTTTTTTGTTCCTTTTCTGTTTTGGATGCGCAGATGTGTCAAAGACCTCATCACCACACTTGTCTTCCCTCACACCAACATCTCTTCTTCTCCCTCTCTTCCACGGCTCTTCTTCTTTCTCGCCAACGACGACGACACTCGATCTGCGCCCAATTCTCATCTTCACCCCTCCAGCACTCTCACGCCGCGACACCCTTGGTCTGCTACCACCGTCAACATCCGCTCGTCTTCATTTCGTTCACGATGCTCTTGCCCGCGCTCGATCAGCCCACCGTCTTCGCTTTCGCCACACGAATCTGCGTTTCCTCGACTCAGCACCCGCTCGACTCAGCTCTTGAGCTGCGCAGCCTTGGCGCTCGAGCGCTCGACCAACGGAAAGTTCTCAGTGACTCGCGCTCTGCTAGACTCGACTCAGCAGGCAACGCAGTGCAGCGTTCGATCAGCACTGTGCGCAGTCCAATCGCACAGACATCTTCGTGCATAAGTACCGTGAGCATTCTTGACCCCTTCCTCGCTCCCTCCACCCATCCCACCCGCTCACACACCCCTTTCGATAGACTCTCCTAGCAGCCGTTTTTGAAGGCTCCTTTCCTCGTCACGCTAGGCTCTGACCAGCGTCCGCTCTCGCATCTCGTCGTACTCCTGCATCGTCAGGTAAGTTGAACCCTCGTCTCGACCTTCGATATCTCGACGCGCTTGTCACTGACCGCCTTGCTCTCTCTCTGCCGTTTCCTTTCTGCATCGTTCTAGGTCCGTCGTCGATCATGGTCGCTGTCAAGAGCGCTGCCTCGCAGGCACTCACCCTCTATGGCGCCGTGCCTCGCCCCGACGCTGGCAACAAGGCAGGCAGACCGATCAAGGTCTCGACCAACCTTTTCAACGTGACGCTTCGCGGCAACGCTCTCACCAACGTCCAGCTTCTCTCGGTCGAGATCACGGCGATCGAGGATCCCGACAAGCCTCGACGCGCCCAGCGTCCCGGCCGCGATGCGCTCCCCATCGCCCTGCTGCGCGACATCTTCACGCATGCCGTGCGCGTCGCCGCTCGCGACCAGCTGCACGGTGTGACCCAGCAGTTCGCCGACTTTATCGCTTACGACGGCCGCGCCCTCGCCTATTCTTTCGTTCCCCTCCCCGCCGAGACGATCGAGTGGGAGGTCAATCTGCCTCCTCGACCCGACTTGCCCCCGATCCCCGGCACTCCTGCCGCCGCCGCCCCTCCTCGAGCTGCTGGCCGCGCACCCTCCGACCGCCGCTTCAAGACCAAGATCACCAACACCGGTCGCAACATTAACTTTCAGAACATCCTCGACGCGTGCCACGGCAACAAGCAAGCGCTCATGCTGCAGGCCGCCAACCCGTCGCAGGACATCCAGGACGGCCTTCAGGCGCTCGACATCGTCTTCCGCCACAACCTGCACGGTCGCTACAAGTCCGGCACCACCCAGGCTGCCGCCCGCAAGTTCTTCGACGTGACCCGTCCCATCGTCATCTCGCAGGGCGCCGAGATCCTCCCCGGCTTTTTCCAGTCGGCTCGTCCTTGCGCCGCCGGTCTCGTCATCAACCTCGACCCGGCCTACTCTCCTTTCGTGGCCAGCGGTCCCCTGATCGAGGTTTGCGCCAAGGTTCTCAGCAGCGGCGGTGGCGGTGGATTCGGTGGACGTGGCGGCCGCGGCGGTGGCGGTGGCAGAGGTGGACGCGGAGGCCGCGGTGGACGTGGTGGCTTTGACGGTGGCGACTTTGGTGGCGGTGGACCTCAGGCCGGTCCTCCTACGCTGCAGTCCCTCACGCAGCAGGACGTGCGCGAGCTTCGAAAGCGTCTCTCCAACGTCGACATCCGCGTCACCCACCGTCCCACGGACAAGCTCGAGATGCTCAACGGCTTCACCTCTCTCTCTGCGGCTGAGACCGTGTTCGAAAAGGACGGCAAGTCCATCTCGATCGCGCAGTACTTCTTCGAGCGCTACGGTCTGCGTCTTCAGTATCCCAACCTGCCCTGCGCTCGCATCGGTCCCAAGAAGAACGCCGTGCCCATGGAGTTCTGCTTCGTCATCCCCCGCAAACCGATTCCCGCCACCAGCCTCACCCCGACTCAGTCGCAGGAGCAAATCAGGCACTCGGCCCTCGCCCCTCCCGAACGCAAGCAGCGCGTCCACCAGATCCGCGAGCAAGTCGGATACGACAACGATCCCATGCTCCAGCACTGGGGCGTCGAGGTCAGCAACACGCCGCTCAACGCCGAAGCTCGCGTCATCGCCCCTCCGGACGTGTCGTACGCCCCCGGCTCTCAGAAGCCTCGCGTCGATCGCGGCGCTTGGAACTTGGTGGGCGCGCGCTTCGTCAAGCCCGGCCAGGACCTCCTCACATGGGCCGTGCTCAACTTTTCTCACGCCGACCAGCGCTCGGTCGAGAACTTCATCGTGGCCCAGGTCGACTCGCTCAAGAAGCTCGGCATCCGTGTCATCAACGAGCGCCCGCGCATCGCCAACCTGCAGCCCACCGACTCGTGGGAGATGGTGAGGTCGTACATGACCGACGTGGGCAAGGGCGCTTTCGGCGACGCCAAGACCATCTTGGGTCCCAACAAGAAGCCGCCTGCCCCGCAACTTTTCATGGTGATCCTCGGCCATCAAGACCAATCGTTCTACAACATGATCAAACGCGTTTCCGCACTCAAGCTTACGACGCCCGTCGCCACCCAATGCGTCAACACGCAAAAGGCATTCAACGAACGTGGTCAGCATCAGTACGTCGCCAACGTCTCGATGAAGATCAACGTCAAGATCGGCGGCATCAACCACGTGGTCTCGAGCGAGCGCGACCTTCCTCGATTCGGCTCGCAGACCATGCTCATCGGCGCCGACGTCACGCATCCTGGTCCTGGCTCGGACCGACCTTCGATCGCTGGTTCTGTCGCCACCGTCGATGGTGGTGCTCGCAAGTACTCGTTCGAGCTTCGCACGCAGACCAACCCGCGTGGAGGTGCCGCGCAGGAGGTGATGCTCCACTCGAAGGGCATGGTGCTCGGCCATCTTCGAAAGTGGATGGACGCCAACCAGGGCCGTCTGCCCGACTCGATCGTCTTCTTCCGCGACGGTGTCTCCGAAGGCCAGTATCAGGCCGTGCTGGATCATGAGCTCAAGGCGATCAAGGACGCCAGTCGAGAGATCCGCCCGGACGCCAAGATCAAGGTGACGTTCATCGTCTGCGGCAAAGGCCACCACGTGCGCTTCTTCGCCCAGAACCCGGCCGACGGCGATCGCAGCGGCAACCTTCCCGCCGGCACCGTCGTCGATTCGCAGATCGTGTCTCCCTTCGGCTTCGACTTTTACCTGCAGTCGCAGGCTGGTCTGGTCGGCACCGCTCGACCGTGCCACTACGTCGTGCTCCGCAACGAGATGGAGTTCAGCAGCGAGAACCTGATCCGATGCATCAACTCGCTCTGCTACACGTACTGCCGTGCCACGCGAGCCGTCTCGCTGGTGCCGCCCGCCTACTACGCCGACATCCTCTGCGAGAAGGCTCGCGCCTTTGTCTACGACATGGGAGATTCCGACATGGAGACGGTGGCATCGTCTGGATCTGGCGAACGCGTGATCCGGGAGATCACCGAGGCGGAGTCGAGCGAGATGATGAGACACTTCCAGGCCAACAAGGCGTTCACCGAGTGCCTTTGGTATATGTAGCGACTCGTCCTCTCCGTCGATCACCATGCTGGCTCGACTTGTTGCGGTTCTTGGTTCGTGGCTTGTCTCTTGGCTCGTTGGGCCACAAAAATCTTCATCGTTCTCCTCGCTACTCAAAGCAGGCTCGTCTCAGCAGTCTGGCGCTCAGCCTCATCGTCTATGTAGTCAACTGCCTGTAGGCATGCGATGTGATCGAAAATCAAATCCCCC
>LT795065.1:175064-205727 GCA_900162835.1 Sporisorium reilianum f. sp. reilianum | reverse complement strand
CCCTCAGCTTGCGTGTGTACGGGAAGAACTTGGATTGCGGATCGTGACAAGACGACATTGATGAGAAATGAGAATGCGATTGACGAGCGAATGTATCATTAGGTGTCGATTGAAGCTGCTGACGCCGAGATATGAGAGACGAGCGACATCCGAGGAGGAGCAGATACGTTGGTCACCATCGTCGAAGCAGCAAAACGGCCGAGGCGGCTGCTTACTGCATCTGTGCGCTAACTCCGAGCGACTTTTTTCTGCGCTTGGTTATTTTTGGACTCGTCCCGCACGCAGCGCGCTCGGTCCCCATTGTTCGAAATTCCATCAACGCCCTTCTTCCCTCCCACCACATCCACGCTTCTCGGCTCGCCTCTCTTTGCTTCGATCAAGTCGCTGTCGATACCATGGTCTGATCGCCCGCATTGCAGATCATTTGCACACCGACTCGAAGCTGCGCAGCGCAGAAAACCACCTCCAGCGCCAACGACGGGGATCGTCCGTGGACTCAGCGCGGTCACACGACTCTGAGCGCATTTTGCAGTAATCGGCTTGGAATCGCCAGGCGCAACCATACAGCACGCTCGCAACCGCAATGACCACCTCGCCGACCACAGCCATGTCGCAGAGGGACGTTCGCGCCGCTGCGCTGCTCGAGCAGGGGCGCAGGCAGAAGGCGGAGCTCGACCGCATGGTCAAGGCCGCCTTTGCACACTCTGCTTCGACGTCCACGGCGAGCACCACCTCTCGAGCCGGCAGAATGCATCCCAAGGAACCGAGCGCCAAGCTGTTGGACGCAGAGATCGACTTTGCCCGACGCAATCTTCGCAACACCTGGCTCAACCTTCTCTTCACCTGCACGTTCACCCGCGAGGCACAGGCGGTCGATGGCTACATCTGGAACGACACTTCGTACAGCCTCATCTATGCCTACCGCTCTTACATCTCGGCTGCGCAGAAAGCGGTCGATCCTGCGGTCCAGGCGCCAGGTCGACGGGGGAAATCGGCTCAGGATGCAGCGCGCGTCAAGCTCGAGTATCGCAAGTTCTTGGTCGAAGAGGAGCTGTTCTGGCAAGAGTTGGTGGGCAGACTTGTTCGACTCTTCTCCCTTGACGAGGCGCGCTCCAACCTCGAGGTGCTTGGCATCGATGCCGACAACGATCAGGACACGTCGGTCTCCTCGTCGCTGCCTTCGGACTCGTATGCATCGCGAGCGACACGTCAGACCAACGCGCCCGACGAGAACCTGTCTCAAGCGGCGCTGCTGCCAGCCAAGCGCATCCACCTCATGACGCTGCTTCACAAGTTTCTCATCTTTTGCGGCGATCTGGCCAGGTATCGCGAAATGTCGTCGCAAGACCACGAGACCGACGCATCCGGCAACAAGAAGGCCAAGAGCTCGGCCAAAGCCGACTTCAGCCGTGCGGTCGCTTTCTACGAGCAGGCGCGCCTCATCCTGCCCGACCAGGGCAACCCGTCCAACCAGCTGGCCGTCGTTTCGCTGTACAATGGCGACACGTTCGCCACGCTCTACTACTACTACCGAGCGCTCTGCGTCAAGACACCGTTCGCCAAAGCCAAGGTCAACCTCGAAAAGCTTTTGGCCAAGCCCACTTCCGCCTTTCTGGAAGAAGCTTCGCGAGCGGCCGATGGAGGCCATCCTGTTTGGGATGCAGCGCAGGACAGGCAAGCGCGCGATGCCCAACTGGTGGCACGGCTTGCCAACAACGTTAACGAGACTCAGCAGCTGACGGAAGCATGGATCAAGCAGATCGTCGTCTTGCACGGCCTGTTCTATCGACGCAGCCATCTCGAGCAGATCATGTACCTGTCACGCTCGGTGTTGGCCACTTTCTCCACGTTGATCCGCGCACGGGCACTGCGCGCCGATCAAATCGTGCAGTTCCTCGTCACTGCTCTGTGCGCCTCTTGGACAACGCGGCTCTGGCGCAGTGCTCCGACTTCGTCCAGCAAGGAATCGCCGCGACCGTCTTCAGATGGATCTGAGGAGCGGCATCGACCGCGCGCGGTTCGGAGCGAGCGCTCGTCCAAGAGGCGCGCATCGTCGCCAGAGACAGGCCGTTGTGTCGAGTTCCAGGTGACAGCGCACGTGCTGGGAGTGTTCCGCGAGCTGACTGCGGTCGACACAGCCGAGACTCGGGAAGCGTTCGAGGCCAACAAGGAGCTGGCAGCAGCGCTTGCGCAGGCAGATGGACAGGCAGCTCCCATCCGCAATCTGACGGCGGTTGTGCGAAGGACGCTGCCGGCGCTGCGCATTGTGACCAAGTGGACCAAGACGCACCTCGAGTACCTGCAGCGCATCGAGAAGCGAGCGCGAGACGCAATGCAGCAGTACGGCGAGACGGATCCCGTGGTGGTGCGATCGGACATGGAAGTGCGTCCGGACTCGGAACGTCCAGATGCACATCTCGCTGCCTACGCCGACACGCTCGAGTCGATCGACCGGGGTTGGTCGCAGTACGTGGACCTGATCAACAGCCTTCGATACGCTTTTCCCTTCGATTCATTGCCCAATATCGGCAAGGTCGGCTCGGTGGGCGCGCCTGCGCTCTGTCTGGAGGAAGATTCGGACATGCGAGGATTTGCGCCCACGCGCAAGGCTACGCAGTCGACGATTCCGGGCGGCACCACCATCACGGTCGGGATGGGCGAGGCGTGTGCCAATGTGGAGGCGGTGAGGCCGAGCCAGGTGCATCCGAACGAGGAGCAGCTGATGCGCATTGCGGACTTGATGATCGATGCCAAGGTGATCGCCGAGTCGGACGCAAGCCCGATTCACTTTGATGATACCAACAATGTGTTTGTCTTTGAGCGAAAGAGGGAAGGTGCGACGGTAAGCAATGGCGCGGCGGCTAGTGCTGCTGCTGAGGCGGCAGCGGCGGCAGCGGCGGCGAGACAGACTGTCAGACCAGCGCCAATGGACGACGCGTCGAAGCAGGGAGGAAGGGCCGATGTGGAATCAGTGCAGGAGTCGATGCGTGGTGTCCAGGTGCAAGACGTTGGTGTCACAGCAGGAGGCGACGCCAAGAAGACAGCAGCGCAGCTACTGGTACCGTCGCAGGTCAAACCCAAGGCGTTCCAGAACAAGGACGATCTAGCACGTCAGCTGTTTGCCGCTTACCCGCTCACGTCGCAATCCTCATCCGGACCTGGATCTATTCAGATGGCGCCTTTGAGCTCCAACTCTTCTAGCTCAGCGCACGGTTCGACAGGTGCTCTGGGAGCAGGAGCGGGTGGCCACTCGGCCAACCTGTTGCTTTCGAACGGTGCGCCCATCAGCTCCATCTGGGCACCGAGCAGCTCGGACATGGGTGGCCTGCCTCCGCACCTGCAAGCATACGCAGGTCGAATGGACGGTGCGACTGCCGAGCTATACCAA
Source organism: Sporisorium reilianum f. sp. reilianum (assembly GCA_900162835.1). NCBI lineage: Eukaryota > Fungi > Basidiomycota > Ustilaginomycetes > Ustilaginales > Ustilaginaceae > Sporisorium > Sporisorium reilianum. The sequence continues at coordinate 202,339 of LT795065.1, read as the reverse complement.
CGCCAGTCGCTCCAGCAACAGCAGCATCTAGGATACCAGCAGCAAGCATCGTGGTCGAACGCCGCCTATCTGCAGCAGCAGTACGGCGCTCCTTCTCATCAGGGCGGATTCGGAGAGTCGTACGGCAACACGACGCCTGATCCGTTCAACCCTCACGGATACGGTGGAGCTCCGTTGCACTCGCTTCAACAACAGCAGCAGCAGCAGCGCATGACGCCTCAGCCAGGTAACGTGCATGGCGACCGACTCGAGTTTGGAGCAGGCCAGGACCCGTACTATCCAGGACCGGCTGGGGCGGGAGCTTCGCATTCGCCTCGCTTTTCGTGAGTGGACGGCGACCAACGATGCTCTGTCTTTTGTTCGGCCACGGTAGAGGCAATGCCAGTCTTGCTGCTTGTGCGTTCAGCATGAAGAAGCCAGAGCAGACTCTCGTGCGATAAAATTTGCACTTTGAGAAGAATCTGTGAGCCACGAGAAAAAAGAGGAGCGGAAAGGAAAATTGCAGCTTGTCGAGTGAGTCAAAAGTCGAGTTGCAAAGGGTCGAAGCTCAGAAGTGCGGAAACAGCGCAGCACAGCACAGCACAGCACAGCACAGCACAACACGCAATCCAAAGTGCAATCCATGTCAAAGCGTCAACCGCTGCCAACTTTCATCTTCTTGACTTTTGACCACCTCCATCGAACGCTTGCTGGCTGCACTCTCATCTTTTTCTCAACGCGCTCCGGTCATAGATAGCCTCTGCAGTCGCTGTCAACCCCGCCATCATGCCTACCGTCGCCGTCGACAAGGAGCACTTTTACAAGGCGCTCGGGCGCACCTACACCACCCAGGAGTTCGACGAGCTCTGCTTCCAGTTCGGCATCGAGCTCGACGACGACACCACCGAGGAAGTCGCAAAAGCGGGTCTCGGCGAGCGCGCCCAGCTCAAGATCGACATCCCTGCCAACAGGTACGATCTGCTCTGCCATGAAGGTATCTCGCGCGCGCTCAACGTCTTCTTGGGCAACATCCCACAGCCGCAGCTCAAGCTCACCCAGCCGCACAACTTGATCGAGGTCAAGCTCAGCGAGGACGTTTCGCGCATCAGGCCCTACTTTGCCGGTGCCGTGTTGAGAAACGTCACCTTCATGCCCGAGAGCTACGCCAACTTTATCGACTTGCAAGACAAGCTGCACCAGAACCTCGCCCGTCGCAGAACGTTGGTGGCCATCGGCACGCACGACCTCGACACCATCCAGGCGCCCTTCTCGTACGAGGCGCTTCCACCAAAAGACATCAAGTTCGCCCCGCTCAACAAGGAGCAGCAGTACGACGCCTCGCAGCTCATGGAGCTCTACGAGTCGGACAAGCACCTCTCGCGCTACCTGCACATCATCCGCGACAGCCCCGTCTACCCGATCATCTACGACTCGAACCGACAGGTGCTCTCCATGCCGCCCATCATCAACTCGAACCACAGCAAGATCACGCTCGACACCAAGAACGTCTTCATCGACACCACCGCCATCGACGAGACCAAGCTGGCCATCGTCATCAACATCATCGTCGCCATGTTCTCGCAGTACTGCGCCGAGCCCTTCACCATCGAGCCCGTCAAGGTGGTGTATCCGGACGGCAAGGTCAAGATCACGCCCGATCTCAGCAACGTGCGCTTCCCCGCTTCGGTCGACTACATCAACAGGTGCACTGGCTTGAAGCTGTCGCCGGAACAGATGGTCGGCTACTTGCAAAAGATGGGCCACACCGCTGCTGTCGACCCGCAAGCCCCGACGGAGAAGCTCATTGTCGACGTGCCACCTACGCGACCGGACATCCTGCACGAGTGCGACTTGATGGAAGACGTGGCCGTCGCCTTTGGCTTTGACAACCTGCCCAAGACGTTCCCTGCGACCAACACTGTGGCTGCGCCCCTGCCGATCAACAAGCTCGCCGACATTGTGCGCCGCGAATGCGCGTATTCGGGCTGGGTCGAGGTGCTGCCGCTCATCCTGTGTTCGCACGACGAGAACTTTGGCTGGCTCAACCGCAAGGACGACGGCAAGAGCGCCATTGTACTGGAAAACCCAAAGACGGCAGAGTACCAGGTGGTGCGTACCACGCTGCTGGCGGGCATCCTCAAGACGGTGCGCGAGAACCGCAAGCACGCGCTGCCGCTGCGCACGTTCGAGGTGTCGGACATCGCGTTCAAGGACGACGCCGAGACCGAGAGGTGCGCTCGCAACGAGCGACACGTGGGTGCGGTGTACTGCGACAAGACGGCGAGCTTCGAGGTGGTGCACGGTTTGCTGGATAGGCTCATGCTGAGTCTCGCCATCCCGCGCATCGAGGGCAGCGCCGCCCAGGCAGACAAGGGATACTGGATCCAAGAGACCGACAACGAGACGTTCTTCCCCGGCCGCGCCGCCACCATCCACCTGCGTCTGCCCAAGCAGACGTACAACCCGGGCGCAGCCACCGACGCCAAGCCCGCACCAGCGGGCACGCCGCTCGACACGGTCAAGCAGGCGCTCGAGCAGGTGCTGCCCTCGACGTCCGCGCCGACGCAGCGAGACCAGGTCGTGGGCCACATCGGCGTGCTCCACCCGCAGGTGCTCAAGAACTTTGCCATCGACTACCCGTGCTCCGCGCTCGAGTTTAATCTCCAGCCTTTCCTCTAGACAAGGACTTGTATACGAAACATCCACGCGTATGAATCACACAGCCGCTTGCGAGCACATGCCATCACTCGAGCGTCACAGCTTCAACCCGCTCTCTTCACATCCCCACGCCCAGACATCGACAGCACAGCGAACGCAGAAAAGCACGCACAGAGAGACACAGAGCGCCAAAGCTGCCACCGTGCACAAGTGAAAACACCGCGAAGCACACCACCGAACCGAGACAAAACTTGCATTGATGTTGAGAGAGAAGATTGCAGATGTTGAAACCCGTAGCAGATCAGGGAGAACCATAGAGACAGAGGGGAAAGAGTGCACGAGCCGGGGGGGAATGGGGGAAGCGCGATCGACACCGTTGAGGTATCCACGCCGAAATCTACCGGGCCACTAGACGTAGTCTTCGACGCCGCCGCACTCGCACACGAGCACACGGTCGCCGAACGCGTCGTCGATCCTGGCGACGGGTGGCCAGAACTTGGACTTGCGCAGCTCCTTGACGGGGTACACGGCGCGCTCGCGCGAGTACGGGCGGTCCCATTCGGCCTGCGTGATGGTCTGGATGGTGTGCGGGGCGTTCTTGAGCAGGTTGTTGTGCGTGGGCTGCTTGCCCTGTCGGATCTCCTCGACTTCGTGGCGAATGGAAATAAACGCCTCGATCAAGCGGTCGATCTCCTGGAGCGACTCGGACTCGGTGATCTCGATGAGCAGGCCCGTCGAGATGGGCCACGAGCACGTCGGCGGGTGGAAGCCGTAGTCGATCAAGCGCTTGGCAAAGTCCATGACCTTGAGGCCGACATCCTCGAACTCGGCCACGTCGATGAGCAGCTCGTGCGCGACGCGCCCGCGGTCGCCCGTGTACTTGAGCTTGTAGTGGTCCTTCAGCCGGTGCGCCACATAGTTGGCTGCGAGCAGCGACGTCTCGGTCGACTTCTTGAGCCCGCCCCAGCCGAGCATCTTGATGTACGCCCACGCAATGGTCAAGATCGACGCCGAGCCCCACGGCGCCGCCGAGATGGGGTCGATCGCCATCTCGCCGCCCGTCGACGCGAGCGGGTGGCCCGGCAGGAACGGCGCCAGGTGCTCCGCGACACAGATGGGCCCCACGCCCGGACCGCCGCCGCCGTGCGGGATCGAGAAGGTCTTGTGCAGGTTGAGGTGCGTCACGTCGGCGCCCATGATGGCCGGGTTGGTGAGCGCCACCTGCGCCTGCAGGTTGGCTCCGTCCAGGTACACCTGGCCGCCATTGTCGTGCACGATCTGGAACGCCTGCTGGATGTCCTTGAAGTAGCAGCCCGTGGTGGCGGGCTCGGTGATCATGGTCGCCGCAAGCTCGTTCTTGTGCAGCTCCGCCTTGCTCCTCAGGTCCTCCAGATCAATCGAGCCGTCCGCCTTGGTCTTGACGGGCACGACACGCATGCCGGCCATGATAGCCGACGCCGGGTTGGTGCCGTGCGCCGAGGTAGGGATCAAGCAGACGTCGCGCTTGCCCTCGCCCTTGGACTCGTGGTAGGCGCGGATGACCGACAGACCGGCAAACTCGCCCTGCGCACCCGAGTTGGGCTGCAGCGACACGGCGGGGAAGCCGGTGATGAGGCACAGGTCGCGCTCGAGCTCGCGGATGAGCACGTCGTACCCCTGCGCCTGGTCCTCGGGCGCAAACGGATGCAGCTGCGAAAACTCGGGCTTGGAGATGAGCATCATGCTCGAGGTCGAGTTGAGCTTCATGGTGCACGAGCCGAGCGGGATCATGGCGTGCACGAGCGACAGGTCCTTGGCCTGCAGCGAGTGGATGTAGCGCAGCATCTGCGTCTCGCTGCGGTGCGCCGAGAACACGGGCTGCTGCAGGAACTTGGACGTGCGCGCAAAGTCGGGCACGGCCGGCAGGCTCGACGACTCGGCAGCGGCGTTGTTCGGCTGCACCTTGAGCGGCGACGAGATGGTGAGCGTCTCGGTCGAGGCGGCATCGAGGCCGATGCGCGAAGCGATCTCGATCAGGTCCTCGGGCTTGTACGGCACCTCGCCAGACTTGACGGGCTTGAGCGCATACGCAAACACGTTGAGCACGTCGGTCAGCTCCTCGATGCTGACCGTCTCGTCGAGCGTGATGCCGACGCGCGTGTCGCTGATCCTGCGCAGGTTGATCTGCGCCTTCTTCGCCTCTTCGTGGATGCGCACCGCACCGACACCAGCCTTGCTGAGGTCGATGGTGAGCGTGTCAAAGAACGCACCGTCGCGGTTGACGACACGCACGCCGAGCTCGGTGAGTTCGTGCTTGAGCAGACGCGTGAGCGCATGCACCTTGGCGGCGATCTTGCGCAGACCGTCGGGGCCGTGGTAGACGGCGTACATGGCCGACATGTTGGCGAGCAGCGCCTGGGCGGTGCAGATGTTGGAGGTGGCCTTTTCACGGCGGATGTGCTGCTCTCGCGTCTGGAGCGCGAGACGGTAGGCGGGCTCGCCACGCGCGTCCTTGCTGAGACCGACGAGACGGCCGGGGATCTTGCGCTTGATCGAGTCGCGCACGGCAAAGAAGGCGGCGTGCGGGCCACCAAAGCCGGGCGGGACACCGAAGCGGGCAGCGTTGCCGAGGGCGATGTCGGCGCCCCACTCACCAGGCGGCTTGATCATGGTGAGCGCAAGCAGGTCGGTGGCAGCGATGACCATGCCGCCAAAGCCCTTGATCTCCTTTGCGAGCGCCTCCCAGTCGGTGATGCGGCCGTCGACGTCTGGGTACTGGACGAGCGCGCCGATGATGTCTTCGCGCGGCACCTGGTCGGCGGGGGGCAGACGGTGGCCCTCGGGAGTGCGGAGGTCGGTGGCAACGACCTTGATGCCGAAACCCTTGGCCCGCTGACGGAGCACGGCCAGCGTCTGGGGCAGAACACCGCGGTCGACGAGGAAGGTCTTTCTCTTGCTCTTGCTCTGGCCGTAAGCGAGGATCATGGCCTCGGCAGCAGCGGTGCCTTCGTCGAGAAGCGAGGCGTTGGCGAGGTCGAGGCCGGTGAGCGACTTGACCATGGTCTGGAAGTTGATGAGCGACTCGAGACGGCCCTGCGAGATCTCGGGCTGGTAGGGCGTGTAGCTGGTGTACCACGCCGGGTTCTCGAGGACGTTGCGGAGGATGACGGGGGGCACGAGGGTGTTTTGGTAGCCCATGCCGATGAGGCTCTTGAAAGGGCGGTTCATCTTGGCGATGGTCTCTGCGCGCTGAGCCAGCTCGCTCTCGGAGAGCGGCTTGATCTGACCGTAGAACGAGGCGTCCTGAGCCAGCCGGACGCTGGGCGAGACCGTGTCAGCGACGAGCTGCTCCATCTCGGAGTATCCGAGAGCCTCGAGCATCTTGGCCGAGTCGTGGTCGCGAGGGCCGACGTGGCGCGCCTCGAACGAGTCGAGAGGAGCAAAGATGGACTTGGCGACGTGGTGCGCGCCGAGCTCGGGCGCGTTTTCAGTCGAGCTGAGCGTGGCCAGGCTGCGGCGCTGCTTGGGCTGACCGGCAGCAGGCACAGCAGCAGCAGCAGCAGCAACGGCCGTGTGGAGACGAGCCGCGTTCGAGACGAGTGGCAGACGCGAAGTCGATGCGATGGGCGCGCTTCGGATACACCGACCAGCGGCAACGCGCGATCGCGCCAGAAGCGACGAGGCGATCATGGCTGCGGAAGCACCTTGCGAGATGTACTGGCAGAAGAAAGGGAGCAAGCGAGTGACCGCGACTCGACACCTTGCAAGAAGCCTGGAGCAGAGGCAAGAGTCGAAGGCGACGACGACAAGGATGGGTGGTGGCGACAAGGAAGGACACAAACACTTTTTCGTCAAGCTCAAGCAATGACTCAATCAGCAGATACTGTACGACTGGACGACGGTGCACAATCTCAATCTCATGCCCCCGCAAGCAGCAGGCTTGTCGCGCCATGCAGCAAGACGAGGAGCGCATTCGGGACCAACTGCAAGTCAGAGCTGCAAAGGATAAGGGCACAGCAAGCAGCCACCCACTTGCAAAGCTGGTCTTTGAAAGCCAAGAACCCTGTCTGAAATTTTCCTCTTGCTCTGTCGCTGCGCGTGCATTTGAGCCACGGCAGAAGAAGAAAAAAAATCTTTTTTAACAAAAAATGAATAAATAAATTAACTAACCCACACACGGCTAGCAGACATCCGGCTGTCGTCGCTTACTGTCCGAATTGGCTCGAGATAAAGCTTCCCACAGACGCGAAACCCCTTTATCCAGCTTGGTGCGCGTTTCACAGCTTTCAACCTGCTCCATCTCGAGATGGGGTAAGGTAACGTAACTCGTCGCCTCTCATTCGTTGCCCAGTCAAAAGGAGACCTTCCAATGGTTCGTCGTCTCCTTCCCACCCTCCTTGCGCTGCGCCGTCCACCCGAACGTGGGCCAAGTATCCGCATCAGATGCTTGCTCAAGAATCGGATTCTCGAGAGCGGGACCTGCAGCCACGCCACCGGTCAAGCCGATTGTGACAAGTGGGCGTGGATTATTATTATTATTATTATTTTTTTTTTGCTTTGCGGTGAGAGCGTGCGCCTGCCTCTTTTAGTAATCGCAACTGCCTCTAATGGTAACTCGAGTCGCGACCAGAGATCTCTTATCACTTCTTGTCTTTGTTCGTCCACTCCGTCAGTAGCCGGTTCGCCTCCCTCTCTCTTCTGGCTCGCCTGTCCCACCGCGATGCGACTCAATGCCGATGCGTGCTCGTGTGTCGCATGACCGTGCCGTGAAATAACTTACGTGGATCGCCACGGTGGTGATGCGACGGTGGGGTGGGATGCGATGCTGCGCTTAGGTCAGTCTTCCGAATTCGCACGAGGTGGGCCAACCGCCAAATCCGAAAGTGCACCTTCTTCCGCTTACTCCTCGTCGCCACTTCTTCAGGGTCCAACGCGCTTTATTGCTCGTTTTATCGCCGATTTTTTCTTGATGACGTTCGCCTCGTCGTCGTGTGGCGAGCGATGATATCGTATTTCCAGCATGACAGGGGACAGTGGCTTGTCTGCCTTCCATCGAGAGAACAGAACGACCATCCCACCTGGGAACGCCCCCCTCAAAGGCCAAAACTCGGGTACTGATTTGCCAGCCTCCTCAGCTCCGTATCGCAATCCACAATGCTGATCTTCTTGCCCGCCAGCACCATGTACGTCTCGTTCGCCCTGCCGCGCTCCACCGCCTTCCCCACCCTACTCGCCGTCCACGTCTTGCCGTGGCTCGAGCGCGAGAACGTCTCCACCACGCCGTGCCGCCGCATCATCTCCATCGCCCCCACGCAGTGCGACTCGGCGACCACCGCCACGTCCTCGTCCATCTTTGCTGCAGCCTCCGTCGCCGCGGCGTCTTCGAGCGAGGACTGGAACGTCAGCGTCGCGCCGTCGAGGTGCAGGAAGCGCACGGCCGACGCGTCGTCCTGCTTTGCTGCGCCGACGCGCGCGTGGTCGTTGAGCATGCGCTGCACGCGGCGCAGCAGCTGCCATACGTCTTCGAGCGCTTCCGAAGGGTCGGAGCGTTGAGTGGCGAGTGAAGAGCCTGTGCAAGAGGGCACGCGTTCGATGAGCACCATCGTGAGCAGCCTGCGCGTGGTGAACGACACGCGGTACTCGGCGCACGCGAACGGGTGGTCCTGCAGCAACTCCACGCTCTCGTGGGAGAGCGGCACATCGCTCGAGCCCACGTAGCAGCGGAACGTCTGGAACGGCTGCGGCTGCTCATGCCCCCACCCGTCCAGCTCAAAGTCGTGGTGCTCCGACTGCACCGACACGCCGCCGAGCGACGTGTCGAACGCTTCGGGTGTGTCTTTGCGCTCGCTGGCCGGCTTGTCGTGTGCGGCGCTGCTGCTACCGAAGATGCTGGCGGCTGTGGGCAGTTTCGGGGAGGACGTGGTGACGGCCGCGTCGGAGCGCAGGGCTTTCGTGTTGTACCACGCTGCCGAGGTCACCGAGATCGAGGGGAACGCTTTGGCGCTCGCGCTCGTCCGGATCGAGGCGCCGTCGGATGCTCGTGTTTCGTTCGAAGGGGAGATTGGATCTCTAGTCGCTGCGTCGACCGGTGTCGCTACCGTCGCTGTGTCCAACTTCAGCTTTGGTTTGACCTCTTGCTCGGGCTCCTTGCCCGCTTTGCTGACGACGAGGTCCGCACCATAATCTTCCTGCACCGACACTGCCTCCGTCGTCGACACCTCCTGAACACCCTCCTCCGCCCCCAAAGCCTCAGCCAGCTCACTGACATCCACCTCGGGCTCGAGAATCGACACCTTGGTCACCACGCTCGCATCGGCATCGGCACCGTTCGTGTCGAAGGATGCATCCGCAAACCGGTACCTCTCTGAAACATCTCCTTCCTGCGCCGGCGCCGGTTTGGAAGGTGCACTTGTGCCCGACGTGTCCGCCTGTGTCTGTGGCCCGTTCGAAGCAGATGAACTTGCCAAGCCGAGCGAAGCGCTGATGCCGCGGAACGCCAGTTCGGCGCCGTTCCACATCTTGCCGCCCGCCTCTTGGATGGGGATCGCATCCGCGAGTCGTTGCTGGAACAGCTGCAGCGGGCTCGATGCCTCCGCTCCGTCGGTGTCGCATGCGTCTTTGCTGCTGGGTGGCGCTTCGATCGGCGAAGACGAACAAGGTATCACTGCTTCGACAGCGCTCGTGTCCGCACCGACGCTGAGATCAGCAGTGACAACAGAGCTATCTGCAGCCTCTTCTGGCTCTGCTCCGACATCAGCCGCCTTCGAATCGTCCGCATTGCCCCGGAAACCGAGCTTGCCCAGCCCACTGAACACGCTTCCCCAATTAGACCATTTGCTCGCCTCCGACGTGGTGGACGATGCGACGCTTGAAGCGCTCGTCGCACGCTGCTGCTGCACGATCGGCGAGGACACGACACGCCTCTTGCTCGTCCCTGCGCCTGCAGAGAGCAGGCCATTGCGCATATCGCGTCTGCCGTTGCCGCTCGTGGATCCGCGTTCGCGGATCGCGCCGGATGTGCCCCTTTTGCGCCCGTCGCTGGTGCTCGAGGCCGAAGCGGCGCGGATGAGATCGCGCTCCTTTTCGAGTCCCGTGAGATGGCTTACCACGCGTCGAAGGAGCTCGGCTTTGGTTTGCGCGTCGATGGTTGCGCTGTCCGATGTGGAGCGTTTGGACTTGCTGCGTTTGAGCGAGGTGTTGGAACCGTCGCCGTCGTCGTGCTCGTCTTCGGAGTCGAAACAGCCAGCGTCCGTGGGCGGCCAGAGCATCGACGTCTCGGACAAGATGACCATGTCCCGTTCGCCGTGTTTGCCCCTTTGCATGCTTTGCGCTGCATCCGACTGCATCAGCTGCACGAGCTTCGCACGCGGCGCGCGGGGTACCACGGGAAACCCCTCGACGCACTCGCTGAACAGGCTGCTGCGCTGAGCCACGTCCGCGTTGGTCGCGAGCTCCAAGTCCCAGCTCCACGCCCAGACGCTAAAGTACTTTTCGAGCGACCTCTCGAGCCCTGCTCTGCCCGCCTTTTGCGACAGGATGTGCGCCGGACACCCGTTGAGCAGCACCCAGTCGCTCCATGCGCGCCGGATGCTCTCTTCGAGCCACACGTCGGGCAGCAGCGCATCGTGGTGCTCCCTGGCGACTTTGGCGCGTGGGTCCGCCGCGGCCCTTGCTGTGTAGGGAAGATCGATGCTCGCATGAACCCATACCCCTGCCTCGACTTCGACGAGGATCATGCGTCGCTTGCTCGAATGCACGTTCCACGACCGGCCTTTCGTGCTCCCCTCTTCCGCCGTCCCGCTGCCGGTCCCGCCGGGCTTAGACACCATGCTGCAAAACTCGATCATGCCCTTCGCCACCCCGATCTGGCGCAGCATACGATCCTTGAGCGCAGCGCGCGCCCGGCTGGTGTAGAACAGGATCTGCGCTGCTTCGCGTGCTGTCTCGCGCGCATCTTCGTCGTCTTCCTCTTCGGCGGCCGATGCAGCATCGGTGCGCCATTCGTCGGAGCGCTTGTGCTTGGGCGGCTTCAGCGCGGGGCAGAAGATCGTAAAGTAGGACAGCGAGGCTGGCTTGAATGTGAGCTGGGACGACGACGTGGCGGTCGACGTAGACGGCGCGGAGAGCGAGGAGAACGACGGCAGGAACGACATTGCTTCCTACACGATCTCCCACCGCCCCGATGGCAGCGCAGGACACAATCACAGCCGCCGACGGAAAAGCTGTGCCAAGACCTGCAGCTTGCGGAGGATAGTGAAGCTCTAGCTCGTGGTGTTTGAGAATGTGATGGTGGTCATTGGTGAAGGTTGATGTTCAAAGATCGCTGACGTTGAAGAATGCGCAAAGTGTTGGAGTGGAGGGGAAACGCGTCGAAAGCGCACGGCATGCACCGCACCGGCCAAAATCACCCTCCAGACCCTGTCCCTCGTTCCCGCTCTCAAACGCCGCTACGCTCACTCTCCTATCCTAGCAGACAGAAGCTTCCTCTCATTCACACACACACACACACAGCTCGGTACCAAAAAAGACGATGCATAAATATCAGAGTGAATGCATGCTACACTGTATATCTACATGGACCGACCTCCAAACGACTTCAGGCGGCAAAGCTGCGCAGACCCGAAGCCAGCCTGCCGACCTCCGAGATCTGGGTGATCTTGCACAGCGTGCCCTTGAACTCGGGCAGGTAGCGAGCGCCCGTAAGCGGATCCGAGACCGAGCCAGCGCCCGCAGCCGTGATGAGACGGTGCGAGCCGGCGCAGATCACGAACGTCTGCTCGAGCGGGTCGTAGCCGGGCACATCGACCGCATCGCGCGGACTGCGCTCGGCGAGCGAGATGATCTGCTGCGCCTTTTGCGCCACCGCCGGAGCGGGCGAAAGATCCATAAGACGCTTGGCGAAGCTGGCGGCCATCGCATAGTTGTTCACCTTGCGAGCCTCGGTCATGGCACTGCGCAGGGCCAACGTCTGGTGCTGCGGCTGAAGCTGCGTGCGCGTGAACAGCGCCGCGAGCTCGAGGTTGCGTGCCACGTTGTCCGGCTCGGCAGCCATCAGCTTACGACGGCCGAGCTCGATCGAGACACCCAGGATGTACTCTCGGCAGAGCACGATCAAGTCCTGGATCTCGGTGGCCTCCGCTTCCGTACCAGCCGGCGTCAGCACGAGCTGGTGCAGCAAACGGCGGAAGATGGTCTCGGCCTCAGCGAGCTTGTTGGCGCTGACGGCACGGTAGCCTTCTTGCAAGTCGCCCGAGGCCAGCAGCTTGACGGATCGGGGCGACGCCGGGTGCGCCTTGGTCACCTTGCCATCGCTCTCCTCGTTGTTGCGACGCAGATGCACCTCGATGGGACCGGCGCTCGGCGCAGCAGGAAGGAAGCTGCGCGAGGCCAAGTACGACGAGAGGAAGAGGGGCTTGAGAGGAGCGAAATCGACAATGCCGGCTTGCCGCGACAGCAACGTCATTGCTGTCTCGAACGATCCGGCTGCGGCATGGTCGGCGGCGACGGGCGAGTTGCGCAGCCAGTGTTCGGCTTCGGAGCTGCCAGCACCCAGTCCTTCCAAGGGCGTCTCTTCGAGGGGGGCCACCACAGCAGCCTCCTCCTCGGGCAACGCCACCTCTTCTTCGGCCAGGTCCCACGCCTCTTCCGCCTCGCCAAAGTCCTCGGGTTCGGCGTCGAAGCCGTCCTCCTCCTCCTCCTCCTCGTCCGACTCCTCGAGCGCCTCGCCGTCGAGCCACGACTCGATGTCGTGCGTCTTGGTGCCGTTGAGCGCGTTGTCCTTGAAGATGGGGCCACCGTTGTTGCCAGCCACGAGAGCACGGTCAAAGTAGCTCTGCTCGCTGCTCAAGATGGGCCAGTTGTGCAGGTACGCCTGCGAGACGGCGGCGGGAGGAGCCAGCTTGGAGGTGCCCTCGCCCAGATCGAGCTGACGGTCCACCTCGGCCGCCTCGGTCTCCATGCCCGCCTGCGAAGCGATGGCAGCAGCGCGGTCGTCGAGCCCGTTGGACTTGGCTGCAGCGTAGGCCAGCGCGGGGAGGCCAACGTCGGAAAGCACACTGCTGCGTGTCTCGGCATTGCCGAGGTAGAGCGCGTTGTGGAAGCGGCTGAGATGGTCGCCTCGCTTGTCGGCGATGACCGACATCTTGGCGAGCTTGTCCGTGTTGCCCGTGATCAAGTACAGGAAGCTGAGCTTGTCGAAGCTCTTGGTTCGCTGGTAGGCACGCTCGACAATCTTGTGGTTGCCCTGGCGGAGCGCGGCGGTGGCGAGACGGTCCCAGACCTCGTCGACGTTGAGCGACTCGGCGGTCTCGAGAGCGACGTCGAGGTTGCCACACTCAATAGCCAAATCGAAGCGGGTGCTCTTGTCCTGGACAAAGTGCAGCGCAATCTCGGGGTAGCCCTTCTTTTGGAGGAAGGCGATGATGGCCTGGCCGACGAGGTTGCTGTTCTTGATGATGGTGAGGACGTCGTCGTACTTGCCCTGGACGAGCGCGAGCTTGAAGCGGAACTCGGTGGGGTCGATGGTGATGTTTTGCGGGCGAGCGAGACGGTCGAGGCACGAGACGGTCTTGCCCTTGACGCGGGTGAGGTAGACGGGCTGCTCGAGCGTCTTGATGATGCCGTTGTCGCCCTGGGGCAGCGCATACTTGATGTGGTTGAGTGTGCTGTAGAGGAGCACGCCGCTGTCGTCCCACGCGGCACTCTTGATGCGGATGGTCTCGTGGATGAGGTTGCTCGAGGCGAAGGATTTGTCGGCGAGCGTGATGGTGTGCTTGCTGAGCAGCGCCACCATGCTGCCGTCGACGCTCCAGACGACGTACTTGACGGGCGGGCTGGTGAGCTCTGCGAGCGTCTTTTGCTGCTGAATGTCGTAGAGGATGACGCCGGTGGCGGTGCTGAGGATGAGGCTGGCGGTGCCGCCAAAGAAGATCTCGTTGGTGGGTTGCGGGGGAGTGATGGTCTTGGTGACGGCGTTGTTGAGGTCGCGGATCTCGATGGTCTGGGCGGCCTGGTCGAGCACGGCGAAGCGGTTGCGCGCGACAAAGATGGCGCTGGAGCCCTGGCCGCGCTTGCCGACGCTCGAGGACTCGGCGAGATTGCCACCGGCGTCGCGAGGCAGGGGAGCCACGTCAAAGGTGCCCTGGTCCGCGTTGACCGAGGTGACGATGACGGAGCGCTCTGCCGGGTTGAAGCTGAGCGTGCGTGGAGGCACGTACTGGTTGCCGAGACGCTTGACGCTGAGCAGAGCGTGGTCGGCGCCCGTAGCGTAGTCGAGCGAGCGGACCTGCTTGTCACGGATGTAGTAGAGCATGTTCTGGTGGACGGAGAAGGCGGGGCGTTCGCGCTCGAGCTTGAAGACGATGAGACCGTTGTCGTGACCGGCAGCAAAGAGGTTGAGCGTCGGGTGGGCGGTGAGCACCCAGAAGCGGTCGCTCTCTCGGCGGAAGGTCTGTACGGCGGTGCGCTTGCCCATGTCCCAGACGCGGATGGTCTTGTCCTCGGCGTCCGAGATGATGAGCTCGTGTCGCGGGTGGAAGAGGGCGCACGAGACGTTGTTGAAGTGGCCGCGGCACGTGTCGACCTCCCATGCCTTTGTATCTGACATCCTCCACAGCTTGATCTGGCGATCGTCACCGGCCGAAACGATGAGGGGCAACGTGGGGTGGAACGAGGCCCAGTTGACGCCGCGATCGTGACCTTCGAGGACGTACTTGACCATGGCGTCCGTGTTGCCAAAGAGATCGGCCTGGCCGCTGTTGGCGCGGGCGATCTGCTCCTCGATGCTCATGGGCTGGGCGGAGGTGTTCTTCTTGCGGAGGCCGCTGATGTCCCACACGCGGACGGTCTGGTCCATGGAGGCCGAGACGATGAGGTCCTCCTTGGGGTGGAACTGTGCACACATGACGTAGTGGTTGTGGCCGGTGAGGATGGCGATGCAGGTGCGGCTCTGCCAGTTCCAGATGCGGATGGTCTGGTCGTCCGAGGCCGAGAGGATCCAAGGGTGCTCGTGGTGGAAGAAGACGGTGCGGACGTAGTCGAGGTGGCCGTTGAGCGTGAAGAGACACTTGCGCGTCTTGTGGTTCCACACCTTGATCTTGTAGTCGTCACCACCGCTGACGAGGAGCGGCTGGGAAGGGTGGAAGCAGATGCCACGGACGGGACCATCGTGCTCCTCGAGACGGTCGTAGATGGTGCCGGTCTGGTAGTTCCAGAGCTGGATCGAGCCGTTGTGGAGAGACGAGGCCAAGAGCGGAAGGCGCGGATGGAAGGCGATGCCCTTGACGCGGTTCGACTTGGATTCGAATTTTGTGAGCATCTGCATGGTGAACGAGATGCGTGCTCGAAGGAGTCGAGCGGCTCAGAAGGGGGTAGGAGGAGGCTGCAATGCGTGGGTGTAGGGAGTCGTGTCGAAAACAGCCGGGCCAGAACGATTTGTTGGATGTAGCAGCTGGTCAAGGCCGAAAGCTGCACCGACTAGGCCAATCACCCTTGCGCTGAGGATGATGAGCCAAGAATGGGTGGAGAAAGGAAGGATGATGAAGAAAGAAGATGGAAGATGGACGAGGTGCGAAAGTGTCAATCTTGGAATCGACGCACGCTGGATGCGATGCGTCGGGCGCAGAGAGGGAGAGAGAAGACTGGCTGGCTGGCACGTCCCCAACCAAACTGAAGACGTGGCTGGCTGGCTGGCTGGCTGGCTGGCTCACTCGTCACTCGCTCACTCGCTCTTCAGCTGGCCTGTGCTTGTGCTTGCGAGGCGTGTCTGTCTGTGCCTTCTTCCTACCGTGCGACTTTGCAAAAAATGAAAATCGCGCGTCTCTGATCGAGAGCCCTTTTTTGTATTCGCAAGGAGAGAGAGAGGTTCCAAATCAGTCTCGAAAAGTGTTACTTTTCTCTGCCCTTCCGCTCCTTTTTTTGCGTTGAAAATTGTGAGATCGACGCTGGAAATCTCACGTGATGGCGGCTGTGCGCGTCCTTTTTTTTGGTGTTGCTCTCTCGGCTTGGCAAGGTTTGGAGGCTGCAGACAGCGGCTCGCTCGGTTCGACGTTTCAGCGTCTTTGCTTGACGGCAACTCCACTTTAGGTTCGTCACTGCCAACGATCACATCGACCTCCTATCATCAATTCGCGCATCTCGTCGAGCAGAAGGCTGACTTTGGTCGACAAGCATCATTCTAGCCTGCATCAATGATGACCTCATCTTAGGACCGGTTTTGGATCTATGCGACCTGCGTCTGTCGACGACGACGACGACGACGACGACGACGACACGGGCTAGATAGGACCATGTCGCAACAACCGCAATCCGACGCTCAGCGCAGAGCTCCACGGCGGCGGCGTGGCGGGTCGCAATGCAGCCACTCGTCACGTCTCGATGTTCCCCTGCTCGAACTCGGCTCGAACATGGCCTTGCAGCTGGCCCACGAACGCAATGGGCTCTGGCTGACCCGAGCTCACGCAAGCACTTCAGAGGACCGCGCTCGTATACTGCGTGCTTTGCGCGACGGCAACGCTGACCTCGGCAAGGCGCAAACGTGCGGTCACTGCACCCAGCTCACCGCGAGGCTCACCGAGTCGCTCCTGCACCACCTCCTCTTCGCCAAAGGACAGCTTCCCGAGCCTGTCAGCTTGTTGCGCAAGAGGAAAGACAAGGCATCGGTCATCATTCCAACATCGACACGGCGCCGCTCCTACGGCAACTCCAGCCACGCCAGAAAGGAAGACAAACTCCTTCGCAAGCTGGACCAGCTTCGACGCAATCTCGAGGAGGCAGCTACGCACATGGCCAGCTTGGCAGACAACAATGGAGAAGGGCCATCCAGTCGTCCGCACACTGCATCACCACCATCAATCACCTCTAACGATTTGCGCCTGCTGATCGTCATGGGAGCCAGCGCCACGATGCCGCGTGAAGTGTTTGTGCTCGACCTGATCCAGTCCATCGGCCGATGCAGCCTCCCGGAAGAGGGCATTCAAAGCCTCGTCGATTCGTGCCATGCGGATGGCCACGGCCACGACACAGATGGCAGCAGGGAGGATGCAGATCGGCTTCTGACCGAGCTCCTGTCAGAAGCTTCCGATGCGCAGCGCGATGCAGCGAGAACAAAGACGAGCGGCAACTGGGAGCGCAAGCTGGTTCGGCTGCTCGTCAGCGACGAAAGGCTCGAGGCCTTCTTGGGATCGCCGCTCGCACCCACCAAGACACATCTCTTCCTCAGTGCGCCCGCCTCCTTCCGTTGTCCCGGATGGTCTGCTCGTCACCACCTCGACTTTGATCTGGACCATCTCTGCGAGCGTGGCATGCCTGCCACGGACGAGCTGGATCTTGCTGCTGGCTCTACCGACACTAGCATGAGCTCTCTGCCGCCGAACAGCGCCTCTTCCAGCCGCAAGAGGGCGCCGCCGAGTCCGTTGCAAGGACAGGATCGAAGATGGCACAAGGCGGCGTGCGAATCTTCGTCGTCCGTGGCAAGCTCTTGGCCCGAAGACAGTGCGTCGGAACAGCTGGGCGAATCGAGCATCAGCTCGGTCTCGGACGATAGCCGGCCTCCGTCGGCAGCAGACAAACCCAGAGCATCTGCCGGCGAGGGCTGGCTCGCGATCTGCAGCTCCCCGGTGCACTGGCCGAGTCAAGGAGTGCACAGCGTCGAGACGAGCCGCACGGGGTCATCGCTCGGATCGTCGACCGTGTATGGTCACGACTCGAATGATGCCATGGGCAGCTCACCTCGGGACCTTGTGTCGAGCTACGACGATGCTTCCGAGGTGCGAGACGATCTCATGGACGACAGCAGTCTGAAGCTCACAGCAGGGGCAGCAGCAAACGATCTGGGCATCCGACGTCGTTCTCGCGAGCCAAAAGCGGGTGGGCTACTGAGTCGCAATCTGTTGAGGGCCAAGCAGAGCCGACAGAGCTCGTGCGCAGCATCCGACTCGAGTTCGGTGCGGTCTGCTAGCTCGTCGCTCAAGCGTGCGCCTCGATGTGCAGGCTTGCAGATCGACTTTACAGATCCAGAGCAGGTAGCTGGCCGCGACGCGTCGAACCAACGACTCGATGCTGCGACGGAACAGCCGAGGATGGAGCGCTGCTGGTTTCAATGCGAAGCTGTGCTCGAAGGCTTCCGTTGATCTCTACGTTGTACTAGACATACAGTACTTAACTTATAGCATTCTTGTAGCTGCTCCGTCTGTGTCCATGCGACAGACTCGATGAAAGCTTGCATTGCGGCCAATGTCGCGTGAGCAGATGTCGTCGGTACAGCAGGTGCTAGATCTAACAAATCCACCAAAAGTGGTTTGGTCGACGGCACCAGAAGGAGCTGTGCGGTTTGCTTGAAGGAACTGCAGCTGTTGCTCTTGTCGAAGTTGAACTTTCTCGCCTCTCCCACACACACACAAGGATCGACGGCACTTGAGCAGCAGCAGCAGGAAATCTGGCCCATTTTCGCGAAATTCGACACAGGGGTTTTGGAGCAGCAGCAGCAGCAGGACCACCACCACCAGCAGACGACACGCCAGCCAAGCGAGCCGGCTGGACTGACCCTGAAGATCTCGTGTCTTGAAATTTGTATTTGAAATCTGAAAATGATTTTGGAGCCGAATTCAAATCGCCATGCACAGCACCACACGGCGGCTTGACTCGCCGAAGGGACGGCCCGCGGTCAGCGCAGCTGCCACCGACAAAACGGCGGCAAAAATCAGCACAGGTGCATGGACAAGATCGAATTTCAGATCGGCGCGGCAGAGTGCAACTCAGTCGACACAGCTTCTCGGCACTTGGTGCTTTCCCCTTTCCTGTCAAAAAAAGATCGAACTTGAATACAAACGAAAATCCGACTTGTCTCGCTGTTCCGTGGCTGAGAGAGCGGGTGAGCGTGTGAGCGTGTGAGCGTGTGAGCGTGTGGGCTGGCGGGAGTGTGGTGTTTTTTTCCTTTCTTTTTGGCCAACACGGCTGTGTGCCGCGCTGCGCCAGTGCGGGAGTGGCTTGGTTAATGAACTCACCCTGTCCGGCCAACTCTGTGGGCCCACTGTGCCCAAATGGGGGCGCGAGCGTGTGTGTCTAATTCATGCCGCCAAGTTGGCTTGGTGTGAGCCAGCAAGCACTGTCGATTCCGCGTGTGTGCGTGGCTCCTTCACAGTCACCACCATCATCCACCTTGACCTATCGCTCATCACTGCCATCATCCTCACCAATCGATACCCCTTTCCGACTTGTATCAACAGTCGCCTTCTCGTGTTCCCATTCTCAGTACTTTTCTTTTCCACTCGAACCTCTGCACCCGCTTTTCCTACGTCGAACATCCACTCACCGACACAACAACAAAACAGCACCTGCCTCCGATCCAGTCCACCGGCACTCCTTACACATCCACAGCCACATCCACAACCATGTTGAGATTGGCATCATCAATACTCGCCGCTGCGACATTGCTCGCCGGCGTTTCGGCACAGACACAGTACGGCGTGGGCATGCCCAACAACGTCACCTCGTTGGCAGGCACATGGAGTTCAGGATCCGGCCACGTCCTCACGGGCCTCAACTTTTACGATCCCGTCAACAACTCGTTCATCTACCCCGCCACCGCCGGACAATCGTACAGCTTCACCGACGACGGCTACTGGGAGCAGGCGCTGTACCTCTACAACACCAACCCGGCCAAACCCAACTGCGTCTCGGCACAACTCATCTGGCAGCACGGCACCTACATCCTCAACAGCAACAACACGCTCACGCTCAACGTCTTCAAGGGCGACGGCCGTCAGCAAGTCTCGGATCGCTGTGCAGAGAACTCGAACTACGTCCAATCTTACGACCAGGTCGAGAACATGCAGGGCTTCGAGATCCACTTGGATACGCACTTCAACAAGCCCGTATATTTCTTGCGCCTCTATGAGTACAACGGGGTTCCAAAACCAAACCTCTATCAGGTCTTTAACCCGCCGCAGATGCTGCCGACGCAACCGCTGCACGAGGAGATCATCGGCGAGCTCAACTCGTCGTAGCGACGATTTTTTGGGGCGAGGTGTTGCTTCTCTGAAAAAGTCGACGCAGAACGGCTTGCGATGCAATCTTCGGGTGTGGGCGCATCTCCTTTTTTCGAAGCGGCTGGCCTGCACTTGCCTCATTCGAGCCTGGTCCGCTCCTGTCCATCTATCACGCTCCTTTACGTCTTTCCATTGCATCTCTCGGACAATAATTCTATCTCTTTCGCATCTGCATATCCCCCTTTTTTGCGATCGGTTTCGTTGGCCGCACCACAGCACTTTCGCACGCTCATTTGTCGGCGTCTAGAAGTACGAACTGCGAAAGTGATGTGGTGCCAAGACGAAACTGATCTGGTGCTTCTAGACACCGACAAATGAGCGTGCGAAAGTGCTGTGGTGCGGCCAACGAAACCGATCGCAACAAAAGAGGATATGCACGCAGCGGGTTGTGTTGTTTTGCGACGGCGTCTAGATTGCTATGCGAGCTGGAACAGCCAGCGGGTATTGTACATGGCGGCTTGTGCGACGGTCTCGATCGAGACGCCCTTGACACTGGCGACGGTTGCGGCGACGAGGCCGATGACGCACGGCTCGTTGCGGCCCTTGACCATCGAGTCGGGAATCCACTTTTCCTTTTTCACTGCGGCTGGTTGGTAGAGGGCGTGCAAGGCGGGGTGGGCTTGCTTGAAGCTCTGGATGTGAGAATGCGACGCATGCGTGGAGCGAGGATCGCACCAGGGCGCATCGGTTTCGAGCATGAGTCTGGAGAGCGGGATGTGGTGGAGCACCTCGAGGTTGTCGGCGGTCTTGAGCGAGCAGCCGTTGATGCCGATGAACAGGCCGAGCTCGAGCAGCTGCTTGGCTTCGTCGACGGTGCCTGTGAAGCTGTGGACGACGCCGACTCGTTTTGTCGTGTCGTCGTGCTGGTGCGGCTCGGTGCGGACGGTGGAGAGGGCGCGGTGGATGGCGTCGATGTGTGGTTGGATCATGTCGACAAAGTCACGATGCGCTGCTCTGGAATGTAGGAAGAGGGGCAGCTTGACGTCTGCGGCCAGTTGGAGCTGCGTGGCAAAGTGTTTCTTCTGGATGTCGGCGGGCGAAAAGTGCAGCCGGTCGTAGTCCAACCCGCACTCGCCTACCGCTACCACCTTGCCGCCTTCCTTTTGCGAGGATACAATCAGCTCCTTGATCTTTGTGAGGTATGCATCTGCGCCCTCTGGGTGCGCTTCCATCTCTGACGTCCTGGTCGGGTGGCAGCCAGCGGTAGAGTAGAAGCCATCGTGCGACTTTGCGAGCGACAGCGCCTCGTGCGACTCTGCCAGATTGCCACCGGTGAGGATCTGTGCTACGACGCCTGCTTTGACGGCGCGAGAGCGGACCTGCTGGAAATCGTCTTGGTGCGCTTGCTTGCCGTGGTAGGAGCCGCGGAAGACCGGGTCGGTGAGGTTGACACCAATGTCGATGTATTGTGGGATCGACGCCATGGTTCGCCGCCGTTGCTGGGTTGATGTGTTGCGGGAGATGTGCAGCGTGCGAAGGATCGTCTTGGCTGGCTGAAAGGGTCTATTCTGGAGCATGTACGTCAAAGTGTTGCGTTGGAAAGTGCGTTGATGGATGGCATATGAAGTGAGTGAAGAAACGCCTCCACACCAACACCTTCTGGTCGCCATTTCGATTTTGTTGTTTCATAACGGCGTAACATCTTGGACGCAAATCTGTCGGACGAGAAGCTGGAGCTGAGAGAGCACGTTCCGATGCGGAAATGCCGAGGAGGTGCGCAGCCACTCTCGAGTCCACTTTCGGGCGCTTGCCGCATCCGATCAGCCACTTTTCCCTCGCCTTGGCCCCTCCGCAAGAGCTGTCATGATCTGATCATCAAGGCGTCGTCACTACGGCGCACCGCACCATTCGCATAGAAGCTCTTCTGTTTGCATCGGTGCATTGCCGGCCAGACTGAGCCTTGATGAAGCCTCTGTGAAAGAGCTCCAGCTGAGGTAGAGACCGCAAGGATCGGCGCTTTCTTTTTCTTCTGGAAAGATGATTTTTTTTTTTTTGGGTGACATTCTTCGAGAAATTGCTTTTTTTTTCGGAAGTGGCTCCGTCATGACAGGAAGAAATTGGGGTTGTTGGGCTGGCTCGCTCGCTCGCTCCAGAGGGCACACAGCCTCTCGCAAAGGTGAAACGAGGTGTGGGCATGCGTGCGTGCGTGCGTGCGTGCGTGTGAGTGTGTGATTACGCTTTGTTGTGTTGATATCCTCTTTTGCAATTGGTTTTGTTCGCACACCATACCACTTTCATACCCTCATTTATCGGTGTCTAGAACCACCAGATCAACTTTGTTTTAGCACCAGATCAACTTCATATTTCATATTGAGATCCTAAGCTGGAATGCACATGTTTTCAAGGTCATCCAGTAGCTGCATGGCAAGGTCCTCGTCTCCTTCTCACATGTTGTAGTGTTGCTCCCTTCCCAAGATGTCGCCATTGATTGACCTGATCAGATTCCTGTTGACCTCTCTGATCCACAATGTTACCATGCCTGGTGTGACTGTGTTGGCACTGGTTCTGATGGCATTGAGAAGGCTTTTGGTGTCCTTATACTGCTCTTTTGAGAGTCGTGGCTTGACATATCCAAAGAGCCACTCAGCAGCATCAAGAAATGGAGAGTATGGAGGCAGGAAAACCTGCTCATGGATGCTTTGCTGGAATGCATCTTGAACATCTTCTGTCTTGTGTATACGAGCATTGTCCATGATGATCTGCTGGTGGCTACCAAGCTTTGGAAACACTTTGGCCTTGAGAAACCAGGCGAAAAGTTTACCTGTTGTTGGCGCTTGATAGGCAAAGTCTGCAATGATCCCCTCAGCTCCAATTGCAGCAATGTACGTGACATTGCTTCCCCTTGAAGAAGGTACAACCTTGATAGCCCGGTCACCTCACTTGGCGTGCCCGTAGCTCACGTGCTGATGAAGATTGAAGCCTGATTCATCAATGTAGACAGCGTTGAAGAGACTGGCACCACTGTCGACATAGTCTTGTGCCCATTCTCTGTGTGCCCTGATCCTTGCAGGCATGTTGTAGTTGGCTGGTTCAACTTTGAGTAGCTTGAGAGTGTAATGCAGCTTGGTGCTGATCACTCGATGGATACTGGAGAATGATGGAGGCTGCTCCATGGCAAAGGCCTGCTTGAGGCCAGCATGCAAGTCAGAAATGCGAAGATCTGACTTCTCGTCAAGCCTTGCCTGAATCCAGTCAAGGTGCTCCTTGGTCAAGACAGGCTCATGATTTCCACCCATCTTCTTGGGCTCTACTTGACCAGTGCTCTTGTAATGCTGAATGAAGCTCTGCACTGTTGTCTTTGGGATCATCAGGCGCTGTGCAGCCTCTGCTGTTGAAATATTCTGTTCATTCACAGCCTTGAGGAGCTTTTTGCGCATCTCCAAGGAGAGCACCTTTGACTTGGAACGAGGCATGATGATGGTGGGCAGAAGAAAACATGCAAGAAGATTGTTGCTCAACATGAGATGAAGATGGACATGATCTGGTGCACAAACGAAACTGATTTGGTGTAACCAAGCATCCCCACCAACAAAGTACGAAAGTGGTATGGTGCGGCGAACGAAACCAATTGCAAAAGAGGATATGTTGGGCTTTCAATTTCGGTCGGTCGGTTTCGGCCGCTCAGCTGCGTTTTCGCCCGAGTCTTGCGGTTCCGTGCGCAGCCACACAGTTGCGACTTTCCCCCTGAACCCTTCTTCACTTGTCGCCTCACGCTTCCCTTTCATCTTCATTTCGTCCCTCGACGTCGCTCGTTCAAGTCGACACGCACACTTTGAGCATCGGCACACCCTCCTCTTCCTATCACGAAGGCCACCTCGCCAGCGGCTTTGGTTCTCGTCATCTCCACCGCCATCATGGCCTCCTCAAACTCGTCGTACCTCGCTGCAAAGAGCTTGGCTTGGGCCAGCGGCTCCCTCGCTGCTGCCGGTCGAGCCAGGCCTGCGCTGCGTCCCTCGAACCAGCTCGACGTTCTCCAGATCTTTGTGCCCGGTCTGAGGTCCCCTGCTGCCGGATTCTCCACGGCCATCACAAAGCACTACCACCAGAGGCGCAAGGTCGAAGAGACACAAGCCCTGCTTCGTCGCAGATTCGTTCGCTACCAGTCTACAGAGACGCAGCAGCGCACCTCCATCTCGTCCTCCTCCTCCTCCAACAACCACTCCTACCCTCCTCCGGGCACACTGTCGAAAGATGCTAACGCTGCTGCTTCCTCTTCGAGCTACCAGGGCCAGTCGGCCGGCGCTCCTCCCAAGCCACCCACGCCCACGATTAGCTCACTCCCTGTCTCGTCCAACACAGCAGCCGAGCTCGGCTCGCCCGCCAACCAGACCGCCGCCTCCCAGACCATGCTGGCAGAGCAAAAGGAAAAGGAAAAGGCGCTCGAAGCTGCAAAGCCCAAAGGCCCCCTCACCACGCGCATATGGGCCAAGGTCAAGGAGGAGGCGCTCCACTACTGGCACGGCTCCAAGCTGCTCGCCAAAGAGGTGGAAATCTCGTGGCGTCTCCTCCGCAGACTCATGCTCGGATACAGCTTGACACGCAGAGAGAAGCGCCAGCTCAAGCGCACGTTTGCCGATCTCTTGCGTCTCATTCCCTTCATCCCGTTCATCATCGTCCCTGCCGGTGAGCTCTTGCTGCCCGTCGCCATCAAGATCTTCCCCAACATGCTTCCCAGCACGTTTGAGAGCAAGTTCTCCGTCGAGGAGAAGCGCAGAGGCCTCATCAAGGTGCGTCTCGAGATGGCCAAGTTCCTGCAGGAAACCATCAAGGAAGGTGGTCTGCAGGCGACCGACAAGGTCAAGACCTCGGAGGAGTTCAAGGAGTTCTTCCGCAAGGTGCGTTCCACCGGCGAGTCGCCCAGCAACGAGGACATCATCAAGGTGGCCCAGCTCTTTGAGGACGATCTCACCCTCGACAACCTCACGCGCCCGCAGCTCGTCAGCGTCTGCCGCTACATGCAGATCAACGCGTTTGGCACCGACAACTACCTGCGCTACCAGATCCGACACAAGCTCAGCGCTATCCGCCAGGACGACATTGTGATCGGACACGAGGGCGTCGACAACATGTCGCAGGCCGAGCTGGTCAGCGCTTGCCAGAACCGCGGTATTCAGACGACCAACCTGTCGGAAGACCGACTGCGTCAGGAGCTGCAACAGTGGATCGATCTGCACGTGCGCAACAAGATCAGCGGTACGCTGCTCGTACTGAGCAAGGCCTTCAACTATGTTGCTGCCGGCAACAACGACAGCAACGCGCAGTCGCACCTGCGCAGTCTCGAGCTGACGCTCAGCAGCCTGCCGGACAACCTGGTCAACGAGGCGGAGCTCAGCGTCAACAGCGAAGGCGCCACCAACAAGCAGCGTCTCGAGGTGCTCCAGCAGCAGGAGGAGCTCATCGAGGACGAGGCCGAGCAGGAGCAGGAGGAGGCGGCGGCGCGCGAGGCCGACAAGGAGCGACGCAACGCCGAAAAGGCGCGGCTGGCGCGCGAGGAGGAGGAGGCGCGCTCGCTGTTGCCCAAGAAGGAGACGGACCCTGCGCTCGAGGATGCGAGGATGACCAACGAGCAGCTCACCGAGCTGGGCGAGGCGTTGAGCATTCTCAGTGCCAAGTCGTCGGTGCTCAAAGAGCGCGAGGAGCTGAGGCAGCTCATTCAGGAGGTGAGCAATGCCGATGGAGCCTGCGACGACGGTGCCTCGGCTACTGCTGCTGCCGAGTCTTCGCCAGCGTCTGCTGATGTCGAGAAGGCCGAGTCGAGCTCCTCGTCATCGTCGAGCGCGTCGTCGACACGCAGCAGCATGAGCAAGCGCATCAAGTCGATGCTCGGAAAGATCGACAACCAGCTCGAGGAGTACGACCGCGACGTCGGCTCGCGCATGCATCTCATCGAGGCGTCGCACACGGGCAAGATCTCGGTCGACGACCTGGAACAGGCGCTGCGCCTCATCAAGCACAAGCCCGAGGACGCGGTGATCGAGAAGATCGTCGACAAGCTCGACGTCGACCACGACGGCTTGGTGCCCTTGGACGACGTGCTCGAGCTCGCGAGGGCCGAGACCGGGCTGGGCATCTTGAGGGATGAGGGCGTCAAGGAGATCAAGGCGCAGGGCAAGGAGATCAGGCAGGGCGACAAGCTCAAGCCCAAGAAGAGCGATATCGTTGAGGATTGAGGCGGGGGAGATGGAGAGAGAATCGTTAGCTGTACTCACCACTTTTGTCAGAAGAGGCTTTTAATCGCGATGCCATTGCATTTCATTCGTTTTTCGCGGGGAGGTGTAAGATGGTGTGAAGAGGGTCGGTCGTGTGTGCGAGACGTGAGAGGATGGGAGGGGCAGCTGTTGGTGACGACAATCAAGTGTGTTCAGACGGTGAGAAAGCACAGAGGGCGGGCGATCGGCTGGACACACTTGACTCGAACGCCTTGATCTCGTCATTGCGAACAATCGGCTCAGCATCGACACGTCATCCACCACACACACTTGACACACCGCAGTCCGCTTTCTTTTTCATCATCCCCCTTCGCATTCACAGCGCCTTGACATCGTGAATGATGACCGCCTCGGTGCTGCTCCCCATCCAGCCCCGATCCCCACTCGCCGAGATGAAAAAGCGGCAGCTCGCATCGACGACGACATGGCTCAGGCTGGCGCCGTGGTGGCCGGCGACGATTTTGAACGGCACCCTCAACTCTGCCGCCGATTCGAAGCGCGTGTCCCAGAGGCGGATGTTGTCGTAGCTGCCACACACGATGTGGCGGCGGTTGGGCATGGGCGCGAGCGCATACACAGGCCCAGAACCGGCGGGGAGGCGCAGCGAGCGCACGAGGCGCGGCGCAGGCATGCGCAGGTCCCACTCGTCCACGCCTTCGTTGCGCCGCCCGACGTACACCGTGTCGCCCACCGCGTCGAAGATCGCACTCTGACACCACGGCGGCGTTTTCGCGGGCAGCGGCAGCGAGTGTACGCCCTTGGCGGGCGCGGAGGCGTATGTGGGACACCGTAGATCCCACAGGATGACTTGGCCCGACAGCGAGGTGGACAGCATCACGTCCCGACTGAACGTGGAGAGCGGGGCGTCGTAGGACGAGGCGATGCTGAAGCCGCCAAAGGCTGGTTTCGGCAGCGCGGTTTTCGGCAGCGCGGTTTTCGGCGCGCTGCTTGTGGTGGTGGACGGGGGTTTGGCGGCGGTGGTGGGCGGTTTGGTGTCTTTTGCTGGAGATGCGTTGGCGGCGGTGGTGGAGGAGGAAGGGAGCAGCGGTGCAGACGACAGAGCAGGCGACGCGGTCCCCGGCACCAGCAGGCTCTGCGACGACGGGTTTTTGGCCATCGACCGCCCTGCCAGCGGCATATCCT
The DNA here is from genome assembly GCA_900162835.1 of Sporisorium reilianum f. sp. reilianum. Classification (NCBI taxonomy): domain Eukaryota; kingdom Fungi; phylum Basidiomycota; class Ustilaginomycetes; order Ustilaginales; family Ustilaginaceae; genus Sporisorium; species Sporisorium reilianum. Next base: position 175,326 of record LT795065.1, on the reverse strand, counting down.
CGTCACTCGACCCATCCGCCTCGTCGTCCTCATCCACCTCCGCATCCATCTCCACATCCGCCTCCGCCTCCGCCTCCGCATCCTCATCGCCATCGCCGAACAGCGAATCGTCACCATCGCTCTCCGCGGCGCCACCACCATTCGGTTCGCTCTTGACCTCCTTGACAGCAGCTGGCGCAGCAGGCGGCGTGTCGCCGCCGAACAGGTCGTCGTCCGCGCCGTCGTCGAGGTCGGCACCGGCGACCATGAGCCCGCCGGCGGT